>SJYV01032627.1:1033758-1070754 GCA_006410875.1 Neotragus pygmaeus
TCCTAAGTGAGAGGGAGGGGGGCGTGGGGGAGGGGCAGAGAGAAGGGCCTGGGCTCTTTTTGATGAAAATGCGGGCCTCCCCAGTCATTCCTCTTCAGCTGCTGCCTCGCAGATGGACCCTTTAATTGAATTTTCCTTCGGGCCTGGGGGAGGGAGCCATTTCGGGCCAGAAGAGCAATTGAAGTGAATCCCATGGCTTTGGTTTCTTTTCATTGGGAGCTGGAGGGGCCGGTGGGGTGGTTGTCAGTCTTGGTGTTTTCATCCTAGGCCTGCCATCCTCTTCTCCTTTTCAGTTCACCTGATTTTTTTTTTTTCTTTTCAATTCACCTGATTTTTCCTTTCTGTTTTGAAAATCCCCACTCTGGGTTATCTTACTACACACTGGTCTTTGTCATCAGGGTGCAGGTGGAGGAAGATGCATTAGAATGGCGCTAGTGGTGAAGAACCCGCCTGCCAATGCAGGAGAGGATTCCCCGGAGGAGGGCATGGCACCCTGCTCCAGTATTCCTGCCTGGAAAATCCCATGGACAGTGGAGACTGGAGGGTTACAGGCCATGGGGTCACACAGACTCGGACACGACTGAAGCGACACCGTACGCCCGTGTGTTTGATGGCTTGGATCCTGCAGCCCGTGGTGGGGTATCGGCTGTGCGCCTGGGCCAGTCCTGCTGGGAAGGAGATGGTGTCAAGGTCAGTGCCTGCCTCTGAAAGTCCATCCTCCATCAGGGAGAATGCTCTTTTTAAAAAAACCAAAAGGAAAAACAAAACAAACCACAGATAAACAGAACCAGTTGAAGCCTTGTAGAAGCCAGTACGAAGTTCTCTGATGACTAGGTGAGGGTTAAATGGGGCGAGAGGCAACCAGGACAAGACCCTGGAGGTCGGTGGCACACAGCCTGGGGATTGGCCGGTGGGGAAAAGTGCACATCTAGAAGGCGGAGCATCCCTCAGTCCAGTGAGTGTGCAGGAGAAGAAACAGAGGGCCTCGTTCTCTGCACTTGTGACCACAGTGACGTGTGCCCATGATCAGGATTCTGCCGGGCGGACCGCAGAGGCCAGAGGTCTGAGTGTGATTCCCAGGGTCCCGTGAGGAAGCCTGGTGGATATCCACCCATCCACAGCTTCAGTGGTCTTCTCAGCCCTTCATGAGATGAGCAATTTGGTGGTGGAGAGGAGAGGCAAAAGCCATTCATTCCAAAGGAGAAAAACAAAAAAATAACAAAAAAATAAATTGTTTCCTTTGTTCATCAGGGTTCACCAAGTTTGTCCACCCTATTTCTGACTCATTGTTAGAATCTGGAGACACACAGTCAAATATCACAAGACCCCTGAGACTTAGAGGAAGAAGGAGCTACGGAGGCACACATAGTTCTATTAAGTAGTATTTGATGCTAAGAAAACACATTGGTTGAAATTTGGGTAAATAGTACAGAAAGGATGTGGCATGTGAAGAAAGAGCGCTGATTCCCTCTTTTAGGAGTCCTCCCCAGAGGTAGACACTCTGAGCAAAGTGTGAGCCCACAGACTCTTCTCTCGGCCCTTCGTGAGGGGTGGTGCTTCTGCTGATACAGCGGCCATTCTCTGATGCTTGGGGTGGGGGATAGCAGCTGCAGCTCTCGGGGAAGGTGGGCCCACCTCTCACCGTCCTTCAGGAGAGGAAGAGGATTTGCGTGGGAAGAGAAAGAAGCCTGCTCTGAGTAGCTCACTGGTGGCCAGGTGTAGAGGTGTTCACAAGAAGGGAGGTAGGGAGAGAAAGGGAGGTGGCAAGCCCATGCGGGCGGGAGGACCAGGTCGTGTGCGACGGGGGAGTGTTTAGGCAGGTGATATAGAACCACTGAGGCAGAGCCTCGCTTGCGTGATGAATTTAGCTATTCTTTAAGAAAATCATAAAATCAAAACAAACCAATGGACTCTTTCAAGTTCCCACTCTGGCCACTTATTTCTGCTGCTGCTGCTAAGTTGCTCAGTCATGTCCAACTCCTAGCGACCCCATGGACTGCAGCCCACCAGGCTCCTCCGTCCATGGGATTTGCCAGGCAAGAGTACTGGAGTGGGATGCCATTGCCTTCTCCGGTTATTTCCTTGCTGCAACTGCTGCTGCTAAGTCGCTTCAGTAGTGTCTGACTCTGTGCGACCCCATAGACAGCAGCCCACCAGGCTCCCCTGTCCCTGGGATTCTCCAGGCAAGAACACTGGAGTGGGTTTCCATTTCTTTCTCCAATGCATGAAAGTGAAAAGTGAAAGTGAAGTCACTCAGTCGTGTCCGACTCTTAGCGACCCCATGGACTGCAGCCTACCAGGCTCGTCCGTCCATGGGATTTTCCAGGCAAGAGTACTGGAGTGGGGTGCTATTATCTCTTCTTGTCACTATTGCCTTCATCATCACCCTGAACGTTCATGTAACTACCATGAAGTAGCTGGTATTATCAACTTTGGAGGGAAGGAAACTGGGGTTCAAGCAGTGCAAGTCACCCACTCAGGATGGTATTGGTGGCAGATGTGGGCAGGACTCTGAGTCACATGCCACCTTCTACAGCCACGATGTAGGAGTTTTCCAGTCCTCAAAATAAACCTCAGCAAGGCTGGCCTGGCTGCCCTCCTGAGAACCTCCAGGCAGCCCTGAAGAAGACATTCCAACCCACAGCACCAAGCGAACCACAAAGGGCAACCACATCACGTGCCCTGGTGTGTGGTGACAACGCCCTCCAAACAGCATGCAGGTCACTATTGTAACAAACAGGCCGCGCCCCGGGCAACCCTCCAAGGCCAGCCTGTCCTAATCTTTCCCTAATCACAGGACCGCCTAAGTGTCTATTCTGCCACCTGCCGCGTTAGGCACTTTGCATTCATTATTCCAATTAATTCTCACACCAGCCCAGGAAAGTAAGAATTACAACTCTTGTTTTACACATTAGGAGATGGCAGCTCCGAGAAGGGGTCTAGCTGTGAGTCAAAGGCCAGTTCTAACCCCAGTGTCTTCCTTCTCCTGGGCAGCCCTGAACTTCGAGCTGCACCCCACCTCCATGTCTGCCAGACTCTTGGGAGTTCAGGCTCCATAAACATCTTCCCAATAAACCAGTTCCTGCTACTCACTGGTGGGTTGTCTTCACCTCGCTTGCCTTGTCTTTCAAAAACAAGAAAACCCTTCAATGAATGTATGGATTCGTAAGGCATTACACACACGATGGAGACAGCCAGTGCTGGGGCAGCGCTGGATGGCTAGCTCCTACAGTGGCCTGGCTCCTTGCAGTCACTCGGGGGAGGGAGGATCCAGCTCCTCCCTGCCCCCAGAACCATCTGCCAAGGACTGGCCACTCAGCCATCACGGAGTAATGCTTCATCAGCCATTGATTGCTGTGTGCCGGTCACTTGCTAAGATCCTCCCATGTCTGGCAGGGTCCAATTTCAAAGCAATTTCTCAGCCTAGGCACCACTGACATTTTGTGCCTGATCCCTGGGTGGGGTTCGATCCCTGGGTCGGTTTCCATCCTTGGGTCGAGAAGATCCCTTGGAGAAGGTAATGGCAGGCCACTCCTGGATTCTTGTCCCATGAACCGGGGGGCCAGGCAGCTACAGTCCACGGGGCTGCAGAGTCTGACATGACTGAGCGACTTCCACATTCTTCCCTGTGGGGCAATCTGGTGCGTTGTAAGACACTCAGCGGCAGACCTGGCCTCTCCCCTCTCGATGCCAGTATCACACCCCTCCCAGTGATGACAACCAGACATCCCCAGATGCATCCTAGGCCACAATACTGCCCACAGTCGAGGACCACTGTATTCAAGTACAAACTGAGGAGTCTCTAAAAGGATCCAGGGGCATCACGTGACTCTGGTTCAGGCTGGGGCAGAGTCTAAAGGCAAAGTCAGCTATGACTTAGGTCATCCCAGGTCATTCTGCCCATCTGCCCGGAGCTCTGGGAAACAGGGTCAAGCCTGCAAGTTGACCTTTCAGGGAGCCAACGTGCAACAATGTCAGTCCCACTAATGAAGGACCCAAAACAGAATGAATGGGCCCCGAACCCCCGGACTTTGGGTTTCCTGAGTTGATTTGCTTGGGAACAGCTGGCAATGGTCGTAAAACCCTGGGGGAACCCTTTTCAAATCCTGCCCGGCTGCTAATTAGACGTGCAGACTTGCAAAGTGACAACCTTTCCAAGCTCAGCTATTTTGTCTGTGAAATCAGGATAAACAGAAACGGTGCTTCTGTCATGTGGGTTCTTGGGAGGATCAAACAGGGTGTTGAATATAAAGCTCTTACTCCCATCCAAGCACTTAGTAGGCCTAATAAATCAAAATCGCCTTTGCTCCCACCCTTCTTTCCCCAAGACAGAGCTAGGATTTTATTTGGAACCAAACCAGTAGGGGTGCGCCACAATTTCCAACCAGCAGGGCCTGTGTGATGAATGGGGGGGTTGTGTTTCCTTCCAAGCATGACGCCTGGCCTTGGCATAATCCAGCTCCTTTGTGAATCTTCAAGTCATCTTTGTTTGACAGTGTGCCAGCCAGGCCTGTTGGATCAGGACTGCTGTCAGAGGCCTTGCGAAAAAGGGCGTGGGCCCCTCTGCAGGTGTCTGCTGTCCGATAAGCTTGTCAGCAGAGGCTTTTCCGTGCCTAGCTCATCTGTCAGAGGTACAGGTGTGCCTGGGCTCCACTTAACACTCGAGTCAGGGTCATGGCTTCCAGGACAGAGATTTCCCCCCAGGGAATGGAAGCTTTTATCAACCTGAATAATAGCCTGCTATAGCCTGGAGCCCACAGAGGTCAATGAATAAGCTTCTCTTTCGCCCTACATCTAAAAACCAAGCGCTCAAGCACCCGTGTGGATCATATTGCTGCATTCTCCAGGAAATCGGGTCGACAAGGCTCTTGGTAAAGCTGCAGGTCACAGGGTAAAAAAAAAACAAAAAACATGACAAAGAAGTAGATGTGAGCTACCTGGTAAGCTTCTGTGTGTCTTAGAAGGTATGAAACAAAGCCCAGGTTACGGCAGGGCTGGGAGTCTACTCTTGGATAGCATCTCGTCTGCTTTCTCAGGCAGGCATTTCTCTGAAAATTGACAGAGACAGAGAAAAAGGTATAAATGAAGACGGTGCTCAAATCTGAAAATCTTTCTAATACTTGCAAATTAGAAAAATAATTTTGATGGAATAGCTTTGGGCAAGATGGAACTTGGGGAGTAATTCAGATTTCATCTATTCACTTCCTTGTTCTGTCTTTAAGTCAGCAAGGCCCTCTAAGCTGCTGTGCATTTAGCAGCTTGCTTCTGCTGTGGTCTGGGGGTGGGGAATAGGGGGTGTTAGTTGTCTGAACAAGAGCCTCAGAGGAAGAACCTCAGTACCAGCCTGCAGGGCCCAGCAGAGCCCAGACACGTGGGGCACCTTGCGATGTGACACTTGTGAAAATTGCATGATTGAGACAGAGATTCAGCTGGGCTACTGAGGATAAAACTTCTGGCATGGGACAAAACCACCCTGACATCACTGAACAATGCCTTTTTGGGGATTCGCGCATGGTGAAAATCTATCAAAATGTAAAAGGTGGACGTAACTTTTGTGTCCCCCAAGAAAGCAGTAGGATCACTCAGGATCCAGCTGATTTGTTGTGGTATTTCAGTTGCTCAGTCACGTCCGACTCTGTGACCCCATGGACTGCAGCATGCCAGGCCCCCATCTCCTTCTGCCCTCAATCTTTCCCAGCATTGGGGTCTTTTCCAATGAGTCAGCTCTTTGCATCAGGTGGCCAAAGTATTAGAGCTTCAGCTTCAGCATCAGTCCTTTCAGTGAATAGTCAGGGTTGAATATCATCTAATAATCAACAGCACAGACTCCAGAGTCAGCAAGCTCACGATCTGTGTGACTTATCAGGCTGCTTACCCATCCTGTGTCTCAGTTTCTGCATCCGTCCTTGCAGTGGTCCTTGTGTGAGTTTCCTTGTGCAGCTTAACAAATGATCACACATTTGCTTACTTATCGTCAACAGACACTTATCCTCTCACAGGTCTGGTGGCTAGAAGTCCAAGGTCAGTCTATTAGCAAGTCCGGGCTCCCTCTGAAGGCTCTAAGCGACTATTCTTCCTTGTCTCCTCCCCAGCTTCTGGTGTTGGCCAGCTACGCTTGGGGCTTCCTGGCTGTAGGCTGTCTCCACCTTTGATCTCTTTTTCTAAGGACCACCTTACAAGGCCCACCCTAATCGCATATGACCTCGTCTTAACTAACTGCTTCTGCAAAGACTTGATTTCCAAATCAAACCACATTCATAGGTATCTGAGGGTAGAAGTTCAATATATCTATTTGGGAGACGCAATTCAACTTGCAATAGTACCTCATGGGGTTGCTTTGAGGATTAAATGAGATAATGTGAAGAGTTTACACCAGTGCCTGGCAAAGAGTAATACAAACTATAAATTATTGGTATTTCTAAATTTATAGCAGGCGTATAAGGGTGGGCCTTATTGTCCTTCTTTGATAAAAGAGGAAGCCCTGGCTGGAGGTTAGGGCCAATGGCCTAAGGTTACCTAGTCAGTGAGTATAAGAGCCATAACCCATGAACTTTTTTTGTCCATTAGTCCACATTCATTCTAGAGCGGCTTGATTTCCCATCATGACCTAGTTCCTTCTTACTTTACTTGTAAGACTTGCTTCTAATCAACACTGAATGTTCATTGGAAGGGCTGATGCTAAAGCTGAAGTTCCAAAACTTTGGCCAAGAGCCTACTCATTGAAGAAGACCCTGAGGCTGGGAAAGATTGAGGACAGGAGGAGAAGGGGACGACAGAGGATGAGACAGTTGGATGGCATCACCAACTCAATGGACATGAGTTTCAGCAAACTCCAGGAGACGGTGAAGGACAGGGAAGCCTGGCAGGCTGCAGTCCATGAGGTCACAAAAAGTTGGACATGACTGAGCGACTAAACTACAAGAAATCAGCTGGATCTTGAGTGACCTCACTGCTTTCTCGGGGGACATGAACTTTAAATAAAATAATCTCAATTTTATTTACTACTTTAGAACCTAAAATTTAGAAGGAATGAGCTGGAATAGTACTGATTCTTACGTTACACAGGTCATTAGTCCTTCACTGCTGTAAGTACCATGCTAGGCCGGAGCACCAGGTAACTCAGTGAAGGAAGCACTAGCTCATTTCCATTTTTACAGATTAGAATATGTAGGCAGAGAGAGGCTGAGATGGGAAAGCTGGAAATGTGCCAAAATGCTCCAGAACTTGGACTTGACCCGGGTCGCCTGACTTTAGGCTCCGGAGTCTGTGCTTCTTCATGGGGCATCTCATGTGAAATGGATATATTTAAACCCTCTTTGGACATTGTGTGTGCTCAGTCGCTTTAGTCGTGTCCGGTTCTTTGTGACCCTATGGACTATAACCCACCAAGCTCCAGTGTCCATGGGATTCTCCAGGCAAGAACTGGAATGGGTTGCCATGCCCTCCTCCAGGGCATCTTCCTGACCCAGGGATTGAACCTGCATCTCTTACATCTCCTGTATTGGCAGGCGGGCTCTTTACCACTAGCACCACCTAGGAAGCTCTCTTTGGACATTAGCTTACTTTTAATTTTTTGACATTAGAGACAATACTGAAATAAAAAGCTCAAGCTAAATTTTTATGTGCATCCTGAGTTGTTTTTTTCTCGTAGGAGACGGGCTGTGTCAGAGAGTAGGCATGCTATTAAGGCTTTGGTATATAACGTCAAATTGCAAGAATGAGGGAAGGAGTTCTCAGGAAGAGAAAATGTGATCAAGCAAAAGTATGAAATGGAAAGACATTGTGTATATCTGGAAAATGGCAAACCCTCCAATCTGAATGGAATGTAGAGTACTTGAAGACAGAAGCTGAAGCACTGCCTCTAAAGTGGTCTGGAGCCAACTTGCGGAGAGGTTTGAATGTCACACTGTGGAATGCAGACTTTTGCCCAGCAGCACTCCAAAACCAGCCTCCGCTTCTGAATGGGGCAGTGAAATGATCAGATTCTGTCTAAACCAATTTCAAAAATAACTTCCTCACGCTTCCAAAAGGAGGGTCATTTATCACAATTCCGTGCAGATGGATTGAGGGAGGAGGTTACTGGGAGATAGTAAATAGGATATTTGACTTATTTTTCAACCAAGTACATTCTTGAAATCGTCTATTTTGACCTATAGAAATTATGGGGAATAATACAAAAAATAATATGCTGTATTAATGATATATAGTAATTCTATATCATATACTTCTGTGTGTTAGTCGCTCAGTCTTGTCCAACTCTTTGTGACCCCCATGGACTGTAGCCTGCTGGCTCCTCTGTCCATGGGGATTCTCCAAGCAAGAATACTGAAGTGGGTAGTCATTCACTTCTCCGGGGGATCTTCTGGACCCAGGGATCAAACACAGGTCCCCAGTTGCAGGTAGATTCTTTATTGTCTGAGCCACTAGGGAAATCCCAAGGAAGCCCATATATTTATGTGTAGTCTATGATATAAAATAAAATATGTAATATATATAATGATATATTTTGGCATAGTAATAATATGCTATAAAGAATAAAGGATAGCCACTCTTCTGACTCTGGAGTTTATCATCCTCATGCGTTTTTTATACTTTAACTATGTAAGTCTATATGAGCAATAGATAATGGTTTGTTGAGTATTTTAAAACTTCATAGAAATAGAAATATACTCTGTGAATTTTACTGCAATTTGAGTCTTTGTTCAAAACGAATTTGTTTATATTTGCCTTTGTTAATTAATACATGTGGCTCTAGATTTTTTTTTTTTTAAACTGTTGTACTACAATATTCCATTGCGAGAATATACCAGGTTTCGTGTTGTTTCTCTTCTTGATGGATATTTAGGTTGTTTGAGGTTTTTTTCTTTTACAAACAAGGTCTGTTTATATGTCTTCTTGTGTACCTGCCAAGTGGACAGCCCTTCTCAGTCAGGCTCCTCCTCTGAACTGCGAGACAGAGGCGGTAATCAGAGGAATTCTTAAGTTCCCACGGCTAGCGTGCAACCAGCACCATTCTAGATTCATAAACGAGAAGTTAATTTCTTTCATGTGCCAATGCCTGAGAACATAAATTTAATTCTCTGCAAGTGGTTGAGATATCTTAAGAGAGGAACTGCTGCTCAGTTTGAACAATTTCAGTTTTATTTGATGGTGCCAAATTGCTCTTCGAAGTGGTTCTACCAGTTTACACTCACACCAACAACGGAAGATGCGCTGCTCCATAGCATTGCCAGCCAATGGTACAGTCAGATTTTTTAAATGCTTGTTATTCCAAAAGGAGTGAAACAGTATCTCAGTGTTTTGAACTTGCACTTCCACGATTACTTGTAAGGAAAAGCTTTCTTTTTTTAATTTTCATGGATCATTTAGGTTAACTCCTTTGTGAACTTTCTGTTCAAATGTTAACCCATCCATCCATTTCTCAATTAAATTGTCTTTCTATCATTTTGTAGACCTTCTTTACATATTCTAATAGTAATCCTTTATGAGTGATACACATCATGGCATGTATTAATTAAAGTAATCCTTTATGGTGAATTTTAGAAGGTTCTGAGTTCTGCTATAAGGCTAATACATGGCAGAAAGAGAGGTTTCCCAGAGGGACGGTCAACATGTGGATTACGACTCATTCAGTTCAAATATTGCATATTTTAGATGGATGACACTCTGTGGTGGAAGGTCTGGGAATATGAAAAAAACCAACGAAGTATTTCTTCATACTCTCAGAATTGAATTAGAAGCTTCAAGCCTCATTCAATTTTTTTTTTTAAAGACCACTAAGATAATAAGCTTTCTAGGCTTTTAGCAGTAATACTAGATGCCAGAATAAATGGAACTATATCAAACTTGTGAATGAATATAAATCAGAAATCTAACATTCTGTTCGGATTGGGATGAAGTTCCAGAGATGGACGATGATGGTTGCACAGCACTGGGAAAGGGCTTAATCCCTTTGAATTGTATACTTAAAAATGGTTAAGATGGTACTTTCATGGTATGTGTATTTTACCACAATAAAAACTTCAAAAATAAAAGAAAGAAAGAAAGAAAACAAACAAGAGAGAATCTCTGCCTTTAAGGAATTTGCAGTCTTAGAGCACACAGACAAATAACCATCTAAATTCTATTACAACCTCATCAGCACCATCCTGGTTACCAAAGCAGTGTTGCAGGTCTTACCACAGTGATGTCACTGGAGGTTAAAAAGGATAAAATGTTTCTGCTGGCCATTATCCCATGACTGAAGGAAGCAGAGCTCAGAGGGGAAGGCTTCTCATCTGGGTGTCGGGTCCCATCTCCCGGGGTAGGGGCAGGCAGCCAGTTCAGGGGTAGGGGCCATACCTGGCATCCTCTAGTGCTAACACAGCTGGCGGGACTGAAGGCCTTCTTAAAATTACATTCTCTCAAGTATATACGTGTTCTTTGTTCCGTCGCACCTCTGTAAACAAGGCTTTTTGCTCCTGTCCCGATCAAGCTGCTCCCTGTGACTGTGTCTGTAGAAAGACTGTCACAACAGCACTTGTCAGGAGCTGCAGCGGAGCAAGCCGTGACAGCTGGTGGCACGAGGGGGCCAGCTTTCCTCTCTCTGCCAGGCCTCCCTGAATAATGTGAGGTCTTGTGTACACAAGAATGATGCTATTGATCTGCCAACAGTGGGCCCCAAGCTCTGTGTCGGGTTTTTTTTTTCCCTTAAATAGCTGGGGGTTGCATTTACGCTGGCCGGCTCACACACTGCCACTTCATTCTCCCTGGGATCCAAGGAGCACATTTGCACTTAGTTATAAGTGCAAAGAGCCCCAGAGTGCTTATTGCGAGGATGCGGGGGCTTGATGGTGGCCCTGTCACATACTAGCTGGGTGGCCCTGGGGAAGTCATTCGGCCTTTCTGAATCTCTTTCCTCACGTGGAAAAGAGGACGATAATACCTGTTCTGTCTCTCTCAGTATATACATATAAAATTACTTTCTAATGGCTTTGTGTGACTTAGAGTATGAAGCAAATATGAGAGATTTAAAATTATTTGCAAAGATAGAGCAACTCTGCACTTGACCATGGAAGGCGCCATTCTAAGGGGTCCATCAATTGCATTTTGTGGTTTCTGAGCCCACATACGTGTGGACTGACACACATGGGCACAGAAATTTCTCCTTGGACAGCTGATGCACTCAGTCCCAGTGCGGGAGTTTAAGGAAAACAACTGAGAAGGCTCCTCAAATACATAGAATCGTGGACTATTAGATGCAAAAAGCCCTTCCCATCACCAGGGGAATGACCGGGTTGGGTTACATCTATGGCCTCCAAACTTTCTGTTCAGTTAAAGCATTTTTCAGTATGCTCTTTTAGTACATGCACGTGTGTTCATTTATAAACAATAGACATGTGTTTGTTGTTGTCCAGTCGCTCAATCGTGGACAACACTTTGCGGCCCCATGGACTGCAGCACACCAGGCCTCCCTGTCCCCTGTCCCGTTAGACATGTGCTGCTGCTGCTGCTGCTAAATCGCTTCTGTTGTGTCCGACTCTATGTGACCCCATAGACTACGCTGGTATATAACATGCACTGTAAAAACATATACACACTAAGAAATTTAGAAAGTTCTAACGTGGTCTTCCTGAAGAACAAAGTGGATCCATCATGCTCACTCCATGAAAGGGCACGTCTGTAACTTAGGAGTCCATGAGACAGAAGAGAAGATGGAGACCCAGAGAGGTGACATGATTTGTTCAAAGTCACACAGCGGTCTGAGTGGGACAGCTGCTTGCTAATGACATGTGGGATCCTGGAGTTGACCTTACATTGCAAATTGAAATTGTCACACTCATCACACTTTGTTCTAGTTTATTCCTGATGCATCAAGAGGTGGTTTGTGTTTTTTTTTCCCCCCTATCTTAGAGCTCTTTTTGTTTTTCTTTTAATTTCTGGACACAGACCTGAAAGAGTGGGGTATAGATTTCTTTCATGTAACAATGTGAGAAATAATAGAGCGGGATATTATGTCACAGATGAAAATGCTGTATTTATGCCTCATTGTAATCCATTCATTGCTTTATGGATCCGAAGTCCCCTCGGGAGTGTCACAAATCCACATAATGTTCCCGAGTGCCGGATTTGGCATTTGGATCTCTGATTTAGCTGTCAGATATGTAAAATCACATGTAGCCAGACAACTCCCCGGGGACCCCACAGCTGCGGAGGCTGAAGCACGCCGGTTATCCCAACAAGGTCGGCATTCATTTACGCCCACATCGTGCTCCCCGCAGCTGCCCTCTTGCTGCCCCCTCTGATTTTAAGTGGGGCTCAGGGGGCGCGGTGGCACGAGTCTACTAGAACTCTCTCCTCCAGCCCCACAGGCATCACTTTCAAAGGAGACACTTGCCCATGAGAGAGACGACAGCCAACCTAAAATTGCTGGACTTCTGAGCTCTGCTTACAACCGACGCGCTCCCTCACCGGCCTTTCAGCGTCCCAGGCGCCTTCATGCGGTGACTTCCCTCTCGGGACCCCGCACAGACTGTGTAAATAGCTGGGAGAGCAGTTCTCCACCTGGACCAGGTAACGGGCAGCATCCTCTCCTTTGTCTGTGCCATGCTCCGCGCTCATGCTTCAGTCGTGTCCAACTTTTTGCAACCCCGTGGACTGTAGCCCACCAGGTTCCTCTGTCCATGGGATTCTCCAGGCAAGAATACTCGAGTGGGTTGCCAAGCCCTCCTCCAGGGGATCTTCCCCACTCAGGGACCAAACCTGCGTCTCCTATGTCTCCTGCATTGGCAGAGTTCTTTACCATTAGCGTGGGAAACCCCATGGTGCACCATAGCTGACTTTAAATTGACCAGAGTCCTGATCCTGCATCCTTCCTCTTCCCCTCCTTTTTGTGGGAACTCTGGCTTCTTCTCCCACCCTTGGGCTTCCAATTCCTCCCTGGAGCTCCCAAAGAAAAGTGGCTCCCCTGAGTCCTCTCATTTACTACACAGCGAAGGAACCCCACCTGCTCTAACACCCTGGGCTCAAACCTGAGCTCTGCTACCCAGAAGGCACTTGGCTGTGGGCAAGTCACTTCTCCTTTCTGAACTTGAGTCTTCATTTGTCAATCAGGGGTAATGCGCCCAAACTCACAGGGCTTTCTGAGACTCTAGGGGACCGGGTGTGTGAAGGGCCTGGCACAGAGTGAGATTATTGCTGTTCACTTGCTAAGTTGTGTCTGACTCTTTGTGACTCCCTGGACTGCAGCATGCCAGGCTTCTCTGCCCTCCACTATCTCTCAGAGTTTGCTCAAATTCATGTCCGTCCAAGTCAGTGATGCTATCCAGCCATCTCATCCTCTGCCATCCCCTTCTCTTTTTGCCTTCATTTTCCCAGCATCAGGGTCTTTTCCAATGAGTCGACTCTGGGATTATAGCAAATATAAACTGGTCTCTGCCCTCAGCTCCTGGCACAAAGCTTCTAAACCCCTTGTCATTTCCTCAGTGATAAGAACCCTGGGAGCGTCTTTTGTTCTGAGACAAAGCTGGGAGGCTCCTGGATGGAGTTAGTCACCAAACTAGAGATTAGGAGCTGGTAATTTTCACCTCCACCCTCCCACTGTGCTTTGTCCAGAGAGGAAAGAAGGGCTATAAATGGAGTTAATTACCTATCAAGCCTACATGAGGAAGCCTCCATACCATTCCAATAGTACGAGGTTCAGAGAGCTTCCAGGTAGGCAAACACACCCACAGAGGGAGGGGGACGCACCCCAACTTCACGGGGACAGAAGCTCCTGCACTCAGGACCCTCCCAGGCCTTGCCCTCCCCCTGAGTATCTTTTCTGGATATTCACCTGTGTCCTTTATCATATCCTTTGATAAACTGTAGATGTAAGTGGGAAATTCCCTGAGTTCTATGTGCTGCTCTAGCAAATGAACCAAACCCAAAGAGGGTATGCGGGAACCTCAGCTTCATAGCGGGTTGGCCTAAAGCACAGGGGGAAGCCTGGCCTTGTGACTGGCATCTGAAGAGGGGTGGGAGCAGGGCTGTGGGACTGAGCCCCAGGCTGTGGGATTCGGCACTACTTCCAGACAGAGAGTGTTAGAACCGAGTCAAACAGTAGGATGTGAAGAGTCGACTCATTGGAAAAGACCCTGAGGCTTGGAAAGACTGAAAGCAGTAGGAGAAGGGGCCACAGAGGATGAGATGGTTGGATGCACCACCGACTCAATGGACATGAGTTTGAGCAAACTCTTCTCAAGTGATGAGTTGGTGATGGACAGGGAAGCCTGGCATGCTGCAGTCCACGGGATCGCAAAGAGTTGGACACGACTGAGCGACTGAATGACAAGAAAATTGTAGGACACCCAGCTGGTATTGCAGAAAACTGCTTGGTATGGGGGGAAGATTTCTATGCATTTGGGGATCAGAAGTGTGAATGTTTTGCGTGAATTGTAAAGGAGACACAGGAGAAACACTCATAGAAGGAAAGAAGTAGGTCTTTCTAATACAGCACCCAACAAATCACAGACCTATCTCCCTCACTCCTGGGTGTCACCTGAGCCAGGCCTTGTCAATTTTAACTGGAGTCAGTTCCTTGAACTAAAGGGAGCAAGAACTAATGATCAGTCCTTCCCCTGGATCTCCATGGGGAGGCCAACACCCTTATTTTATAACCCAAGGCGCTATGTATCTTTCCACCGAGCACTTACAGAATTTTTTAATTATGTGTTTATTGCTACAATCCTGCAGCTAATATCTGCCTCTTCACTAGCCTGTATACTTTTCATGGGGGCTGGGATCAGGCCTCTTTCTGTCACATCCCCAGCTGTGCAATGCAGGAAGGAAGGAAGGGAAGTGGGATGCCACGTGTTAGCAACCAGTTGTGGGAAGGGAATATTTTTGGATATGGTCTTTCTCAGGATCCAGGGCTCTGATGGGATGATGGGACTTGCAGAGAGAAGGGGTCAAGATCTTTAATTTCCTTCTCTTCCCTCCTCCATCCTGTTCAGCTCCTAGCCTCACTGCACCTCCATCTCTACTGGTTAAAGACAATCTGTGGGGATATTTGTGAAAACAATGGCACACGTTTCCAAAGCCCAGGTATGGAAAGAGTAGGGGCAAGGAAGGCACAGCAGCGGCCGAGGCCCTACACGGCCCATGCGCCACTGTTCTCGAGAGCAGGAGAAGGAATGGACTTTGGTCTTCAAGGGTCTAGACAAACTCAGAGGACAGCTCAGATTTTTTTTTTTTCAAACTCTGGATATTACACATAGACCCAATTCACAGATAACAGATACCCTCACAGGCACCCTCCAGAACACAGATAGCAACATTCCACCTGGGTTTCTCTCACTCCTCCAGGGGCTAGACCTGATATTCGGATTCTAACCCAGTTCAGATTGTCAAGCCTATGCCCCTGGCACCACTCTGCAAGCTCAACAACTAGTCGGCTTCTCACAACATTAGCCTTCACAGAGGTTTTGGCAAGTACCATCCTGAACTCTCTTTAGCCTGAAGCTTCTCAAGGCCAAGTCCAGGCAGAAGAAAGTATGTCATCAGTTAGAACCCAGGGCCTATACCAGCTCTTCTAGAACAGTTGATTCTGTTGATTCTGATTTATGGAGACAGGTTTTTTTTTTTAAAGGGCAGGAGAATGAAAAGATTGCCCTAATAAATAACTCACTGGTGTCATAAAGTGAAAGAGAAGTCGCTCAGTTATGTCCGACTCTTTGCGACCCCATGGACTGTAGCTTACTAGGCTTCTCCGTCCATGGGATTCTCTAGGCAAGAATACTGGAGTGGGTTACCATTTCCTTCTCCAGGGGATCTTCCCAACCCAGGGATCGAACCTGGGTCTCCCGCATCGGAGGCAGACGCTTTAACCTCTGAGCCACCAGGTGTCATAAAGGCAAAAAAAAAAANGCACTCAGCTTTCTTTATAGTCCAACTTTCACATCCATACATAACTACTGGAAAAACCATAGCCTTGACTAGATGGACCTTTGTTAGCAAAGTAATGTCTCTGCTTTTTAATACGCTGTCTAGGTTGGTCATAACTTTCCTTCCAAGGAGCAAGCATCTTTTAATTTCATGGCTGCAATCACCATCTTAGGGGTACAAATAATGCCATTTGAAGTGATCAGGAATAAACTTTTAAGGATTATAAAATTTGAAGCAAGAAACTGAAGGATTTGGAAGCCCAGGTGATATTTTCATTGATCCTTCAGATCAACACCTGGGATTTAGGAAGAGAGACAGAAATCAAGAACATGAGCAATGGACTCTGCAGGTGGTACTGTGGACAGGATCTAGACTGCTGGACCATGGTTTTAGATGGCAACATGATAGGATTGTGGCTGAGAATAGAATGCATTTCATGAGGACAGGAAAGAAAGAATTTGCCTGGAAACTCACTGATCCAATCAAGAGTGTTTTAATAATTCAAGACTTGGAAAATGTTGATGATCTTTTTAGAGTAGACACAGAGACATACTGGTTGCCTCTAAGAAAGGCTGCTTGATCCAGCTGCAAAGAGAGTGGTTAGAGACAGCCTTCTCTTGTTAACTCCTTCAGGTCAACTTCAGCTTTTGAGTCAAGGCCACATTCTTCTCAGGGTAGTCACAGCCAGTGACTAAGGAAAACTGTGGTCCAAGGGTTTAGCCATTTAAACCCAACACAGTACTCCTTTAATGGGTAATTTTTGCTCCAGACCTCTCTACTGGGCTGGCAGAAGGGAACACAGGTGGACCCAGGAGATGCACTTGGGTGCTTCTTGGGCCAAACTTGCTCAATTGCAATTACGAATGGAAAAGTGCAGCAAGTTTAGAGCTGTGTGATTAGCTGACATCTTTTGGCGGTTAATTCCTTCAAGGGTACTAGAGGTCACAGTCTTCTCAAGATGGCTCTAGCCAACACCCGAGTAAGACTGTGATCCGAGGGCCCAGCCATTTCTGCCAATATAAGACTCCTCTAAAGACAATCCATCCAGGGCCTCCTTGTTGAACCGTGATGAACTTTGCCCGACTTGCATCACCATCTGAAGGCTCCCCTTGCTCCATCCTGCTTCCTCCCATTTCCTTCTGTGGGTGTCACTCCCCCGTAAGATGTATGCTCCCCTAACTCCATCGTAGCATCTGCTTTCTGAAGGAGTCAACTGGCATACAGCTGAAGCCAAGAGAGGTACCTTAAACCTTGTTATACTAGTCCCTCTACTTTGAAGTGTTTTTTAGCCTTTTGACAATAAAATATTTTTTTGAAAGGAAAGAGAACTGAAAGGGGGTGGGGAAGAATGCCTTAAACATAAAGTATAGACGACAAATAAAATATCCAGATAAATCCATAAAACTGATTGCTGCGAAAATCAGAAGATATCACATACAGCAAATATGTAAGAATGAATAGAGTGTTTGGTGATTTTTTTTAACTAGAAAGCAACTGAGTCGGGGGCAGAAAAAAAAATTGTTCTAATCTGAGAAGTCGTAACAAAATAAATTGGGGGAGAATTTGAAAGAAATTCTTACAAAATAGGGCAATAAATATGAACTTGTTCCATTCACCAGGCTTGGGAAAGAAGAGATACAGAATTGAAATAGGCTGATGGAAGCATATGCCCTATTGAAGACAAATAGGCCGGTTACAGGAAGAGACTGACCAGACACTGTGCCAAGAAGACAGACATCTTTGTGGAAATTCATGGGCCTGTGGATGGATATGAGCCGAAGTGCCAAGAGAGAAGGGGACAAGAATAGAAGTGATGTTGTTGTGGCACAGGTCAGGGCTTATTAAATCTGGCCCATTACCAACATGGTTCAGGGGACTTTTTTTTTTCAGGGTCTACAAATAATTTTATTGAACAAATAACACAGGAGCCTTCCTAGATTGAGAAGTACCCTCTGCAAACCATTTCTTAGATGCTTAAAGCACAGAGTTTGCACAGTAAGGAATTTAAAAAAAAAAATCATTTCTATGTAGAAATCAGACTCTACCCCCAACAACATCATGGACTGGACTATTTACAAGCCTTTCACATTTTAAATATTCCTATTATGGTTGTTCTCTCCTTTCTGCCCCCACCCCAAGGGCTCCAGTACTCTTCTCTTGACTGATCCTGAAGGGATGGGTACACTGTAGGGAAAGGGGAGGTAGGTTCCTCAGAGCTACTGGCACCAGCCCTAGGGTGCTGTGATCCACCACAGGGTGGTGGATGTGTAAGGGCAAGGGGGAATAGATACAGCAGGTGGGATGGGATCCAGGCATCTGGGGCCCTTCCTGCTCCCCATCATATGTGCTCTCAACTTGGGGTGGAGGGCAGCAACTAGCTGCAGTGGGGCAGGGTCAGGCTAGCCCTGGGTAGGGGGAGAAACCTCCCACACCTCAGTCCCTCCTCCTAATAACAGACACCGAATTGTCCATCCTGGGAACACATGGGCAGGAAGGTAGGAAGAATCAGGCCTGTTCTGCCCCCAGCCTCTGTCCAACACAGGAGGAATCAAGGTAGCAAACGGCTGAAACGCTCCACCGAGAGGGTAAAGGAAGGGAGGGAAAGGATGTTCCCACTTCTGGACAGCTCCGATTGCCCTGGCTTGGAAAGTGCTGTAGTCTCCAGCAGGGCTGGGCCCTAGGCAAGCTTGGAAGAATGCAGGCCAGGCAAGGGCACAGGAGGCAGGCATTCCTGCCCAGCAGGTGCCCGGCCATGCTCCTCGTTAGGGAAGGTGGACTGGTAACTCTGCCATCGGGCCTTGCCAGCTACCAGTCATCTCTAGTCCACTTACAAGCCAACCCCAGCCAGCGCTGCAGGACTGCCCGGCTCACAGCTGGAGGTTCAGGCCAGCGGAGTTTATTCACGGCTATGGCCGCAGCCTCGGTTCCTCAAAGGAGGCCACACCTTGAGCCCGGGGGTGTGTCTTGCCGCGGCAGCGGGTGTTTATGCCTGCCGCCCCCGCCCCGGGCTCACCCCTCATAGGGGGTCACGGGGAAATCCAGGTGGATCCAGCTTCACGGTGCCCCGAGGAATCAGGTTCTGACGCACCCGCCTCAGCTTGGCCTGTTCGTGGTGACGACTGTCTCCTCAGAGACTCTGAGGCAGATCTTCGTCCTCGTCAGCGAACATGGAGCCGCGGCGCGTGAATGCGAAGGCTGGGGCACCACGCGGCCTCGCTGTCGCACCAAAGCTTCCTCAGCGACCACCGCCTCTGGGCCGCCGCCCCCGCCGCCGAGGTGAAGGCCCAGGCCCCGGCAGTGGAGCCGCCGGCGCCGCGTCAGGGCCGCAGGCGCGCGCGGGAAAATGGCTCCGACAGGCCGTGCCCTGACTGGACTTCGGCTCACAGACGCAGCTGCCGCCTTCCACAGGCTCCTTCAAGGGGCTTTTTAAAATGAAATTTCTTGTTACCATTTCTACTAAATCATACATTCTGGGATTGGATCCTAAAGTTTGTATTTTTACCACTCTCTGAGCAGTTCTAAGATCAATTGGGTTTGTCTGGTGGCTCACATGGTAGAGAATTCACCTGGAGTGCGGAGACCTGGGTTGGGAAGATCCCCTGGATGAGGGCATGCAACCCACTCCAGTGTTCTTGCCTGGAGAATCCCGTGGGCGGAGGAGTCTGGAGGGTGAGAGTCCATGGGGTCACAAGAGTTGGACATGATTTAGCCACTAAACCACCACCAACATGTAGACTGGATCAATGGGCCACATAAGTAAAAAGTGTAATCGGTTCGCAATACATTTTTTAAAAATGACTACAAGCATAATTTGGTAATGATGGGGGAATTTCAACTCTATAAACATCTACTAAAAGCCTCGTTTCGCCCAAAGCAGAGCAGCCTAAAACTTGCCTTGCCCAAGTTTCCAAAAAGATTAAGCACACAAATGGAAAAACTACTGTCCTAGATTTAATTCTGACCTACTAGGATAAAGTAATGTTTATCAAAGACGACGAAAAAGGAGTCTTAGGGCAAAGGTCACTGAGTTCACAGACTGTGGGCCAACAGACATGGCGACAGTGTGATTCCCAGATAAGAGTCATAGGTAAAGAGAAGCAAAATCCCGAAGCACAAGGAACGAAGGTCCATTGCACTCAAAATGTTTCAGAAATTTCTCAAATGGCCAAATCTCACAATGCAGATACAGGTAAGGTCAATGATAGAGAGAAAAGAAATCTAAAACAAATAACAAAAACCTGCACACAAAACCAGAAACAAACAAAACTAATATCACTCCATCATAGTCCAGCTTTGGCTGTCTGTTGGGGGACTTTAAAAAAGAATACAAATGCTTGCATCACTCTCTGAAGTTTTGATTCAATTTGTCTAGGGTGAGAAATCAGAATAACTTTTAAATCTCCCTGAGTAACCCCAATATATTCACTTACAAATTGCAATACAGTGCTCTGGAAACTCTGATTTTTAAGAGGCATGTAAGAAAGTGACAGAGACAGTATTTTAGCAAAATGACCTCAGGCTGACAAAAAGGCAACCGCAAAAACAAAATGCCTCTCAGCTCTATTTGGGATGAGTTGGGAGATCAGAGACAGGATAGACATGCTGTTTGGGAAGAAGTCAAGAGATCTTAGAAGCCTGGAAATGAGTAAATAGCCTTCCAATTTTCTAAAATGGATAGAAAATGGATTCTGTAAACTACGGATGATTGAGCTTGATATGGATCTCAGACAAGATTCCAGAATGTAATACTAAAGCGATGTTATAATGGGCACCCAAATGACAAAGCAGTGATTATAGAACCCAGCATGGGTTCACAAGAACACACCCCGTTAGTCCGGCCCATTTCCATCCCTCAGTGGGAGGCTGGCAGATAAACACAATGTTCACACATTCCCATTCAGGCATCTGGACACTAGCAAAATACTTGGTGATGTCTCTAATGATATATTTGTGCTTAACATAGAGAAAAAAATGGGTCTGGTGCTAGAACATGTGAGTGGGTTATTAACTGTTCAGAAATCATAACCAGAGAATACTCATTAATGGAGGTATGTCAAAACTAGTGAGGGCTTTCTAGTCTCCTGGTATCTGTCAGAGAAATAGTCCACAGGGCCTGTATACGCTTGAATACTTCTGATGGGCTGGAATGATAAGCAAAATCTAAAAATAATTAGATTTAATAAAGTTAATAGTCCAGGACCTGAGCACTAAAATCTTACAGTACATGTAGAGGAGAAATTCGATATAAAGGCAGCTGACACTTTTAAAGAGCCTTGAGAGTGTTAGTCAACAATTGATCCAATACCAGTTGAAAGCAACGTGGCTGCAAAATATTGAAAGTGACCAACTCTGACTGTAATAAAAGTAAAGAATTGATAATGGAGGGCAGCGTTTCCATCCTGTACTATGTGCTACTCAGAACATACCTGGTATTTTGCATTCATTTCTGGGTTCCACATTTTAAAAGTGAGGCATACAATCTGAAGTGCATTTCAGGGAGAACGGCCAGTAACATGAAGAAAACTAAAACCAAGCTATACATAGAACAAATGAGGGAATCATCTTGTTTATTAAGAGAAGACATAGAGGGAGAAGATGCCTGTCTTCAAATAATTGAAAGATTGCCTTATGGAAAAGAAATTAAACTTAGCTTTTGTGTTCCAAAGTGCTTAAACTAGAAGAGTACCTGGAAGCTTTGGGAAGGCAAAAAGACTTTCCATATGTAGAGCCAAACATCAGCAATAAGCTATCTGAAAATAGAAACAGAATCTTAAGAAAACTGAGTTCTCCATCACTGGTTATATTAGGGCAGAAGCTGGGTGCTCACCACAAGGGATGCTGTACAGGAAAACCAGGTATCAGATGAAACTGGATGCCTCTGAAGGACGTTTAGACCCTGATACGACATGTCATGAAGAATACAGAATAGACTTGGACAGCACACTTCTGTCCCTCTTGGAAGATGGGAGGTGTCTCTGCCTACGGTGAGGGTAGGGGCAGAGTCTTACCATTTCCTTGGATGGGAAATTGGTCATCCAATGATTGGCACTCCTCTCTACCCAACTATCTAAAATAGGGCAGTCCTTTGCCCACCAGGTGATTTTGGAATAGGAGTTACCCTTTTCCACTTCCACCAGGTCCATGTGGCCCCAACTAAATACATACTGAAAACCAATGGAGAACTATAACCATCGTTAAGAAATATTCAACCTGAGAAGTTATTATAAACCTGGAGAAATTTTTAAGGCATGCAGGCTTGAAAATAAATTGGAACTTGTGCGTTATAATTATATTACTAATTATAGCTTCCATTTACATTGAAAGCAGAAAACCAGCAAATGGGAGTAACGATTATAGACGATAATGTTGGTGATGATGGTGACATTCATTTGGCGTTTATTATGTTCCTGGCACTGTTCTAAGGGTTTTACTTGTAACAGTTTAACCCTCACAACAACCCTGTGAAGTAAGCACATTACCCCCATTTTACAGAGCAGGAAACTGAAGCAGAGCGTTGCTAAGCCACTTGCCCGTGGTCACATGTCTAATAAGTGGTAGATCTTGTACTCAGATTCAGGCAGTCTCTTGACCACTATGGCACACCACCTCTCCCAAGCTTCTGGGGGCACATTCTCAACCTCAGGAAGGGAATACCAGATTAGGCTCAACCCTGAATATTCACTGGAAGGACTGATGCTGAAGCTAAAGTTTCAATACTTTGGCCACCTGATGCAAAGAACTGACTCACTCGAAAAGACCCTGATGCTGGGAAAATTTGAGGTCAGAAGGAGAAGGGGGCAACAGAGGATGAGATGGTTGGATGGCATCACTGACTCAGTGAACATGAATTTGAGCAAACTCTGGAAGATGGTGAAGGACAGGGAAGCCTGAAGTGCTGCGGTCCACAGGGTCAAAAAGAGTTGGACGTGACTTAGCGACTGAATAACAACGTATTGATGGAGAAGTTGATCCTTAGGGGCAGGGTCTCTAGGCCAAGGGTCTTGGTGTGGTCCAGGGAGGGCAGATCTCGCATGCCTTTGCCCTTTCTCACAGTCTATATCTTCTCTTCTTTTATACCCCCAGCAAACCCTTCCACAGGAGGAAAGAGGCTGGTCAGACAAGAAGATACAGGAGTGAAGAGCAATGCATCGGATACCCCAGTCTTCTGGCCTCTATCCCATCCCCCCAGACCCAAATCTAGTTCGATGACAAATCTCAGGGCTATGCTGAGACTTGACTCTCACTTCTCTTCCCAACTCTGTGTCCAGTGACATCACAGTGATACCTTGAAATCAGCCTCTGGGGGAGTATTGACACCATGAAGTCCGCAGATGCTACAAACTAAGGTATGTGTGTGTGTGCATGCGTGTGTGTGTGTAGAGCAGTTTACCAGCCCACCACTCCACACACTACTGGCTGCCTCCCCGAGAGACAGAATAACAAGCCTCGCATCCTCCTGCTCTCTCCAGTAACTTCGTCAGGATAACGCACAGCACACACTTGTCTTGCCTCGTCAGTCCCTCCAGAGCCTTTATCATCTGTCTCGCAGAACTTTCATTATGAACATTCTTACTCCAAAGAGGCACCAGCCACCAGAGTCAGCCTCTTACGACCTTCTCTAGTTGTGTCCATGTGCACAGACCCAGAATTTCTTCACATCTGCCAGCTCCTTTCTCAAACCCGCAGCTCCAGGCTCTTTCACCCCACTCAGCCCTCCTGAATTCTCCACTCCTGATGTCAGAGTTAGAGTCAGACCTGCATTCGGATCCCAGTTTCCTCACTGTCGATCCCTTTTGGCCTCAGTTTCATCACCTGTAAACTGGGGATTATGGTAATGCTTGACCTCACAGACTCAGTTTGAAGAATAAACTTGTAAACGTATGCAGAGCACACAGGAGTCTCTGGCACGAAGGTGGAGATGGCTATTGTTACACACTCTCTCATGCACCTCTGGGCACTGACTCTCGTGGGCTGCCGTCCCACCCAGGGGTATTATAGACAGGGCACCTGTGCCACCCACTTCCCCACCCCCTTGATGTGTCCCCATTGCCCCCTTATTCTGGAGGGCGTTCCGCATCTATTGAAATCCTTCACGCCCCTCAAAACCCTACACAATGCCTCTGCTGTAGCAAGTCTTTGCTGCTCCTCCCGGTTGTACTCTTGGCTCTCCAGGAGGCCGCAGGGTGACTCAGATGGCAGCCTCCACCCAGCCCCCTTTTCTCTTTGCCTGAGAGGCTGATGAAAGCCCACTTCTCTGGGATAAGGTGAGCAAAAGCTTTGCTCACAAGGTGAATGTGTGCAGGGAGGGAGCTTCCCGTTCCCACACTGGTGTGTTGCTGGGTGTGCCTCAGCACCGACCCAGGCNTCTCAGAGAGGAAACTGACTTGAAAGGGCTAGAATGCGAGCGAGGAGGCTGGGTGCTGGGGTGGAGGTGGAAGCGTGAGTGGAGGCAGCCGATTACATCAGCTCCAGGCAAATTTACTGTGAACCTCTTGCTGTTACATCGCAGAGCTGGGCAGGCTGCGTGAGGAGGGGCGTCATTCTCTCTTACCCTGGAGGCCTTGTCTGGAGAGACTGACAAAGGTCTCCAGAGAGGGGCTGGAGGTCTCTGCTTGAGGGATGCCCCATCCCAACAGGTCTGTTAGGGCTTGAGCCGGAAAGTCAAAGGTCAGCCGCACGGTTAAGAGGTAACTGGTAACACCCAGACCTGCCCCAACACCGGAACTTGTCTCTCACCTCCGAAGGGCGGCTGATATGGGGGCTCAGGCATCTGCCTCATTTTCTCTGCTTTTGGGAGTGCAAGGGGACTGTTTTCACCAACAATGGTACTTCTAACTGCACTGCAGTGGGGAAAATAGTCCAGCTTGAGAGTGACCACCTAATGGAAATTTCCAGCTCGAGACTATTGTGTGGTCCTGGTTTGGCCGGCAATGGATTTACAAATGACCAGAACTGATTTCCAGACACATGTGAATACCCCTAGGGATTCTTAGAAAAAACTGAGAAAAGAATCCTGGAAGCAAATCATTTTTCTACAGCCAGAAAGGGTATGTTTATAACCCTGGTTTCCCTTGTACGAGCAGGCAAGTAGGAACGCAGCAGGAAGTGAGAGGTAGGTTCCTGTCCACCCCCGCAACTGTCCTTCTAGAGGCACCAGATGAAGCCTGAAGACAGCGCCACGAAAATGGACAAATTCTGGCCACCTCACCAGATATCCTTCTCCTCGACAGAATAAATAATGCACCGGCAGCTAGTAGAATAGCTTTCATTTTAGAGCAGCACAAAAACATCTGTAGGGGAAATAAACAATCCCATGCCTTTGGCGCAAGAGTTGGACCAAGTGAGTATGGAAACCAAGTAATCGAGCTGCCGGCTTGGAGGCGCTGACACACTCATTCTTCTCTCGCAGCCAGAACTTCACTTATGCAGGCAAGAAATAAAAAGTGGCTCCAAGCCACGTGGCCAAAGACACCTGAAGAGGAGACGACAGCACACGACTGATGTCAATAAAAATTGAGAGCCAAAAGGTAGACTGCAGCTGATTTAGAAGCCCAGGGAGAGCTGAAATGTAAACTTGCAGCAGAGAGAGCCAAAAAAACCAAACAAACAAAAAAAACCCTGTTTCCCCTAAAGGATCTTGGAAAAACCCAGCTCTTTGAGTTCCAGCCCCCTTAGAAGGTGAGGAAAATAGGAGGACTAGTTGGAAGACTTTGTAAGTAGCACCGAGATCCCCAGATTCCGTCCCTGATTTCGTGCAGTCATGTGACTCTCCCTCTCCCCTCCACGCCCCCTGAAGACTAGAAGTTTAGAGAAGCAGACTTTGACTTCCAAAGTCAAAAAGTAAACCATATTCAGAACTGCTGATGGCAGACTGAGGGCCTTGCTGCAAAAGGCAGCTTAGGTAAAAGTCTGTACCCTGGACAGTGAGGCCTCCAACTCTTCCTCCATCTTGGTGAGGAGATGATTAGCAGCCAATGCGGAAGAACAGAGTTGAGTTGTCCAATACGGTAGCCACTATGGTCACCCACTCCAGCACTCTTGCCTGGAAAATCCCATGGACAGAGGAGCCTGGTGGGCTGCGGTCCATGGGGTCGCAAAGAGTCGGACACGACTAAGCAACTTCACTTTCACTTTCCACTTTCATGCATTGGAGAAGGAAATGGCGACCCACTCCAGTGTTCTTGCCTGGAGAATCCCAGGAATGGTGGAGCCTGGTGGGCTGCCGTCTATGGGGTCGCACAGAGTCAGACATGACTGAAGCGACTTAGCAGCAGTCAAAATAAATGGCAGTTATTTAAGCTTAAATTAGGTAAAATTAAACAAAATTTAAAATCCACTTTCCCAGCCATACTGGTCACTTTGCTAGTACTGAAGAGCCACATGTGACTACCAGCTACCATATTGGGTGAGGCTGATAGCGAACATTTCTATCACCACACAAGCTGGACAGCATTGGATTAGAAAATTTCTCTGGGGGAACTGATCAGACTGACAGAAAAAAAAAAACAAAAAAAACCCTACCGAGACTGACAATTTTTGATCACTCAAGAGTGAAACCCAAGGGTTAACAAGCTCCATTCATACAAACAGAGCTTTCTATCAGAAATTTGGTGACTCATCCTTAAGCACAGATGGCAAATCTGAATGACCTAAAATTTTACGTAAGTCCTAACCATAGGAGACAAAAGGAGATAATATAAAGTATTTTGCATCCACGAAAGAAAAATAGGAAAGTATAAAAAATGCATGCTTAGTTGCTAAGTCATGTCTGACTCTGTAAAACCCCATGGACTGTAGTCTGCCAGGCTCCTCTGTCCATGTGGTTTTCCAGGCAAGAACACTAGAGTGGGTTGCCATTTCCTCCTCCAGGGAATCTTCCTGACCCAGGGATGGAACCCACATCTCCTGCAACGTCAGGTAGATTCTTTACTGCTGAGCCACCAAAAGAAAGCCATTATCAAAATATGATAAGCAAATAAAAATGAAATGGATTAGGTGGCAAAGTCTCTTGCAGTGCCAAACAAAAAAAAGTTTAAAAGTAAGAGGAGAAGCTCAAGATAATTAACATATCTGTCCATGAGATTCATCTTTCAACTAAAAGGATTTCCAGCAAAAGAGAAATGGAAACAAGGGGGAGGAAGAAAATTATCAAACAAACAAGAAAATAAAATTCTCAGAACTTTTCAGATGGAAGGGGCCAGTGACTGTACAGCACTCTGAGTAAGATAAAATAAACATGTACCAAAGCGCATCATGACGTTTTGAAAACTGGAGATAAAGAGCAGATATCTGCGTCCCCCTGAGAGCAAATGAGTCCCATACAAAGATCAGGTGTCAGGATCACATTCGTGTCGTCAAAAGTGACCGTGAAAGCTGTAAGGCAGAACCTCTAAAGTGCTAAGAAAAAATGACTTTCAACCTCGAATTCTACACCCAAGGGTGAGGGTGGAATAAAGATATTTTCAAACTTGCGGTGAATTCAAAATTTACTTCTTGTGTCAGTCAAAGTGGAAAACAGCGGGCCCACTCAGACTGGGGAGAATTCACTATTTATCGGGGAAGCCAACTAGGAATGGTGAGATTCCCCACGGTGGCCCAGAGTGGAGCGCTGTCATAAAGCTGAGATCCCCAAACTGGAGAGAGCTGCAGCCACAGGAGACAGCCACTGACAGAGGCGATGGCCACCACCAACTCACAGCTCAAAAAGAAGGGAGCCGGGAAACAAAGACCCCGACTTCCTTTTCCTCCCACTCAACTTCCGTATCTCCCACTGACCAAAGTCAACTGGAAGTCAGAAGGCAAGGAGGCTGCCAATGTCGTCTCCATAAATGCCAGCCTCCCAGGGCACAGAGGAGGAGGAGACCGCTCTGGGGTAACCACTGGAGAACTTCCCTCTCTGTATTCTTGCTCACGATGTCACTGAAAGTTGTGGTTCAGTAACACAAGAGAGTAAATCAGAGGAAAAAACAAGATCCTAGAAACAGAGACTCTAAAACCATAAAAAATGGGATCAGGGGCAGCCATTGGGAAATCCCAGGATAATAGTGAAGGAAGTCTCACACCTATGTGCCATCCCCAAAGAGCAAAATTCCAAATGGAGAAGACAGAATGCTCTTGAGAAGTGGCACTAAGAAAAGAAAGATGAAGACCAGTTGGCATATTTGGGCTTCCCAGGTGGCTTAGTGGTAAAGAATCCACCTGCATTGCAGGAGATAAAGCTTCAAACTCTGGGTCGGGAAGATCCCCTGGAGAAGGAAATGGCAACCCACTCGAGCATCCTTGCCTGGGAAATCCCATGGGCAGAGGAGATTGGCCCACTACAGCTCATGGGGTCACAAAAGGGTCGGACACAACTGAGCGACTAAACAGCAACAAAAGTTGGCATGTTTAGGACTTAGGAGAAGATTATCAGGTTTATCAGACAGGGATGAATTAATAAGATCATTGTTTTTTTTTTAAATAAGCAAGTGGGGAGAAAGATAATTATTAGCTTCAAAGAAAATTTAAAAGTTGTGCAGAAAGGAAATATAATTATTCACTATGACATACTTTATAGTGTAATGTAGTGAGTGGTATTTACATAGTTGTAGGTAGAACAATAGCCACCAAGGATGTTCACATCCTAATCCTTGGAACCTGGGAATTCTATCAGCATGGCGAAAGAGATTTGCAGATGTGAACAAGTTAATCTTGAAATGTGTAGATTCTCCTGGAGGATCTGGCTGGGCCCAATCCAATCCCAAGAGGGAGAGGGAGGCAGAAGGACAAGAGTCAGAGGAGGTATGATGATGAAAGCAGAGGTCAGCAGGAGGCAGTGTGAGAAAAAGTCAATCCACCATCGCTGGATTTGAAGATGGAAAGGGGCTCCGAGCTGAGGGCTGTGGGCAGTAAGTGTTACATTTGAATTTTAAACTAAATGCATCCTATTCCTTTCTACAATAAAAAATTTCAAAGCAACTTTCATGGGCTTCCCCACAGGAGCTGGTGTCACCTTGCTCAGAGAGAAGTAAGTTTCCAGCTCTTTGATTCAAGAAGAGTATTAAGAAGGAGTACATTCTGAGACAAATGTCCCAGCATCCCAGGAGGAGAGACTCTGGGAGAAGAGAACCAGAGTTGGATGACCTATCCAGCATAGGTCATAAAGTCTAGGAGATCCATAGCAATATGGAGACTAATTTGGAGCGTGAAATAAAGATTAGGGTCCTTGTGTGGAAAAGATGGCCAAGAGATGTCAGAGCAAGCAACAGAATCCTTCCAGGATCCTGGGGAAGATGTCGATATTAGTGAAGCAGAGCTGGACCAATTTAAACTATGGGCACTGGAGAAATACTTAGCTGGTTTTACATATCTTTATTGGCCATCTAATGTAACGTAGGACAAATGCACAAAGTGGCTCTTGTAGTACTGCATTACTACATTATCATCTGTGCAACAGACGATGCTAGTGCACCTCCTTCACTAAAAACTCTGCTGAATGGACTGCACGTGTGTGTTAGTTGCTCAGTTGAATCTGACTCTTTATGACCCCATGGACAGTAGCCTGCCAGGCTCCTCTGTCCATGGGATTCTCCAGACAAGAATACTGGAGTGGATCCTTCTGACCCAAGGACTGAACCCGGGTCTCCTTCATTGCAGGCAGATTCTTTACTGACTGGGCCACCAGGGAAGCCCAAGCTGAGTGGATTACTTTAAACAATTCCCCTTCCAGTTACAATAGCTGACATTATTATTATTCCATATAGTCTTGATATTGTTTTACAGGGGAACATGTATTTTAAATTGTTGAACTAAGTCCTGGAATTCATTGCTACATGCCCAGAAGCACTGTCTTCTGAATCAATGCCAGATTCCCATAAAATGAATCACCAGTACCATAAGGTTTTTAGTGTCTTATATATGCGATCCTCCATTGCCAAAATGACGATCATTGTTATCTTAATCTACTCTGAATCTTGTACCTTTCCAGGGCAGCTTCTGCCACGAGAAGCTCGTGGTGGTCTGCTGGGAATGGTTCCTACAACCCTCTGCCCCATATCATGAAGGAATCGCTTAGCGGGGCAAAGAGTGGAACGATAACCGAGGTCTCAGAGACTTACTGCTTCCATTGGGTGGCCTCATCATTCATGACTGCCTGAGGACGTGCAGACAGGAGAACGGGAAAAGGCCACCCATACTGAAGGGAGGGCGGGTCTCGGGGCTGAGAGTCCTTATTTGCTCACACGGCTCCTGGCTTTCACTTGACGTGCTTTTAGGCTCTGCTCATTCTTTAGTCATCTCCCCCTCTCTCTTGTCTCCTTGCATCCAGCCTCTCCCAACCCATGCACGATGCTTTGGGCTCTAGCCTTGCCTCTCAGAACTGGTTGCCTCTCCTCCAACTCCTCTTACCCTACTTTCTTCTTTGTTATCTCTTCCCGGCTGTGTCTCTGCTCTTTTGGCACCCAGTCACCAATGTATATTGAACTGCTGCTGCTAAGTCACTGCAGTCGTGTCCAACTCTGTGAGACCCTATAGACGGCAGCCCACCAGGCTCCCCCATCCCTGGGATTCTCCAGGCAAGAACTCTGGAGTGGGTTGCCATTTCCCTCTCCAATGCATGAAAGTGAAAACTGCAAGTGAAGTCACTCAGTCGCATCCGACTCAGCGACCCCACGGACTGCAGCCTACCAGGCTCCTCCATCCATGGGCTTTTCCAGGCAATAGTACTGGAGTGGGGTGCCACTGCCTTCTGCAGTGCAGTGACCTATGGGATGTGAATACAAGAGGAACATTTTGAATGTCCTCTTCGCGCACCTGCACATCCATCTATAGGTCTCCTTCGACCCCAGGAATTCCTCACTGCCTTACTCATGCCAGCATAACCTAGGATGTCATTTCCAAGCAAACATTCGTCCCAGCCAGGCTGGCTCAACCAACTCGTTTACTTCTGCATTTGCTAACATCTACTAGATGGTTTTTAAATACAAAAAGACATCTCCCTAAAGGCCCGTTGGTTCTCGGTAAGGATAAAAGTGTTAATTTGTTAGCAGAGAATTAGATACTTTTCAATGGTAAAGCCCCAAGTCAAGCCATAAACAATTTCTCCATTGCTGTGTAGACAATAAGGTCTGGGCAATAAGCCCCATCAACCAGCAGGGAGACAGAAGAGCGGAAGGGGAGTTTCTGCCCTGGAGGGGCGTTGCGTGAGTTCAGGAAAAGACCCAGAGAAGCAAGTCACAGCAGGCATCAGAAGAACAGAGGTCTTCATAAAAGTCTTACACCTACTGGAACCTAAGAAGAAGACTGCAGTTCAGGATGGGGATGTATCAGGGAGGACACGACCCCTGTAACAGGGCTAAAGGAGGGATCGGCAGACAGCGGGAAGGTTCGGCAGGTCCACCTTCAGAAGAGGACCAAAATTACCTTTGAGGTTTCCACTCGTGAACCACTATATCCAAGGGATCAAGACAATAAGAACTTCGTAAGATGTTGAGCTACTTACTGCTTCTCCATCTTGGTAATTTTTTTTCGGTTACTGCTTTCCTTTTTTGATCAGTAGTAAAGAGCCTTACAAATGAAAAGCTCTTTTGTGTTCGTCTTTGGAGGGTATTAAGGAGGCAGCTTCGAAGGAGAAGGGAAGTGGAGCTTCAGCAGAGGGGGCAAAGGAGACAACAGGTGCTGAGTGGGATCTTAGGAGAAAACCCGGAGCTGCAGTAGATAATACATGTCAGAGTTGCACCAAACCTGGTGACAGATTGTGCGGTTCTGCGACAGCCCTAGAACCAGAGGACGAATGAGGCAACTTTCCCCTTGGGACTCACTGCCCCTCTGAGGAGCACTGCTTCGGGCCTGAAGAGTGTTGGTGACATAAAAATGCGACAAGGCCCAGAGTCCCCTATCCCTCCCAGCTGTCAGCTGCATTCTTCCGGCCCTGTTACAAAACCATCAAAATGCACCTTCAACCCCAGGCTGGGAGGGGTCCATCCAGGGTCAGGACACACTCCTTATCTGCATGGAAAATCTACTGAGTTCATTGCGTGTCCAGCTCCACAACAGCCTCTAAGACTACAAGGGAGCCTTAGAGATTTGGTTTTTTTGTTGTTGTTTTTTTTAAAAGATAGACGGTTCTAATGGGAGCATTGCATGTGTAAAGGTTAGGAGTGCTGGTTTGGGAGCCAGTTCAGATCACAGCTCTGGCTCTTACTGACTCTTTGATTTTCGATTAGTCATCTAACCTCTCTGTGACCAATTCCTCATCCATGTAGTTGAGACAGGGCACCTACCCGCTTCATGGGGTAGTGTTCTCAGGAAAAGGTGCACCTTGATCTGAGCCTGAAGGAAACGTAGAACACGTTGAAGTAAAGAGACAGACAGGAGCATGCCAGACAAAGGGGTCGGCCGAAGGCACAGTCTAGACTGAGGCAGGAGAGAGCCCATGTGGCACCTAATTGCTTCTGTGACCCTCCAAGCTGACCACAGGAAGCATGGGCTGTGGAAACCGAACACACGCCTCCAAGGCTGGGAGAGTCGTCCTCCCAGGACCCAGTGCAGCTCACACACAAAAAGGGGGGACCTCTTGTACAGATGAATGGTAACAGATGGACATCTTAGTCCTCGGGCCCCACCTTCTTTCACTGAGTACCCTGGGGAGATGGCAGAGGGCAGGACAGCTCATAAGGTTGGTCTGGCTCAAAGGCTACTCTGTCACAGATTCAACTTCACCCTTGGAGTCTCGGTTTCTCTCAGGAGAAATGATTCTGCATGATTCTGCTACAAAACCATGCGGACCCAGGGCTTAAGCGAATTCATTGGTTTGCAGCTCCTCAAACAAACTCCACCCTCTCCTGCCACTGTCCCTTGGGAGATGGCTGTAGTGGAAGTGGGACCTGGGGATCCAAGTCCATCGAGGGCACCCTGTGAGCTTCAGACCTGCTACAGCAGGGCGGGGCACATCGCAGGTGGCCAGCACGTATGTAACGACGCATCAGAGCCACGTCTCTGAAACCTGGGCTCGTGGTTCACACATGTACAGAACTCAAATCCGCATGGGCAGACTGCAGGCTAGTTTTCCAAGGGACCAGAAACCGCCCCCAACATCTCAGGAGAGGCTGATAATTGAGCACAGCAGCTCCTGCTCTCTCACACGCACAATTGCCTGGGTTTTTCACATGCAAATAGCCATCTGCACATGGTTTCTTTGGTAAATGCCAACTTCATAGGTGCAATCCAGGTGCCCGGATTTGAGAACTTGGCATAGAGAGGAGCACGCAAGCTTTGAGTCCATGATGGCCTGGCATCGTCACTGTAATTAGTCCCAGTGGATGCGTCTGTCCTTCAGTAACAATGCTAGATGATTCGGCCTCACTCCCTCATCTCGGGGCCCCCCTTCCCCCATTCACCCCTTTTATAAGAAAAGCCAGCCACGTCTTGCTCCACTTTTTCCCCCCTCCCCCACCCCGCCATGTAAAATGAAAAGCCCAGATGTGGTGACCCATCTGTAGTGTGTGTCACATTGTTAGCATCTTCTTTATTTAGAGCTGGGAGAAAGAGACTCATTAGAGAGGAAGTCCACAATGAAATTAGGAAACATTTGATCAGCCCATTGTCCCCGCACAATATGTGCAATGAGGGAAACGCTGGAGCTGGCTGCAAACCTTCAGTGTGTTCCAGTCTCGATGGCTTGCTCATCCCATGCTGACCAGAAAGGGGAGCCTGACAGTTCCCTGAGCAGAACCCAGGCTTCTGGAAGAGGGGAGCACCGTCAGGGCGGCAAATTTTCTCTCTCTTTCCTTAAAAGACTTCGAGTGTTTAGAACAGCTTTAGATTTGCAGGAAAAGTGAGAGGAGGGTACAGAGGTTTCCCAGAGACCCCCTGCCCCCGCACACGCACAGTCCCCTTCCCATTACCTACATCCCCGACAGAGCAGGACACCCGTTAGCACTGATGAACCTGCACTGACCCACCAGTATCACCACAGTCCTTATGTCCATCGTTCACACGCTGGTTCACACTCCGTGTTGTTCAGCCCCTGAGTTTGGACAAAGCATGGTGACGTGTATCCACCGCTACAGTATCATACAGGGTATTGGGATGCCTGAAAAATCCTCTGTGCAGCGCAGGTTCATCCCTCAAGCCTTCTTAACTCTGGCAACCACTGATCCTTTTTTTACTGTCTCCATAGTTTTGCCTTTTCTAGAATGTTGTATAGTTGGAACTGTGTGGTATGGAACCTTCTCAGTTGGGCATCTCTCACTTAGTAATATATGTTTAAGTTTTTCATGTCTTTTTGTGGCTTGATAGCTTGCTTCCTTTTAGCACTGGATAATCCCATTGTCTGGATGGACTATGTTTTATTTAGCAGATTCTCTTTTCCCTGTGGCTTCACTCTGCCGTGGAAGTCGTCAGGACACCCTGCGCCTTCACCAGCCTCAGTCTCAAGAGGCATCTCCAGGGACCCACTGGGGAGGATTAACTTCTAGCCTTTGGCAGCAGGACTGTCCTTCAGTCTCTTGGCATTTAAAGGGCATACGTTTACTCCTGGGGACCCTATGCCAAGGACTTGATACATAAAAACCACTCTTGAACTCCAATTCCATTTCTGATATCCCAACTCACTTATTAAACAAAGCAGAAGATCAGAAATATATAGACTCCAAAACAGGTGCACTGATGACACCTTTCAAGCTCAGGGTAAACCATTTTGCTACAAGGATGTCTAGTCACATCTCCAAATACTTAATCTGCGTTGCATCAAAATCAGTCCAATTTGACATAGGGAGAAATTAAACCAATGAGAAATGGACCCTAGAGCCCTGAGTTAAGAGGGAAAAGTCCTGATTTCAAAAAATAAAAATTGGCTCTAGCCCTGACTTGGTCATTAGGACTTTTGACCTCACACATGACATGGTTCAGACTAGCTGTTCTAACTTAGAAGGCTGTTGTGAAAGTACAATATAAAGATAGTTATTAAAGCAAACAGGAGGATTAAAACATCACATTAAAGTGTTTAGTTTTATTACTAACAAATCACTTAGCAAATTCTCTGCTATTTGTGGGATGAGAATTCACCCCCCCCCAATCTGCTAAATCCATCTAAGTGACATACGAGATTTGCCATTTTCAGAAGACATGGAAAATATATTTCTTGGTCCAAGTTACATAGCACAAAGTTTAGCACTGAATATAGGAACCCAAGGAGAAGCAGTTGACCAAGTAACTCAATGCCAGCACTGAGTGATACAAACTTAGCATCTGGCATGCAGTAGGGACTCAATAGGGACTCTGAATCCACTAATTAATGAAAATTATGTAGAGAAAAATCCTACTAAAAATACAGGCAAGTTTATTCAACAAATACTTAGCATCAGTGAACGTCTGATGTGCACACGCCTTTGTTGTTTAGCTAATGTATAAGCTGAATCAGAACTCCTTTATCCATGGTTCACTATCAGCTTTCTCTGCATGGAACTTTGGTGAGCACCGCCAACTGCCGTTTTAAAGAAGAGAAGGGCTTAATAGAGAGACACGGAAAACTGAGAAATGACAACAGATAATACAGCAACCAAATCAAGGTAGCAGGAAGTCTGGAAACAAACCTCTACCAATGAGGAATTCGAAGTAAACACCTCCACACGTCGCCACAAACTTTGGAAGCGCCACTGCACTGGTTGCCTTGAAGGTGTTATAGTGCACAAGTGTGTGTTTCTTTCATTCTTGCATTAATCAAGGTAACACTGAGACTAACTTAACCCTTTCTTAATAATCCCCCGTGTATTGCTTTTTTAAAGACAGGAGACACCTGCGGTCTATTTTAATGGCGCCTTATGTTAAACACAGAAGACGCGAGAGGGACACTTAATCATAACTCAAAAGAGCTTTATTTTTATTTTCCACTATTTCTTTAAACCTGCTCTTTAAGATAATGATTTCACTGTTCTTGGATGAATCTTCAGGAAGTCTCGACGACTCTTCTGCCTTTCTTGGGTAAGGAGAGACCCCAGTTCCTTCTGNTTCTGGTTTTTTTCCCTTAGATCCTGGGCCAATTTAAAATTTGTTCACTATGTTTCAACAAGGTCTGTTTTATCGGATTGCTACTCTAAACCACCAGCACTACTCTTTTAGCAGAAGAGTTTCCTCTTCTCCTGGTATACCTGCCCTGAAGAGATGAGTTAATAAACGAATTCAATGCATGTGTTTTGAGCACCTACCTAAGCCAGGCACTGAGGTTGACTCTGGAAATGCATGGGTGAATGGGGCGGACTTAATCCTGGCATGGTGGTGGTGGGCAGGAGGGTGGGTTACTGTGTTAATGGGGAAAACCTGCAGTTAAAATCAGTTGTCAGAGAGCGTGTTAAATGCTGAGGTGAGTGAAGGTCAGGCGCTAGCGGGTCACGCAGCAGGGTGGATGCCTCTGCTCAGGTCTCTAGGACCACATTTCTCTTCCCTGCTTTTGAGGCCAGTTGTTCTTACACCAGCACCCAGAGGGTGATGACTCACGATTGTTCTGTTTCCTGTTGTTAACCTGTCACCTCGAATTAAGCATGGAGAATCGGCCTGATTGGCTATCTTCCGTTAGCTTTCATTCTGCGCAAGAATTAGACCCCTTAAAGTACCTGATGAGGAGAAAGTGGGAAGGAACATCCATAAAGAAAGAGAATTTTCAGCAGAAAAGACGGGGACATTGCTGAGACGCAAACAGAAGCAGGAAGCATCTTTGTTGCAGCCTGTGGATGGTGGCGATGGTGGTCTCCCAGAGCTCAGGTGTGTAGGTGCTCAGGACCTGAAGAAGGAAGGTTCAGGAACCACCTGCCTGACTAAATTCAAATAAGAAAAATGTTCTGACTTAACTTTCCTGCTAAGGAAACCAGAATACTTTTGGGGAGAGAAGAGGATCAACCCAACACGTGTCTATATGGCATTAGAAACCCTCTGACACCTCACTGGCTAATGTCTTGACATCTTCCTACCACGGGGATTTAAGAGACAGAACAGGGCTCCCTTGATAAGATACGTGTAAAGAACTTGCACAACGCCAGGATTCCCAGCAGCAAAACACTAACAGCTTAGGCTCCAGGAGAGATAAAAATGGGGGTGGGGGAGGAAGGAGGGAGAGGGAAG
>SJYV01032627.1:1083352-1100385 GCA_006410875.1 Neotragus pygmaeus
CCACAAAGGAAGTCCTCTTTACAGCCACTTCTTTGTGTTTATGTATATTTTTCACACTAACTCCTGTTTTTGAGATAATCTCAATAAATCTGTATCTTATTGCCATAAAAATCTAAGAAAGGAGGTGTGGTACAGATGATGAATGAAGGCTTTCAAATCAAACAAACATGGAATTGTATGTCAACTCTTGAAAATATTGATTTCTGGCTTGGGCATATAATCTTTCAGAGGTTTAGTTTTACACTGTATAAAATGGAGATATTAATAAGCATGTTTATGTATTTCATACTATCAGTGTTTATATTATGCTTGATAACTGGCATACAATAAGATAGTAGTAAATGTTATTCCTGTCTCTTATACACATCTAGATGTGTATAAGAGACAGCTTTTAAGACGAGTCATGACAACACTGTNAAGCATGTTTATGTATTTCATACTATCAGTGTTTATATTATGCTTGATAACTGGCATACAATAAGATAGTAGTAAATGTTATTCAGTATTGTCCAATTAACAATAATTGTTACTGAAGGAATAAGTGAGCTGGGGTAGAGAAAATGTTTATATTCAAGCCCCAGAGCAAAATCACCAATTTAATTTTTTAATCCAAAGTATTTGCCAGTGTCTTAGTAGAAATTTAGATGTCATGTTTATCAAATTTGCTAGTCACATAAAGCTAGTCACACCCATTAATACTGGGGAACAATTAAGTTTTCAGAAAGATCTTGAAGCAACCTAACAGTGAGAAATTAGAGTCATGTGTTTGGAATTTTTTCCTTAAAGTGAAGAAAAATTTTAAATACATATAAAATTTTAAAACTCTTTAAACAAGGTATTTTCTGGAATACTCTCTTACAAAAATAACAAGGGATGCAATAATATATGTACATAAATGCTTTCTGCAGTGTTATTTACAATCATGAAAAACTAGAGACCTCTTAAATACTCATTAACTGCTGCTGCTGCTAAGTCGCTTCAGTTGTGTCCAACTCTGTGAGACCCGATAGATGGCAGCTCACCAGGCTCCTCTGTCAATGGGATTCTCCAGGCAAGAATACTGGAGTGGGTTGCCATTTCCTTCTCTGGCTCATTAACTAGAAAAGTCTTAAATTCATTATGGTGCACTTATATTGTAGAGTGGCTAACAGCTATTAAAAGGATGAGAGTGTATTAAAGACCAGATTTTCTGGAGCCAGATTACCAGGTATAGAATCTCAGATAGTGATGATGTGCCAGTTAAGTTCTCTATGTTTCTGTTTCCTCATTTGCAAAGCGGGAATAACAGATATACCTCATAAGTTTGTTGTGATATTTATATGTTAATATATATAAAAATTTTAGTTCATATTCCACATTTACTAGAATAAGTAAATGATATATGACCATTTTCATCATACTAAATGGAAACAGTTCACAATATACAAATTTAAAAAGTGCTGTGCAGAAAGATCTATAGTCTGACTTCTTTTCTGTTAAAAATAAAAATGTAGTGATTTTTCTTATATGTAGAAATAAGTAATAATATAAGATTAGGACAGGAAATGGAGAGTGAAGTGTAAACAAATATAAACAAATGTAAAATTACAATTAGAGAAATAGGAGGAGAAGCTGGCAGAATTGGAGGAAGAAGAGGAGGATGGCAAGTGGTGGGAGAAGGGAGAAGCAGAAGAGAAAAGAGGGCCAGGGAGATCAGAAGTAATTATAGCTTCCATGAAAAGATTTCTTTCAAAAATTTTTCTACATATTGGAATTCTCTGGAATGCTTTCAAACTAGAGTAGCAATATGCTCAATGTAAAGGTGTTTTTTTTTGCACTTTTTGGATAAAAGATAAAGGTGAAAATTTATACTTCCCACTTAAACAAATGAGAAGCACAGGAAAACAAAAGTGTTACATGAGTGCTCTGGTTTTCATAGGGAAACCAATACGCAGAGATTTCTTATTATATTTTTTAAAAAGAAATATCCTGAACATTTTTTCTACTGAGAACATAGGATAGCTGGGAACATGCAATGATATTACTCATAGATATTATTTATTTTAAAGAAATCTTTGTGAAAAATCTAGTGTTTATTTTTAGTTTTCCCTTTTCCTTTTCTTCTTATTAGCACATATTCTAAAGTTAAAATAAGCTTTCAAAATATTATTTTTCTCACAGAACCATTAAAGTTCTCTAGTTCATTTATCAGAGAAAGCAATGGCAACCCATTCCAGTACTCTTGCTTGGGAAATCCCATGGATGGAGGAGCCTGGTGGGCTACAGTCCATGGGGTCGTGGGATAAGACTGAGTGACTTCAGTTTCACTTTTTACTTCCATGCATTGGAGAATGAAATGGCAACCCAATCCAGTGTTCTTGCTTGGAGAGTCCCAGGGATGGGAGCCTGGTGGGCTGCCCTCTATGGGGTCCCCTAGAGTCGGACATGATTGATGTGACTTAGCAGCAGCAGAAGCGGTTCATTTTATAACAAAGTAAAACTTGGTTAATGTGTTCTAGTTCTTTCTACTAATATACTCCTGTGTGTAGGTGATCATCAGACTTAATGGGAAAGGTGACTATGTCACAGTGCTGAAGAAAAACAGCTAAATGATCATTACAGGTCACTTAAAGTATCATTAGCAATAATGCCACTCACAGAGTAGAGAACTCTGGCAGCTACCTGTACCTGATCAAAATCTACTTTGTCATGCCGACATTGGAGCAATAAAAAATCTGCTGAAAGTTTGGCCACAGAGAGGACACCCATTTATACTTGATCAATACATATGATTGGATTCAGTGGGGTTTGAGAAATGGCGTTGACACTCACCGTAATCAGCTATTTGTGTACTTACCCAGATGCCTTGTGTGCAATTGATGGCATGCATTTCAGCTTTTCAGTTAGAAGTATATATTCTGCAGTGTAAATCAGATGAGTCAAATATGGTATGGCACAAGGGTAAAAAATTGTGATTTATGTTCTATCCCCATAGGAATTATTGAAATGGAAAAGGCATGTTCTTTTTAGTAAAAAGCGAACTTGATTATACTCTAATTGCACAGTGGTAACGCATATCAATAATTATGTTCCAACACAAATTAAGCAACAGGGGACCAATGAAAGGATGTTTGTGTTATGCTGCTGCTGCTGCTAAGTCGCTTCAGTAGTGTCCGACTTTGTGCGACCACATAGATGGCAGCCCACCAGGCTCCCCGGTCCCTGGGATTCTCCAGGCAAGAACACTGGAGTGAGTGGCCATTTCCTTCTCCAATGCATGTAAGTGAAAGTGAAGTCGTTCACTCGTGTCCGACTCTTAGCGACCCCATGGACTGCAGCCCACCAGGCTCCTCCAGACATGGGATTTTCCAGGCAAGAGTACTGCAGTGGGGTGCCATTGCCTTCTCTGAAGTTGAAATGTGCTAGTACATAAAAAAGTGTATCAAATAGAGAAATAAATGTATATTGTATGTTTACTGCTTTTCAAACTGTCAATGGGCAATATTTTTCATCTAACTAACTTCCCAATCTTTGCTATGAATGTTTCCCCATCAAAAGTTATGTTTGGGATTTCTAATATATATTCTTAAAACGAAATCATGTCTATTCTTCAGTATAAATACTTCTATATTATTGAAAGTAAGATAAAGTTTTCTCCTAATTTTCTATTTTTTTCTTGAGATATAGGTAAAATGTCTGATACCTTATAAGGAAAAGTTACTTCCGTAAAGCTAAAAACTCAATAACAGAAGTAATAGAGTAATTTGTTAATACATTTGTTTCTCTGTGAAGATATAATTTACATTATAAAAGCCTCATTACTAGAATTTGAGCAGGGACAGATCTTTATACTGACTTTGGACCTGGNAAAAGTTACTTCCGTAAAGCTAAAAACTCAATAACAGAAGTAATAGAGTAATTTGTTAATACATTTGTTTCTCTGTGAAGATATAATTTACATTATAAAAGCCTCATTACTAGAATTTGAGCAGGGACAGATCTTTATACTGACTTTGGACCTGGAAACTTAGATAATTTTTTATGTTGGAATATTTTGTTTCTGTTTCATACAGTCCATTGTGATTCCAGATAGAGTAAAAGAAAATACAGCTTCTCAGAATCCTGCAATGAAACAGAATCAAACTTATTGAAAGCTCTCAGTTTATTTTCCATTTTAAAATTTTTATTTCATTTTAGCAAACACTTAAAGTGCTTAGTATAAGCCAAACAGTAGGTTTGGGTCTGGGCAAACAAAACCCAACCATGACTCTATCTTGCAACAATTTGCAGTGTGGATCCCTTGTCCTCTATCATAGGGAATGAAGATTCAACTTCCATGTATTTGTTCATTTATGCATTCACGCAACCATTCTTATATTTTATATTTGGAAAATAAAATTTTAATACTTATTTAATTATTTTTTGTGTTGTTCTCTGTCAGGTCCTGTGTTAAGGATTTAATGAATAAATTACTTTAATTTTGCAATTTTCCTGTCCTATCTTCTCTCTATATATCTGTGGTTCAAAAATTTGGATCATTTACCCGGGAATATATAGTTAATGTTAATGAATAGCAAGGAGAAGTCGTACATATTTTACTTAAGAAATTCTATAGAATGAACAGTACAATAAAATTTTCCAAATCTAGTCACAAGAAATCTATTTCCTGTGTCCTAGACGGGTTTCAAGGAGGAAAAATTGTGTTAATGGCCAAAAAATTTCTGAAAATACACATCATTCCCTCTCTATACACTATTTATGTTTGTATTCATAAGCTGTGGGAATATTGCACTGAAAAAGACTGCTTGACTTTTTTTTTTCGAACTCCTCTATAAAATCCATGTTTTATGTCAGGCACATATTAATATTCCCTGTCATGCACAGGAAAAAAAAAAAAAACTTAGATAAACATTGATCTACAGGAATAGTTGAGATTATAAACTTGCCTTTTGGAAAATGAGAACAGAACAAGGAAAACAAGCTATATTAACTACATAAGTCTAATAATAAGAAATCTGTAAATTCATTGGACAAATGATGAATATTTTCCTGAGTCTTACAGCTTAAAAAGCCTACAATTTTTTTTAAGGGTTAAAAATAAGCAAATAAGCCAACCAACAATCAAAACTTTGTCACTGTTTACCATGGTTCCTTTAACTATGCTCTGATAAATAAACTTACACTGTTTTTCCATACCAAGGACGTTATTTTGTAGTAATGAGTTTTTAATCACTAGAAGTAAGAATGGAAAGCATACAGCTGGTCAATTAGCAAACTATCAACAGCTACCAAAACAAAGTAAGTAGATCGCACTTCTAATAGAGACCAATAGATCTGTCATTGTTTGAGAGAAACTGAACCTTTCTGTGTTACTTTACTTTTATTATTATACCTACCATTGTTGATCTCTTAGATGGTGCCCAGTAAGTACTATATGTCCACTTATTATTTTAACATTATATCATATAGTAAGCAAGGTTCAAGCATAGAATGACTGAAGATAAAGACAGTGAATTCATTATCACCATTTCTATAGGTTAGGTTTAATAATTTTTCAGGCCTAAAATGATTTTGCTTCACTCAGAAAAAAAAACAACTTAATTCAAAGTCTTTATGTTCAAGTACTCCCAGAGTTTAGTAGGATTAGTATTGTTCTTTATTCCTTGAAGAGCAAGTTTATTTCTCATTACTTTTTTTTTCTAAAGAGGCCTAATAGCAACACTTTTCTTTCTAAATTTTTGTAGATTATTGTATTCTATTTCTCCATCATACTCTTTCTTGTAGGGTAAAAAGTATGATTTTCCAGTTTCTTGCTCCTGTGCAATCATTTGCCTCTAAATAACACTAAAACAAATGGGATGCAATGCCTAAGAAATTATGCTTCAGTGTCTCAAACATTCTTGCTTTAAAATTTAAGAGAGTGCAATAATAAAGTTCTCACTGTCATGCAAGATAGGTGAATCTGTAATTTCATGACACAGTTTAGAATTGTTTTCTATTTTGGTGGACTAAAAAAAGTGTTTCTCACATCTGGAAACCAAGAAACTGGCCTCTAACAAAACGTTATGAGTAAATTTAGCTCAACTAGCTGAAAAGAAAAAGGTGGAAGTAAGTCATGCTGACTGAAAGACAAAATGGAATAGAGTACTTCTTTCTATTGCATAAAGAAACATTCTTCTTTTTATTTATTACCTGTATTTTCTCTCACAATACTCACAGAAACCAAAGTAATCAATTTTAGAGGTTTCCAGTAAAAAATTGATTTTTGAAAGATGAAAGGAATTCAGAAGTAAAAGTGGTGGAATTTTGTATTAGGTTTGGGGTTGGGGGAAATTGTACTCATTAGCTAGTTAATCAGATTGATCCTCCCACATTATTCAAAAATTTGCATAATATGAAAATTCTATTGCATATCTGTTTTAGTCTGTACAGGCTGCTATGATGAACTAACATAGGCTGAGATGTTTAAAAACAACAGAAATTTATTTCTCACAGTTATGGAGACTGGAAGTTCAAGATCAAAGTGCCAGTATTGTGGGGGTCTGGTGGTAACCATTTTCTGGGCTGCAGACTGACAACTTTTCACCCTGTCTTCACGTGGGAGAAGGGTTAGAAAGCCTTCAAAGGTCTCTTTAATAAAGATACTGGTTTCATTCATGAGGGCTCGACCTGCTACAAAGAGCTAACTCATTTGAAAAGACCCTGATGCTGGAAAAGATTGAAGACAGGAGAAGAAGGGGACGTCAGAAGATGAGATGGTTGGATGACATCACCGACTCAATGGACATGACTTTGGGTAAACTCCTGGAGTTGGTGATGGACAGGGAGGGCTAGCGTGCTGCAGTTCATGAGGTCGCAAAGAGTCGGACATGACTGAGCAACTGAACTGAACTGAAATAAACAACCCTCACCTTACAATGCCCACCTTCAAATGCCATCACATAGGGGCTTACGTTTCAACATACGAATTTTGGGAAGCTAAAAGTATTCAGTGTATAGCAATGTCTTTCAAGAAATAAATTCCTCATGTAAATAATATAAATGTATCAAAATGTTGTTTTCTCATATTGCCAGTTAACATTGCTCTTTATTTACATCATCAGTTCAATTGCTCAGTTGTGTCCGACTCTTTGGGAACCCATGAATTGCAGCACGCCAGGCCTCCCTGTTCATCACCAACTCCTGGAGTTCACTCAGACTCATGTCCATTGAGTCGGTGATGCCATCCAGCCATCTCATCCTCTGTTGTCCCCTTCTCCTCCTGCCCGCAATCCCTCCCAGCATGAGAGTCTTTTCCAGTGAGTCAACTCTTCGCGTGAGGTGGCCAAAGCACTGGAGTTTCAGCTTCAGCATCATTCCCTCCAAAGAAACCCCAGTGCTGATCTCCTTCAGAATGGACTGGTTGGATCTCCTTGCAGTCCAAGGGACTCTCAAGAGTCTTCTCCAACACCACAGTTCAAAAGCATCAATTCTTTGGCACTCAGCTTTCCTCACGGTCCAATTCTCACATCCATACATGATCACTGGAAAAACCACAGCCTTCACTAGAAGGACCTATGTTGGCAAAGCAATGCCTCTGCTTTTCAATATGCTATCATAACTTTTCTTCCAAGGAGTAAACGTCTTTTAATTTCATGGCTGCAGTCACCATCTGCAGTGATTTTCAAACTCCAAAAGTTAAAATCTGCCACTGTTTCCACTGTTTCCCCATCTATTTCCCATGAAGTAATGGGACCAGATGCCATGATCTTCGTTTTCTNTTCCATGTCCAGTTCTAACTGTTGCTTCCTGACCTGCATACAGATTTCTCAAGAGGCAGGTCAGGTGGGGGAACTGAAAGGGATGAAATTAGAAGGTTGGACCATGATATGAAAGTTTACCAAGCAGAGACCACCAGGAACTCCCTGTAGCCACCGTTACATTTTGTTACATTTAGCTACAGCACAGTTACATTCAGGACAACAAAGGAGATCGTACCCCTGGTGACTCAGGACACTTTTGGTAAGAGGTACACAGAAGAGACTTTCCTGGTGGTCCAGGGGTTAAGAATCTCAGGGGACTCGGGTTCGATCCATGGTAGGGAAACTGAGATCCCACATGCCCTGGAGCAACTGAGCCTCTGTGTGCCAAAACTACTAAGCCCCCCGGCCACTAGAGAGACTATGAAATGAAAGATCCCGCATAATGCCGCAAAGACCCAAAGCAAACAAATAAATAAATATGTGGGGAAGAGCTTCCTATAGGATCTGGGCTACTATTGACTGATTCTAAGGGACTGAAGATGCTGGGTCAAGAAGAGGGGCGAGTTTGGTGATCAGGTAGCTTTTTTCTTGAGATACAATTGACATATGACATTATGATGTGATGGCGTGTCTTAAATATTTTTATCTTGCAGGTAGAGAGATGAACACAGGGCTAGGGTTGTCATTGGTAAAGAGACAGCCACCACTCTCGTTAGCAGAAAGGGGGTACATTTGAGCCTCTCTGTAGCTGTAGTATGGTCTTGTCTCTGCCTAGTTTCAAAGAGGGCCATGATGGGATCTCTTCTGAACGTGTTTATATTCCACAAGCTTCGTTCCCGTTCACTGGAAACATCACGACCTACCCACCCACTGCCTATACCTTCAGGGATCATCTCTATAGTTCGTTACTAGAGAAGTTGCTCTGATCATGTAAAGCACCCACCCACTGCCAGGTGAGTTGTTTGACTCCGTTCCCCTACTGGTCTGGCTGCAAACAGGACTGATTTTACTCCATCAGGGGTCATATTGTGGAAGGACTTAGCTTTCCATGTGAGGAGGTTTGCTTTTCATTTGATACACACGAGGGAGCAACCGCAGGTAGCTAGCATCCGGAGTTGAGTGAGTCAGCGTTTGTACTTGAGGAACTGGGTGTCAGTTTCTTGGGAGAGAAAAGACGGGAGGTGGTATGTCTAGCTAAGAGGGAAGTATCAGGATCAAAGTGCGAGGCGGTTCCCTTTGAATAAAGGTGTTGGCAATGGGAATGAAACAAAGGGGATGGAGCCATGGGAGGGAGGGGGAGGAAATAGCAAGGCTGCATCCTGGATGAGGCGTGGGAAGAAGACAGTGTGGCGGGCACTGCTGTTTGCAGATCCGGCAGCCATCCCCGTCCTTCTTGCCAAAAACCTTCTTGGCTTTTCCTGAGCAAACGGCAACGAATCACAGTTGGTCAAAACCACCAACCTCGATTCTCCCAGGCGCCATACCAGAGGTTCGCCCTGCCTCCCCGCTCCACCTGCAGTGAGGGCTGCGCTGCGACCTCACTCTGGACAAGGGGGCTGAGAGGCGGTGTGATGGGGCTGCCGGGAAAGGTTTTTATTCCTTATAAAAAGGATTGGTGTGGAACTCCCTGGCGGTTAAGTGATTAGGACTTGGCGCTCGGCGCTTTCACTGCCAGGGCCTGGGTTCAGTCCCCTGTTGGGGAAGCAAGATCCTGCAAGCCAAGCAGCACAGCCCCACCTCCAAAAGAGGGACCCGGTAGGGACAGTGATCCCTTGAATTATCCCTTTTCCCTTGTTTCTGGCAAAAAGAGAGTATGTGATGCCTTCAGCTGCCCTCTCCCATCTTTTGCTAAAAACACTTGTTTTTTCATGAACTGCTGTTTTTTTGGAGTTGCTGTGACTTGTGGCCTAAAGCATCCTAACCAATGTCCAGGAGGAGCCAAAGAAGACTGGAATGTCTTTGAACCTGAGTGACTGATGAGGGGTCTGAATAGAAAGCATGGATGTCTGGAGGAGAAGTGTATTGGGAGGGGTGAGGAAGATGATTTTGTTGAATCTTCTGGACATAAAGTTGAGAGCAAATACCAAGGTCTGGGTCTTGGGACAGAGGCTAGAATTTGAGAAGGAGGCGTTGGGAGCCACTGATTGGCTGGAGGTTGAAAAATGATGCCACAGGTGAGGAATTCAGCAAGTGATGTTGAAATCTGCTCCATGCCTGTTTGGGGGGGAGGGGAGTGGATACTGCATAAATAGATACCTGAACTCTTTCCCATAGTCAGATGTGACTTTAAGATCTTGTGAGCTCACCGCTTGGCTCGGTGTCTGCATTTTTGAAGCCTGGCTGGAAAATGAACTTGGATCCCCTGTCAGTATAATCACCAACCAATTCCCACTGGAGAATTTCCTTCCACTCTCCTGGTACAGTTGTTTCCTTTTTGAAGAAAAAAATTGTTTTTCAGTTTTCAAAGTGCAAATGCTGCTGTGGCCACAGATTTTGGGAATCTGTGCATCAGCAGAACGGTCAACAAGGAGTGATGGGTCCTGCTGGGCCAGGAAGAGGAAGGATGAGCATCAAGGGCAACAGACTCCTGGGCCAGGGCCTCAGGAGAGGGGCTGAGGAGAGGGGCTGAGAGAGGGATTCAGGGAATTCAGGAGAGTTTGGGGACCCCCTGGACCGGTGCATGGGTGGTTCAGTGGTAGAATTCTCACCTGCCGCGTGGGAGGCCTGGGTTCAATTCCTGGGTTGGGAAGACCCTCTGGAGAAGGGAAAGGCTGCCCACTCCAGTATTCTGGCCTAAGAATTCCATGGNGTTTGGGGACCCGCTGGACCGGTGCATGGGTGGTTCAGTGGTAGAATTCTCACCTGCCGCGTGGGAGGCCTGGGTTCAATTCCTGGGTTGGGAAGACCCTCTGGAGAAGGGAAAGGCTGCCCACTCCAGTATTCTGGCCTAAGAATTCCATGGACCATATACTCCTTGGGGTTGCAAAGAGTCGGACATGACTGAGCGACTTTCACAGTCACAGCCACAGGATGGCTAATCCCTTTGCCTCTTGAAACACCTGCATCTCACCATTTAAAGCAGAAGAAAGCTGCCTATTTTTCTAGAGACAGGGATAAAGCTGGCTCCAGAGCCAGTCCTCCTAACTCTTGGTCCATTGTTTTCTGCCCTGCTTTTCATTCTGAATGAGATGAGACATCCAGACATCCGTGGAGGGCTTTGAGCAGAGGAGTCATCAAGGTCTGATCTATGTGTCAATGTATCACCCAGACCACTCTGAGGAGGAGAGGAGGGGTGGACAGAGGGAGCAGCAAGTGATTAATGGCCAGACACTTGGACAGTCTGTGCGAGGTAGAGGAATTTGAACAAAGTATCAGAGGGTCATCCACTTGGAGAACCCAAGAGAATCAACCAGAACTTTCAGAGTTTATAATTGCNACATCATCTTTCAACCCACTTAATTAAAATCCCAGACAAATCTGACTACTTCATGCTGAGGGGAAGACCCTCGTAGTGTTCTCTCCTTTCCTTTGGGGGAATTCTTGGCAAGTAGGCTAAGAAATGAGGCTGAATGAGCAAACATCACATTTCTGACCCTCCTGAGCCTTCTCTACAGAGCAGATCAATGAGCGACACAAAAGAAAGGGAAACAGAAAGAATCATTTGTCGTTGTTGCCTTTTCCATCATTCTGATCCATATAGCTATGGCTGACCCCTGGTCCTCCACACACTGTTTAGGACCTAGAGAGAGAGAGGCAGGGTCACCAAGGAACTTCCGAAGGGAATACCCTCAAGGCAGACTTTCCCTGTGGCAGTCCACCTCCCAAGCCAGAGGGATGACTTGGTGGTGGTCTTCTATTATCACAGGTGGTAATCAATAGTTGACTCTCTACTCGTGGTTGGATCTGGGGTCATCTTCCATCTGGTTCCATGCAGACAGCGTCTTGGGCCCCCAGTCACTGTGTACTCATACTATGCCACACTGCCCTGCCTGCCGTCACCTAAAACCAAAATAAAATCTTGACCCTCACTTGCCAATGTATGCCACATAAAGGATCTCAGTACTAGTCACTTATAGATTTGTTCCTTTACTCAGCTAAAATATGGCAAGTGGTTCCTGTGAACCAGGCACTGCGCCAGACTCTTGGTATATAAAGAAACTGGACACACAGCTCTTGCTCTTGACAACTGGTGTGACAATCAGAGAAAAAGGGACAAATGACAGAGTCAAGTTAATTTATACCCAGATTGACAAACGCCTCTTTCCTCCTTTAGATTCTAATCAGACAGCACCCTCTTCAAAAGGCTTCCTGGTGGTCTACAGGCAGCAATGTGCTTCTTCTTCTGTGCCTGTTATCAGGCACAAATATTATTATTTGGATTGTCTCTTGACACCAGAATTTCTCATATGGTTAAAATTATTTCTATGTATATCTACTTCATTCCTTGGATTGGGTGTGAAAGGGGAAGGGTGGAAGATGGAGGCAGAAAATGTTTTTGACCATCTCCAAACACCACAATATCTGGGACTTGTCAGTTGAATGGATGAATGATGGGTAAATGTATGAATAAATGGGTAAACAGATGAATGAATGAATTCGTTGCCAGGCTCTCCTGTCCTCTGGATTTCCTTGACACAAATGAGTGTCCACCAGTTCAAACAAGGAGTAAATTTTCTAATGGTTCCTTGATATTTAGAGTGTGTTGATTTCCAGCTCATTACACAAACCTGTAGAATCTGAAGAAGTGAAAGCCTCATCTTAGCCAGCAGCACCATTTTGCTGTCTTTGTGTTTTCCAGGCACATAACTACAGTATGTGTGAGCAAGGGTGAGTGCGGGTGCGCATCCGTCCTGCACATAATCTGGTGGCCTCCTCGATAACAGGTGTCCCTCCCGTAGGTCTCAGTGGTGATGGAGGGCATGGAAGGGTGTGCCAGGAAGATGGGGAGACACCGCCTGCCAAAACCAATCACATTAAATCTTAATGCCCATTCAGGGCCTGTCACAGAAGGAGGAATCTGACGAACGCCTGCATGTCAGGGTGGTTTTAGCGTCTGTTAAATGGCTTGTTAATGTGATTGTTGAAAATTTTACACAGAAATGACACTGGCTAGTCAAAGCAAGGCAGGCCTGGCTTCAGGTCAGTTTCTACCAGGTGTTGTCGCCACTTCAGGCAGGTGGGTGGAGGGTTTTGCTGCTACCTGGCCTGGCTTCCGGCTGTCATTTTGAGCTTTCTCTCTCTGTCTTGTAATCTGTTTCTTTTTAAGAAAAGACTAGAAACCTCCCCCCCAGAAGATACACAGGGTCATAATTTTTGCCTGTTCCTACAAGTGAAATAAAGATCTTTTACACCAGAAATAAGGAGAGTTTGGAAACAATTTGTCACTCTCATCTCTTTCCATGAAATAAAGGAACAAGACGTGAAAAGTTAGGTCAGGCAGTACCTGAGTCGAAAGGAAGAAAGTGAAAACACACTGAAGGGCAGAGCACAGTGACCCCCTAAGTAGGTTCCAGCAGCTCTTCCCTTTTGGTTTTCTGGGGAGTATGGAGGCCAGGTGATAGAAATCGATACTAGGTGAGTAACTCATCAACGCTAACTGACCATCTCCTCGGGCGATGGACTGTCTTAGCAGATTTGGGGGACAAAAAAAGTTACATGAGCCTCATCTACAAGGAACTCCTGACTTAAAGAGGACAGATAAATAATATTTTGTTATTGTACAGATAAATGATGGAAATGAGATTTGGGGTATTAGTAAAAATATTTAAGATCCTTTTACAACCTTCACTCATTCATTTCTTCGACATCCATTCATTGATGAGGAGGTCGAGCCAGTCAATCCTAAAGGAAATCAACCCTGAATATTCACTGGAGGGACTGATGCTGAAGCTCCAAGACTTTGGCCACCTGATGTGAAGAGCTGACTCTTTGGAAAAGACCCTGAGGCTGGGAAAGATGGAAGGCAGGAAGAGGAGACGGTGACAGGATGAGATGGTTGGATGGCATCACTGACTCAATGGATGTGACTGTGAGTAAACTCCCGGAGATAGTGAAGGACAGGGGAGCCTGGCGTGCTGCAGCGTCCATGGGGTCGCAGAGTCAAACATGACTTTGTGACTGAATAGCAACTATGACCATGTAGCCCTTTTCTTAGGAACAGACGTTCCATTTTCATTCTATTCTATTCTATTCCATTACATTTTGGGTAGGAAGGGGGTTATATCAGAAAACATTTCATACTGGTTTGAATATCTCAGTAAGAAAAACCTTTCCACGGATGAAAGTGGCTCATTCAACAGCCAGGCAGCAATCACAGACTCTTAGGGTTATCGATGCTGGAGGGGATCGAGCCAGCCTCCAGGAAGTTGAGCTCCTTCTGCAGAGTACCTGCCGCCACTGGGAGGTGGACTGGAGCAACAGCCCAGGTCTGCTGAGAGTCAGTCCCGCACACTTCCCCCCTTGCCCACTCCCCAACTGCATAAAATTCAAATGCCTCGCTTTTGTCTTCAGTAACAGGAGACACAGGCTGCTCTCTCCGATCTGGCCCTGGTCCCCAGCACATTTTGACATTTCCCGGCCGTGTGTTGCTCTGGTCTCTGAAGAAGGATGCTTGGCTCTTTAAAGTGCCATGCAGGGCCCCCACCTGTGTGCAGAGTGACCCAGGCTGGGCAGCGCAGGACACTCCTGGGAACAGATGGGCCAAGCCACACAGTTACCCTCGCTTCCTTGGGATGACTAAATCCTCTTTGCCTGTGTCCTTTTCTTTCAACCCCTGGTAGTAGCAAAAGATGGTTTCTCAAAAGCCTGGCTTAGAGAAACAGCAGCCCTTCCCAGACCCACACTCTGCTTCTCACTGAGCTTTCTCCCTCCTTATGGGCAAAGTCTAGAAGCATTTTTCTGGTCTATTTAAGTTTGTATTACAGTGCGTGCTCTGGGTCTTAATGACACGATCACACCTATGTGATAAGCTCCTGCTCTTCCAACTCTTCAGCTGAAGCTGAGATTTCTTTCAGTTCCTCGAGGCCTCTAGAAATCAAGGTCCTCCCTCCCAGACTCTCTCGACCATCCCGCCCCTTTGTCACGGCTTTGCCACCGGGAGTCCAGCCATCCCCCCTCTGCCTCTTCTTTCCAATATAAGCCCAGCATCACGTGCTGGTTTTAATGGCTTTTCTTAAAGGCAGGTTACTCTCTGGGTTCGTTTCCTAGAACTTCCATAACAAAAAATGACTGCAAACCGGACGCTTAAAAACAACAGAAATGTCCTCTCTCACAATTCCGGAAGCCGGAAATCCAGAACGAAGATGCCACCTCTGCTCCCCACCGAAGGCTCGAGGATAGCATCCTTCCACGCCTCTTCCAGCTCCAGGTGGTCCCAAGCGCTCCATGGCCATCGCTGAATGATTCCAATTTTTGCCTTCCGCCTCTCATGGCCACCTCCTCTTCTCTCTGTGTCTTCTCGTCTTCTTCATCTTTGGACACTTGTCACCTGGATGATCCAGGGCAATCTCATCCTGAGACCTTTGACATAATTACCTCTGCAAAGATCCTTTTCCCAAGTCAGGCCACAATCCCAGGTTCTTAGGTTTACTATATGGACATATTTTTCTGGAGGCCATCGTTCAACCCACTACACCCTTTTCTAGTGATGTGGTTCACCCAAAATCAAACTTGAAACACTGTGCTTCGGAGTTGCTGAGGCTGAAGCTCCAATACTTTGGCCACCAGATGCCAAGAGCTGATTCACTGGAAAAGACCCTGATGCTAGAGAAGATTAAAGGCAAAAGGAGGAGTGGCAGAGAACGAGATAGTTGGGTAACAACACCACCTCAGGGGACATCAGTCTGAGCAAACTCCTGAAGACAGTGGAGGACAGAGGAGCCTGGTGGGCTACAGTCCACGGGGTTGCAGAGTCAGATGCGACTGAGCCACCGAAAGACAACGACGACTATGACTTCGGGGTTACTGAATGATTCATCCAGGAAGTCCTGAGTGTTGCTCAGGTACTGGCTGCTGGATCCTAGTTTGCCACTATATATACAAGATGAATGGCTCCTTCCCCCAGCTGCTGCTGCTGCTAAGTCGCTTCAGTCATGTCCGACTCTGTGCGACCCCACAGACAGCAGCCCATCAGGCTCCGCCATCCCTGGGATTCTCCAGGCAAGAACACGGGAGTGGGTTGCCATTTCCTTCTCCAAAGCATGAAAGTGAAAAGTGAAAGTGAAGTCGCTCAGTCGTGTCTGACTCAGCGACCCCATGGACTGCAGCCTACCAGGCTCCTCCATCCATGGGAGTTTCCAGGCAAGAGTACTGGAGTGGGATGCCATTGCCTTCTCCCTCCTGCCCCCTAGATGTTCTTAATCTTATAAATCAGATAGAAAAGCAAATAGGTCATTCTAGCACAACACGAAAAAAATCGGAAAAGTCCCATCGCTCAAGAGTTCCCTGGCACATTGCCTGATAATTCTCATATTCCAAGCAGTGTCACTCTCTGCTCATCTGCCACTGAATCTGCTTAACCAGAAAAATGAAAACTGATGGAAGAAGAGGAGTGTCAAAGGGAACAAGGGAGATGTCTTCCCTGGAGAAATTTCTCTCAGCCACAAATATGTCTGTCTGAATATTAAAAATAAGGGCAGACATCTGGTAAAACAGTGCACTGGGGGCGTAACGTTTCTGAAGTCTGAGCAGAGAGCATCTCAGAGTCAGAAATGGCTCACCCGTGGACAGAAGTGATGGCTCCCTGAAAAGGCTTCTACGTATCTGTGCACAAATCGACAACCTGGATGGATGCCAAGAGGCATGCTCACTCTTTCACTGTTGAGTTGTTTAAGCATTTTAATATTTTAGTTATGCAGGGCCATATCTGAGCTCCCATGTGAAGCCCCCCACATTTAGCACTCTATATAGGAGACGGGGAAGCAAAGCAAGTGCTTCCCTCCACTTATGAACAGAGAATCCTAAAGCCTGCTCCTAAATTTCCTGAGGGGTGGCAGAGGAGGGGCGGGGGAGGAGGCAGGTGGAAGATGATCTGGGATAATAAGGAGGCCAAGTGGAGATAAATCAAACACACACCTTGTTAAGTGATTCTAGAAGATTCCTACTTCACAGCAGAGATTTTCTTCAGTAGCAAAACCTTCCACAATTTAGGATGTTAATGGTGGACAGTATTTATCCTTGAAAACTGAAACATATAGCTACAAAGGAGACAGACAAGTAGGCCATGTGAAAATTAACTGGAAAACTGGAATTTAGAAATAAAACTCGATTTTGTTAGAATGACTCTTTTGCTCCGTATTTCTTAAAAAAAAAAAA
>SJYV01032627.1:1100744-1129480 GCA_006410875.1 Neotragus pygmaeus
GCTCCCGTAGGGCCTTCCGAGGGAGCTCTAGTCCCTGCCCAGAGCTGTGAGAGGACACATTTCTGCTGTTGAAAGCCACCCAAGACTGTGGTGATTTGTTACAGCACCACAAGGAAACACACACACCTTACTTCATTTTCATGGACAAATGACATTCTTATGATCCAGAAGACAAAGTCATACGATTATCAAACTCACACATTTGAAATTTCACAAATTTCTTTCACTTTACTGTTGATCATAGCTCTCAGACTGATCAATTAGTCAACAAAACACACTTCAAATTGACTAATGTGTTGTAGCTAGAGAAAGACAAGTGAACCAAAAACATTGTTAGATGTGTGCCTAAGATTTTCACTACAATACTTTATAAACATACCTGTGATGCATCTTTGAGGCTGTCTGTCCTTGGGGATTTAATGTTCTTTCTCTGAAAATCACACCCCACCACCACAGACTTGAGCTCCAAGACATGTTTGAATCACATGACTCCTTTCCACTCACCTTTAGACTAGTCATAAGTCACTGGCCCAGGGATGGACCTTGATTCCAGCTGTGACCAATCACACTGTCTCTCCTGGCAATTTGAAACTGAGATGAAGGTGGCCAGGCTCACTGGGCTGGTTGGGTGCTAGAGGAGGAATAAATTCAACAGCTACAAGAAAGTCATCTCCTTGGAGAAAGTCAGTCTGAAGAGGGGAAAATGGGACAGATGCCCGAGAACAAAGATAAGAGATGCAAAGAGGGGCCTCTCTGGGTTCCTCCTGGCTCCCCGAGACCTCATGATATTCTCTCAAGGAACCTCTCAGCCCCTGGATTCTGTGCAATGTTCAACCTCCTCCCTATAATTGCTTAAACCAGTTCAAGCTGATTTCTGATATTAATTTCCAGGAGAAACTTGATGAACATGGAAATGAGCACCAACAAATAAAATTAGTGAATAAAAATTTACATTTCACAATGGATCCATGGAAAGATAGATCAATCAATTGATCTATTTATAGATATCTATATGTGAGAAAAAGTGAAAGTGAAAGTCTCTCAGTCATGTCCAACTCTTGGAGAGTCCATGGACTGTAGCCCACCAGGCTCCTCTGTCCATGGAATTCTCCAGGCAAGAATACTGGAATGGGTTGACATTCTCTTCTCCAGGATATCTTCCCAACCCGGGATAGAACTCAGGTCTCCCGCATTGAAGGCAGATTCTTTACCGTCTGAGCCACTAGGGAAGTCATATACTTTTATCTATATACAACACATACCACATCCCTTAACCAGGCACAAAATACTTTGGGATCTAAAAATTTAAGAAGTCCTTAAGCACTGCATCCTTATCTTAAAGAAACTATTAATTCTATTCCTCCCGTTGCTCATTAAATTAGAATTTAATAAGTGTTTATTGAATGCATACAAAAGAGGATTCTGCTGAGTTTTTTTCAAAGTCCTTTCTTCCCCTTGAAGCACTCATGATCTAATTAAGAATATAAAATATACACTGTGACCTAGTGCCCATATTTCACCTTGTCATTATTACTAGTAGTTTTCAACTTTTATAAAATGCTCCACCTCATCCATCCACACATTTTACACGGACACCTCTCCATCAGTTTTTGCATGCCAAATTCAGATCTTTATAAATCAGCGGAAAAATGAACATTGTGAGCTTACTGCACGGCACTGCTGTCAGCCAAAAGTTGAGTTTTGGCAAATGTTGCCATTTTTATCTGCACAGCAACGTTTCTGCAATTATTTGAAAGTTTTATTGCATTTTGCCCCTATGGTTTTATAAAAATAAGTGGGGAAATGGAAAAATGAAAGCACTTAAGCGTCATTCTCGTAAACTTAACACGATCAAGACAAAGCTGGAAATGGGGCAGTCCGATATGACTAAACTCTCGCTAGATTTAAACTGGTGAAGAAAAATAACAAAATGAAGGAGCTTTTATGAAATGCTGTAAACATGTCTTCAAAGAGTGGGTCCGAAGCAGAGGGATGACTAGCAACTTGATCCTTTTCACAGCCTGTTGGGAATGAAATCCCTTCCTCTTCTTTTGTTCGACTTTCACACATCCCTGTAGGACGGAAGTTTTCAGGAAGGCATTGCTGATAAAGATAGGAAAAAGTGCCTGGGGCCAACATTGGTCAGTAGGGCCTTGAATCTGACTTCCACTCCTCTACGTGGAAATTCTAAGAAGCTCTATGGGAAACAGAAGGAAGGCATTTGTCTTAGGCTAATTCAGCTCTTCATCTTCTTTGCCCAGTTCATTCATTATGCCTTGCTGCAATAACTCACAACTGGAATCTTGATCTAGCTGGTGATTCTTGACCAGGAACGAGACTCTTGCCCCCAAACAGACACTTGACAGAGCCTGGAGAGCTTTTTGACGGTCTTGGGGGAGAGGGGGGATGTAGCACCACTGGCAAGTGGTAGGCAGAGCTCAGGAATGCCGCTAAGCGCGTTTGGCCCAAACTTTCAAATAGTGCGGCCAAAGTTGAGAAAATCACTGGCTCCTCAACTCTGCTCCTGATTTAAGAATTAATGTTCCTGTTTTAAAACTCCCTGAATCCAATTAACTACAGGCAGATCTTGGGAGATATTGTGGGTTTGGTTCCAAACTAGCACAGTAACGCAAACACAAATTCTTTGGTTTCCTGATGCATATAAAAGCTATGTTTACACTACACTGGAGTCGAAGTGCATAGTCGCCTTACATCTTCAAAAAACAACAACAACAACAACCCAGTGTACCTACCTTAACTTTAAAATAATTTATTGCTAAAAAATATTAACCATCATCTGACAATGTGGAGTTGCCACAAATCTCAATATGTAAAAACCAAAATACCTATGAGGCATAATAAGGCAGCATGAAATAAAATGAAGCCTCTCTGGATGATAGGCTTTCCTCTCTAATTTGTGTGTGAGAAGAGACTGTGTAAATGTGGGTGGAGATGGGGTTGGAATGGAACTGAATAACACCCATCACTTACTGAGCACATACTATGTGCTGGCCACGCTCTGTTCTAACAGCTTTGCATCCACAACCACGTTCGACCCTCCTATGAGCCCTATGAGTTAGGTCCACTAGGATCCTCATTTTACAGATGAGCCATCCGAGGCTAAGAAAGGTTAAGCGAGATGTTTGAAGTCACAGAGGTCTACAGTGCTGAGCCAGGACTGGAATACAAGGAGCCTGACTCACCAGCCAGAGGAACAGGCTTGGTGGATGCAGGAAAAGCCAAAATGGCAGGAGAGTCTTCCAGGCAGCACGGATAGGAAGGAGGAGAGGGGGGTCCAGGGAGAGATGCACATGGGGAGACCTTCCAGGGCAGGAAGAGATCCACGCATGCCCACTCGGTTCTCAGTGCTGACTTGGCTGCAGAAGTTGCGGTTCTGAGCCATCAGATTTGAACTTGGGGTCACACCGTACGCCCACTGTTTAATGCTCTCACCCTGTGGCTCTCTCATGGCCTGTAGAGAAGAGGCATTTTCCTCCCCTCCCCATCCCTGTTCAGACTCACTGCCTTCTGTTAACTCAGGACCTGTTTTGTGCAAAAGCTGCAAACTATGAAGAGGAGCAGAAAGCATGTGATATGTTTCAATATGCCAAAGTAAGATGCTGACCAGCAAGGTTTGTTTATTAAAGTCTTTATATGGGTGAAGCCCAATTGAGCTTGTGTCAGCTGGCTTCTGGAGAGGCCTGGTTTTCAAGATCAGGCCGCAGTTTGTCTTCTTTACTGAGCTGACGGAGGACNAAACAACAACAACAACAACCCAGTGTACCTACCTTAACTTTAAAATAATTTATTGCTAAAAAATATTAACCATCATCTGACAATGTGGAGTTGCCACAAATCTCAATATGTAAAAACCAAAATACCTATGAGGCATAATAAGGCAGCATGAAATAAAATGAAGCCTCTCTGGATGATAGGCTTTCCTCTCTAATTTGTGTGTGAGAAGAGACTGTGTAAATGTGGGTGGAGATGGGGTTGGAATGGAACTGAATAACACCCATCACTTACTGAGCACATACTATGTGCTGGCCACGCTCTGTTCTAACAGCTTTGCATCCACAACCACGTTCGACCCTCCTATGAGCCCTATGAGTTAGGTCCACTAGGATCCTCATTTTACAGATGAGCCATCCGAGGCTAAGAAAGGTTAAGCGAGATGTTTGAAGTCACAGAGGTCTACAGTGCTGAGCCAGGACTGGAATACAAGGAGCCTGACTCACCAGCCAGAGGAACAGGCTTGGTGGATGCAGGAAAAGCCAAAATGGCAGGAGAGTCTTCCAGGCAGCACGGATAGGAAGGAGGAGAGGGGGGTCCAGGGAGAGATGCACATGGGGAGACCTTCCAGGGCAGGAAGAGATCCACGCATGCCCACTCGGTTCTCAGTGCTGACTTGGCTGCAGAAGTTGCGGTTCTGAGCCATCAGATTTGAACTTGGGGTCACACCATACGCCCACTGTTTAATGCTCTCACCCTGTGGCTCTCTCATGGCCTGTAGAGAAGAGGCATTTTCCTCCCCTCCCCATCCCTGTTCAGACTCACTGCCTTCTGTTAACTCAGGACCTGTTTTGTGCAAAAGCTGCAAACTATGAAGAGGAGCAGAAAGCATGTGATATGTTTCAATATGCCAAAGTAAGATGCTGACCAGCAAGGTTTGTTTATTAAAGTCTTTATATGGGTGAAGCCCAATTGAGCTTGTGTCAGCTGGCTTCTGGAGAGGCCTGGTTTTCAAGATCAGGCCGCAGTTTGTCTTCTTTACTGAGCTGACGGAGGACATTGTGGAGCATACATTATGCCAAAAGCATCTGTATTACAGAAAATCAACAATGAAGGGTAACAGCTCCAAATGGGCTTGGTACTTTGAAAGGCTTTTATGTGTCAATAGATTAACTGTTATTTTTATCCCAGGAGGAAATGAGAGGAAGTAACCAGTTTAAGAACAGCAGAAACCCGCCTCTTCTTTCTGCCAAGTTATTTTGCACACTCAGGAGGACACAGGGTAGGTTTTTGTTTTGCATTGTGTTTTTAATCAACATTAAAAAAAATAGTTGGCGAATCATATCCCGAGTCAGAGTACTTGGGCTGACTTTTTTATTTTTTTGTCCACNTTCTGCCAAGTTATTTTGCACACTCAGGAGGACACAGGGTAGGTTTCTGTTTTGTATTGTGTTTTTAATCAACATTAAAAAAAAATAGTTGGTGAATCATATCCCGAGTCAGAGTACTTGGGCTGACTTTTTTATTTTTTCGTCCACTGGGATGTGCAATTCTGGATGAGACACGATGTAAAAGGACTTGCCTCTGATAAAGAACTGAGCACTTTATATGCCTTCCTATTTAAAAACCCTGGAGTGTCACTGCATACCCTGATATGACAAAGGAACTAACTTTGTCACCAACCCCTTCATCAGGAAAACAAGAATAATAACAATAACCAATTGCTAACATTCCCAGGTGGCGCTAGTGGTAAAGAACCCACTTACCTGCCAATGCAGGAGACATAAGAGACGTGGGTTTGATCCCTAGGTCACGAAGATGCCCTGGAATAGGAAATGGCAACCCACTCCAGTATTCTTGACTGGAGAATCCCACGGACCAAGGAGATTGGTAGGCTACGGTCTATGAGGTGGCAAAGAGTTGGACACAACTGAAGTGACTTAGCACGCATGCACATTAACCCCTTACTATGGCTTTGTATTTTTCATTTGTTACTTCATTTAACCTTCTTCTCTCTATGAGCTAGGTACTATTATAATCTGTCTTTTTAAATTAACTTTTTATTAAAGTATAACATATATAGAAAATTACACACATTCTAAAGCAGAGAACTCAGTACATGTCACAGAATGAACACACCCAAGTAATCCCCACCCAGAACAAAAGACGAGACGTGTTCAACCCTGTCCTGCTCCTGTCTGGTCACACCCCCTCGAGTATAACCACCAGCCCAAACTTGAATAGCATGAATTAGTTTCATCGAGCTTTGAACTGGATCTAAGCGGTGTCATACCCTTTTCTGACTTCTTTACCTTCAACATTATGTTTGCGAGATTAATCCTTATTGTTTTGTGTAGCTGTATTGTGCATTGTGTGTGGTTGTAGATTTCTCGTGTCCATTGCTGTTCAGTTGCAAAGTAGTGTCTGACTTTTGACTACCACATGGACTACAGCATGCCAGGCTCCTCTGTCCTTCACTATCTCTCGGAGTTTGCTCAGATTTTCCATAGCTTCTGAATACCCCATTAAGTGAATCTGCCACGGTTTATTTTTTTTCACTTTGCAGTGGATGGGTTTTGTCTACTTCAAGGTTGAGGTTAAAGTGGAAGGTTAAGATTGAAGACTAAGAACACTGAGACTCAAGAGGTTACTGCTATATTTATAATGGATAACCAACAAGGACTAATTGTATAGCACATGGAACTCTGCTCAATGTTATGTGGCAGCCTGGATGGGAGGGGAGTTTGAGGGAGAAAGGATACATGTATATGTATGGCTGAGTCCCTTCACTGTTCACCTGAAACCATCACAACATTATTAATCAGCTATACCCCAATATAAGATAAAAAGTTCAAAAGAAAAAAAAAAAAAGGAGGGGGTTAAAAATAACTTGCCTAAGTCTCGAAGTTAGAAAATCAAGGATCTGGGTTCAGGGACCTCTCTCTGATGGGTGGGAAGGTCTTTTGTGTCAACAATTTGGGAAGACCATTGAAAGAGAATATTTGAGGAACACGACATGATGCAAAACCACCTACTTCTATGGAGCTCATTCCTGTAGGCATGTCTCTCTACCTTTGGCTCCCATCTAATACNTTTTGTCTCCAGTGCCATTTCTCATGAAGTCTTTTCTTTCAAATTGACTTTTAATTTCAGGAAGCTACTTCATCTCATAAAAATTCCTCCCATTCAATTTGAAAGCAGAATCAAGTTGCTGGAAATCATCACATGGATAGAAAGGAAGAGGTTGGCTGCTGAGAGTGACTTGTAAAGGGTTTAAAAATATAACATTTGACCTATTTCTTTACCAGTGTAAAACTCGAAGTTTTCTTCTGAGTGTTTTGAATGCCTCATGAGTGGATGGATGGATAACTGTATTGATTAGGAGACTTCAAAACCATTGGCAATACCTGACTTAGTCTTTCCAGGGAACGGATACCTTTCTAGTGAAAACCCAGGTGCTAAGGGAAGCACACTCTTTCAAGCTGGAAATCCACTCTATAGCTCTATTTGCTAACAGACCCAATTATTATCCCCACCTAAGTGATGAAAACCTGTGAGAAAGACAGAAAAAGTGTAGACACGCACACACCCCTATCCTCATGCCTGAGACATGACTCTCAATATATGTTCAGCTGTTATTGTTGTTCAGTTGCTAAGTCATATCCAACTCTGTGATCCCATGAACTGTAGCCCACCAGGCTCCTCTATTCATGGGATTCTCCAGGCAAGAATACTGGAGTGCATTACCACTTCTTTCTCCAGGGGATCTTCCTCAGCCAGGGGCTAAACCCTCATTTCCTGCATTGGCAGGCAAATTCTTTGCCACTGAGCCACCAGGGAAGCCACATGTTAGGTTAGGCAAATCTTAATCTGTGCTGAAAAGTCAAAGGGAAAGATAGAAAAGATCTATTTCCTAAGCCAATTAAGTTCAATTCACTAAATAAGCTGGTATTTTCATACCAAAATGTAAAAATGAGTAAATGCGACTTAAAAATACACGGTTTTAAAATATTTTGACTCCTACCTTTGTAGTTCCTTTGTGCAATAACAATGTAACCACTTACTTCTTATATGTGGACAATGAGAATACTGTGCAAACAGAAAAGTTTGATGCGGGAAAGAGAAGAGTTAGGATAGCTGCAGTATAATGTAGAAGAACATACAAGTAAGTCACTTAACCCAGTCTTGGAGAGGAGAGAACTGTTGAAGTGCTGTCTGCTGGGAGGCCTGAAGTTAGCGGGAGAAATTGCAACAATCTGAACCAAGACGAAAGTGGCCTGAGCAGTGTGTCGGCAGGGGAGGTGGAGAAAAGTAGTCAGATTAGTGAGATGTTAGGAGAAAGGATCTACCGAATTGGTGGGACTGCTACCTCTGTGTCTGTGGCCCTGGAGACAGAGGGACAGATGGGAAAGTGATTTATCTCAAAGCGACTAAATATACACGAATACATCTGCTTTGTCGACCTCTGTTTTCACACAGAGCAGGCTTGTTTGCAACTGAGTAAATATCAGGTGCGCAGCAGATTTGACTCTGGAGTCTTTTTATACCAATAAAAATTTCCTCCACTGTCTCACTCAGGTAGGCTCGCTGCTGTGGATACCTGAATTGAGAGTGCAGCTCTTCCACCTCCGGTCCTTTTAAGCAGGAATCAAAGGCTCCTTTAGTCTACACACCATGATACGGTGAGGAAGCTTGCTCAAGGTGAGCACAGACCGATGTGTTCCGTGCGGATAAGATGTCATTCATGTAGCAACTTCTGTGGGCCAGCTACTAGAGATTTTCTAAAATGGATAGTGGGCTTGCCCTTGAGTTTACAATTGAAGGGAAAAGAAAAAGTGTGGTAAGTGACGTAACAATGCTCGTGCTCAGTAGTTCAGTCGTTTCCGACTCTTTGGGAGCCCACTAGCCCGCAAGGCTCTTCTGCCCATGGGATTTCCCAGGCAAGAATACGGGAGTGGGTAGCCATTCCCTTCTCCAGGGGATCTTCCCATCCCAGGGATCGTGTCTCTTGCAGTGGCAGGCAGATTCTTTACCACAGCACCACCTGGGAAGCCAAGTGTGGACAAATTCTCATGAGCGTGAAGTGGAGGGCACCAGCCTTGGGCCTGGGCTTGGGGAACAGCAAGGAGGGAGTTCTCAGGCAGGAGGCAGCAAGGAGGCTCAACCCACACAAATCAGTAGGAGCTGCCCAGATAGACGGGTATATGTGCGCATTCCAGGGAACCAAACCAAAGGAAGGCCGAGGAGCAGTGAACAGACCCTGAGAGAAAGCCCGTGTGCCCAGGGTCATTGAGGAGAGTGAGAAACAGCCTGAAAGAAGGAGAATAGGAAGGGCTGTGAACGCCAAAGAAAGGGCAGCCACAGGCATGATGGGGGCCATGAGCGACCAACAGGCAACACAGCGAGGCGACCAGCCCTGCTCTCAGGAGCAGCATGTCAGCGGGAGGTCGAAGTCGAGAGATACCAGCTAACAGGCTCTGAAGCAGCCCTACTAAGATTTGAGGGCGATCTGAGCCAAGACTTTGACAATGATAGTAGAGACAAGGAGCAAGGCCACGTGACGCTTCTGCAATAGTATCTAGAAAAGTTGACGACCTATAGGCTATCAGCTGGAAAAGAGAGAACAGACCCTAGAGTTACCGTCTGAGTTCATTCGGGCAGCTATAATGAAATACCATAGAGGTGACTTAAAACCAACATAAATTCATTTCTTATAGTTGTGGAAGCCAAGAAATCCAAGGTCAAGATGCCAGCAGATTAGGTGCCTGGTGAAAACCTCCTTCCTGGTTCACAGACATCCATCTTCTCACTATAACCTCACAGGGCAGAAGAGGGGAGGGAGCTCCCTGGGGTCCCTTTTCTAAAGGCACTAGTCTCATTCATGAGGGCAGAGCATTTTACATGGAGTCCAGGTGGCTTAGTGGTAAAGAATCTGCCTGCCATGCAGGAGACCCAGGGACAGGAAGAGGCCCTGGAGAAGGAAATGGCACCCCACTCTAGTATTTTTGCCTGGAGAATTCATGGACAGAGCAGCCTAGTAGGCTACAGTCCTTGGGGTCACAAAGAGTTGGAAGCAACTCGGAACAGCACAACACAAGATCTTGTCAAAGAGGCTGGCACCAGTTTGGATGTAGGTGTGGGAGGCAGCCATGTGCCACAGGTCCACCAAGAGTTTTCACCACTGTCCATCAGGCACCTCCCAGTCTTTTCTGCACAGACAAGGAAAGGGCAGGGAGGTCAGCCTGGGCCAGCCTGTGCCACTCAGGGCCGTGGAAGCCTCTGGATTGTCTGCTGAGGCCACTGGCCTGGCCTCACTCTGCAGCCAGCCCTGAGGTAGGAGGCTGAGCACCTCTCTATCTGATCATCACTTACCCACTGTCTTTACTTCTGTCTTATCCTCAGGGAAAACCCTGGCTAGATTTGGGGGTAATGATGGGCTCAGGGAGCCTGCCTCCTCTCCTGACATTTCTCCCTAAGGGCATAGTCCTTTGAACTGGTGTGACAGCCAAAAGCAGGCAAGCCATTTGCTCTCCACTCTCCCACATCCTTCCCCCAAGGCCGGGAGCATCAGATGGTCTGGCCGCTTTTGAGGAGGGGCAGAGGGGCTGGGGGCGGTGAGAGGAGCCAGGGCTGGCAAAGGAAGAAAGAGGAGGGGCCAGGGGAAAGAGAGGATGGAACAGAGTTAACTTTCCAAAACTGTCATCTTGGCAGCAGACCCAGCAAGGCTCCCTGCACCTGCAGGCTTACAGGAAGTGCATATTCATTATTAATTCACCTGGACATTCTTATCCTTTCCAGCCTATATTCCCGGGTCTGTCTACTCTCTGCCACGCCAGTTTCCTCAAGCCCAAAATTGGAGCAGCTGTCATGCTCTCTCAAGCTAAGCTCAGTAGTTTGGAGATAAGGACATGCCAGTCCTGCTAAGGAATGATATATGCCAAAAAGCACTGCATTAGGCTCTTCATTAACTGGAGGGCCAATACATCTATGAAAATTGTGAATCAGTTAATCTACTACTTAGAGCAATTAATGGCTAATTAACATGAGGATGGGGCTGACCCTTCTATTCATCTCCATTCACTCCTGAGCACCATGCAGACACAGGCTCCAGGGCAGGAAATGGAACTCTCGTTGCCTGACTACTGTGTATTAGCATCAGATCCTGGGAGGCACCCCGAGATGGGATGGACTGAATGTCACCTTCTCTTCGTGCTGGAACTTCCCCTGAGGGCTCGTGCATTTTTAAAAACTTTTTTAAAAACTTTATTATGAAGATAGTCAAACATATGAAAAGCACAATGAACATTAACTATCGTCAACAGTTATCAATATATGCCCAATTTTATTTCATCTATGCACCTTGTTTGGATTATTGTAAAGCAAATCCCAGACTTCCTATTATTTCATCCATAATTATCCAGTACATATCTCTAAAAGAGAGGGACTTTTAAAAACATATTCACAACACCATTACCACACCTAAAAATTAATATGAATGATAATTCTTCAATGTCATTAAATTTTCTCAAGACTCTTATAGTTTTTAAGTTTGTTTAAAATGGGATATAAATATGAGCTCGACAAAGTAATTGATTGATATGCCTCTTATTATAACACTCTTCAATCTCTAGGTTCCTCCTGTGTCACTGCTTGTTCCTTACAATTTTTTTTGCTGAATAAAGTATGTCATGTGCCCTTAGCATTTGACACAGTCCAGATTTTGCTGATTACACTCTTGTAATGCTGGTTAATGTGTGTGTGTATGACAGAGAGAGAAAAAGAGATGTCTATGGAAGTTATTGGGTTTCTATAATATCTAGAAAAAACCAGAATGAATTTCTTGGTCAACCCAAAAGAATAGAGACTGAGTTCAGACCAATTTGTTTTCGTTCTGCTTTGGTAAGAATTTCCAAGGTGGTGGCGTATGCTTCCACCAGGAGACGCATGAAGTCTGGTTGTCATTCTTTTTGTGATGTTGTCACAACCACTGGTTATTCCTGCCTACAGTGCTGTTTCTCAGCCAAGGGGCATTTTGTCCTCCCCGGGAACACCTGACGATGTCCCGTGACGTCTCTGGCCACCCCAGGTTGGGGAAGAGATGCCCCTGGAATCTAGTGGGTGCATGTCAGGGATGCTGTACAATGCACAGTCCCCCACCACAGAGAATCTTCTGGCCCCAAACGTCAACAGTCCAAAGTTGAGACATCCTGGCCTGGATCCATTTATTCATGCTGCTGCTGCTAAGTCACTTCAGTAGTGTCCGACTCTGTGTGACCCCATAGACAGCAGCCACCAGGCTCCCCCGTCCCTGGGATTCTCCAGGCAAGAACACTGGAGTGGGTTGCCATTTCATTCATGGGTGGATGCAAAATGTTACATTTTAAATTTCATCATTCATTTTTTATTTATTAGCACTAACACTGGGATAAAGGAAAACTTCCTAATCAACTATTTGGTTTCCCTGAGATAGGATTCATAGAGTAAATGTAAGCTAATGTTTAATTCTTTCATTTACCAGTTTTCAAAATAATAAGGTCATTTCCTAGACTCTTTCAAAGCTGACCAGTAAGATTTTTTTCTTATAAGAATCATGTATAACTTGAAGTATAAAGGAACTGAGTGGGTTCCAACCACTTGAGTGATTATCTTTTCTGATGCCTAAATTGTCCCATCTTTGGATATATGGAGCTTATTCAGGTGGGCTTCTGAGTCTTTTTGACACACCTCTGCAGTCTTGAAAAGTTTGCTTACATTTCAGGATGACAAGATCCTCTAGGGCCTTCTTGTATATTTACTCTCCTGGACTGAAATCAGCCACTTCTCCTAGGAGACGTGCTTCCTTACAATGGTATTTAGCAATTACTATCGAATTATGCGTGTTAAGACATAAATAGCCCCTGTAATATTTTATTTCTCTCTGACCTATTTTACACATAGAAATATTTCTACAGTTGACCCTTGAACACCAATTCTTTGCACAGTTGGAAATCCAAGTTTAACTCTTCAATCAGCCTTCAGTATATGTGGTTCCACATGCACAGATTCAACCAATCCCCAGATCATGCAGTACTGTAACAGGTATTTAGTGAAAGAAATTCATGGATCAGTGACCCACACAGCTCAAACTCACCTTGTCCAACGGTCAACTGTACCCAAGAAAGAGGTTTCACCCCAACTCAAACCTAAAGCCATTAGAAGGTTTTGAAAGCTGGCAACACATCCACCTGCATTTCCAGGTCCTCTCTTTGGGTCATCAGGCCCAGAAGTGAAACAGACTGTCCTGAGAATCCAATATTGAGGATGAAAGAGTCTGGGTTCTGGCAGCCAAGAAGGCCTAGAAATGCCAGAGTTGGTCTGAACTCCAGGCCACCGGTCTCTCCGAGGCTAAGACTTTCCCATTCCCCTTCTCCTGGGTTTCAGATGGAAAAACAAGCCTCACAGGCAGAGGTGCCAGGCAGGCCTGGCAGATCTTGGGGAGGAGTGTCAGCCCCGCCAGAAGTCTGGGCGGATGAGCGGAACCTCTGCAGTATCACAAGCCAGGTACAAACTTCCTATTAAACAGACAGGCTATGGAACAGGATGCTAGAGTACCACTTACACTTAGACTATGTGACCCTGAAGAAACTTCTACTCACTGTAGATCCTGCTGAGCTCCCTCTAGACCCTGGGGTCCTCGGGCATCAAGGTATTTTAGGAGAAAAAATGAGCAGCACTGTGAGGCCATACAGAATGCGCTCTGCTGCAGTAAAGGGCTTCTTATTTTATCATAAATTTAAGTAGCTTAAATCATATTGAAAAGTCAGAAAGTATATCATTTGTTTAAAGTCGAGAATTGTTTTACCAAGGGAATTGTTATCTCCTATTTTCTCTTTTCTTAAAGAGCTGCCTAGCTCAGGTTTAAGCTGAAGAATGTCAGGCTGAAGGGCTTTCCAGGCGGCACAGTGATAAGGAATCTGCCTGCCAATGCAGGAGATGCAGGTTCAATCCCTGGGTCAGGAAGATCCCCTGGAGGAGGAAATGGCAACCCACTCCTGTACTCTTGCCTGGGAAATCCCATGGACAGAAGAGCCTGGTGGGCTACAGTCCATGGGTCACAAAAGAGACATGGGACACGACTTAGTGACTAAACAACAATCTGTCAGGTTGAAACTGGCCGTAAATCCTTTCGGGAACAAGGTAGGCAAATGATGTAGAAGGAGAGGTAGAGCGATATTTCACAGACATATATATTGTGGAAATATACCTGCTGTGTGCAAAAAAAAAAAAAAAAGTGCCTGAAAGCCCTGCAGCCACCTCTGAGTGAGCCCAGTAACAACTTCACTGCCCAGGTGATGAGCTCAGATTAGCATGCTCCAGCTCTCAGGTCCTGTGCTGAGGGAATTAGAAAGGGGCCGATGGTGCTGGAACAGGGCTATTTTGCATTTCTCAGTGACATCCTCTAATGAGCTGACAGCAGGGAACACCAGGCTGCTGTCTGGGAGAAATGAAAACAATCCAGTGGTCATTTCACATCCGATCATCCTAATGACGACCCATGAGCTGCCTTCCCCTTGCCTTTGATTAAAGTTCCTGGGACCTGCCGGGGAATCAAGAATAAGAGCTCCAAGAGGGAAGGAGACCAAAGAGGGCTGTCTTTGGCTGTCTTTGGCAGAGGGAAGGCAGAGCGCCCCCCACCCCACTGGGAAAAACACATTTGGAAAAGTCAGAAAGGTCAAGGGTAACTAGCCTTGGTATTGCTTGACCCTCGGGCTCTTGGAAATCGTCACCTACACTGCCTAATTAACTTTCTCCAGCAGAGCCAGTGAGGGATTCCACCAAAGAGATCCTGTGCTATGTCATGGCTCAAATGTGGTTCAGTCCTCAAAGAAGCACAAATTACAGGGATGATGCTCCAAGGTGGGAATTCAGCCAGTGTGCACCAGGGCAACTAGACTCACTGCTAAGATGTTGAAATGCTGCATATTGGTTGACCCAGAAAATCCCTCCTCAAGCCATCTTCCAGCCACTGCCTCAAGCTGTGCCCACTCCTCTCCTAAAACCTGTGGTCTACCCCCAACAACCCAGCATCTTTATGAAATCGGCCAGGTTTAATGCAGAGGGTGTCTGCCTGCACCCGGATTTAGCATGGTAGGCGATTTCCATTCTGACTGGTCAACGTCCAGGCCAGACCCATGATTAAATAGTTTTCATATTCCATTAGACATGCCCCACGAGACTACCCAGCACCACTGAGCCTGCTCAAGCCCAGCCGACAGCCCACAGGAGGTGGGGGCAGCCTCTGTAGGGCTGCTCTGCGCCTCTGACCCCTGAGGCCTGCGGCTAGCACCATGCACTCCCCCCACGCCCCGACCCAGTGGAGGAACACAGGAAATGAGAGGCCTGGGATCCGCCTGGCTCTTAGAAGGACTGGACCATCTTCTGCCTGGCAGGCTCATCACTGGGATTTCTTTTTTTTTTACTGCCCTTTTCTTGTCGCCATCCTCTTTAAGCTTCCTAAATTAATAATGATGAAGCTCTTTAAGCTGTATCTCCAGGCTTTGTTTTTGATGATTTCCGTTCTCTGGGGCCTTTTTCTCCCACTCTGGTAGTCCTCTACTCCTCTCTCCTTCATTTATATCCATTCTCAGATATCCACAATGATAATCACTGATTAGGTCATTGATGGGGGAGGGGGAGGAAAGACAAGAAAAGGAAAGAAATAGCCATTTGGTATCACCCAGTGGAAGGTTTGGGTTCGAAACAATGTGAATTTCAAGAGCTGTTTGCCCAGTGAAAGGATTCAGAAGGCGGAAGAGGGCAGAACATCCCTGAAGGATCAGGCTTAACACATGGCAAAGAAGGTACAAGAGGGTGATGTCTTCTCACCCAACGAGAGGTCTGAGGGGGGACCTGGGACAGCACACCCTGAGTGATGACCAAACCCCATGCTCCTGTGTCCCTCTGCCTTGCCATCCTTGGTCTGGTACTCTCATTTTCAGCATCAAAATTCCTACTCCAGACCCTGTGCTTCTTTTTTTTTTTTTTTTTTAATCAGAAATGCAAGAGTTCTCCCGAAGCTTCATTCAGTAGGCTTATCTTGCATCTCATAGACTCATTAGGAATTTGCAACATTCCTGCAACAAACAAAATTAGCGCTTGTCACCAAGGGAGAGGGGAGAATGGATGCTGGATAGGGAAGCAGCGTTGCAGGCTCTGAGCAGAGTCCAGCCCCTCCGGCCTCTCAAACTCCATCTGCACCGGCTGGGGCCTGCTGCCTGCCACCTTCCCACTCCCCAAGATGCGCTGGGCTAAACTACAAGGCAGGGCTTAGAGTTTCTGGAAGGAGGAGAGCCCCTTTAGATCGCCAGCATGATCAGCTGAGCGCTTTCCCATGGACAAGGGGTTGGTCAGTTCCTTCGGTTCAGTGGTGAAAAGTTCCCACTTTGGGAAGAGTTAGAAAGCCCTGAGTATTCACCCACCCCCTACCCCCCACATTCCAGCACTCACAGCTACTACACGCTCTAATGGAAAAGGATCTGATGCTCTCATTTCCAGGCCTGCCACAAAGCCCTTCTGCAGAAACTTCAGCCTCTCAAAAAGGACTCGAGAATAAATTATGCATTAATCACCATCTGAAGATGAATGGAAATGATCAGACACGTGTAACTTCTGAGCAGCATTAACCCGGAAGTTGGTGGAGGACAAGAGGAAATATGGTGAAATGAGAAGCAAAGAAACCTCTCAGGAGCATTGACTTTTCTAGACACATCTCTCTGGTCCTCCAGGTCGCTCTGGCTGGACCGGCCCAGGTGACTTAGAAAGCTGGATCCTGAGATATCTTTTTTCCTCTATTTTTTTTTTTTTAATATTGGAGGATAATTGCTTTATAATACTGTGTTGGCCTCTGCCATACATCAACACGAATCAGCCACAGGTATACATATTCTTCTCCCTCCTGAACCCTCCTGCCATCTCCCACCTCATCCTGGGATAGTTTCACCCAAGAAAAGAGCCTCACATGCTCGGGTGGATGCTGAGTTCTGGTCCCCTGGAGCTTGTGATGGATTTGATCACTCCTCCCACATCTCACACTTCTGAAGAAGGGGTGGTGTGGACTTCACCACAGTGTCAGCCCCCTTGCTCTTTGAAGAGTAAACCTCTGAGGATCCTGGCTAAGCATTAAACATGTTTGCTAAAAACCCAAGATGTTTAATGCTTAGCCAGGATCCTCAGAGGTTTACTCTTCAAAGAGCAAGGGGGCTGACACTGTGGTGAAGTCCACACCACCCCTTCTTCAGAAGTGTGANGGACTGCAAGGAGATCCAACCAGTCCATTCTGAAGGAGATCAGCCCTGGGATTTCTTTGGAAGGAATGATGCTAAAGCTGAAACTCCAGTACTTTGGCCACCTCATGCAAAAAGTTGACTCTTTGGAAAAGACTCGATGCTGGGAGGGATTGGGGGCAGGGGACAGAGGATGAGATGGCAGGATGGCATCACGGACTCGATGGACGTGAGTTTGAATGAACTCTGGGAATTGGTGATGGTCAGGGAGGCTTGGCGTGCTGCAATTCATGGGGTTGCAAAGTGTCAGACATGACTGGGCGACTGAACTGAACTGAACAATATTGTATGCAAGTTTAGCTGTTCAAGCATAGACAATATTTAAGATATAGATGTTAATGCTTTGCATCTAAAGCTTCATTATTTGGTGAATACACAGCAATGATGTATTGCATAAACACAAGGACTAAATATTCAAAGACACTATCATAATACAAATTTTATTTCTAAAATATAAATGATTTGAGAAATATGTAGATATATTTGTATAGTGAATAAGTATGTGCAAGTATTTTTGTATATAGACATATGCGCACATATACATGTACACATAGATACACATGTATATATGGAGAGATTTAGACAACAGAGATACACAAATGAGAGAGAAATCCCAAAGATCTAGGATTGTGGCAAAACTTTTATAAAGTTATACTACTAAAAAACTATTGGTACCTTTTTGCCAGATACTCTTATTGATGAGCAAATCAAGAAGAAACCCCTGTCCTTGTGGACTTTGCATACTTGTGCATTAAATAAACAAATGACTCTGTCACGTTATGCAGAATACTCTGGTAAGAGATTAAAATATTTTCGTAGGAACCCCAGGAAGAATATCACAGAATACTAGGAATACCACCTTCTTTTTTTGTAAACTGACTTTTCCAAATTATTTCCCATGCTTTGTCACTAGCTATGAAAAAAATGTCTTCCTTTCTAGAACCTCCTGTAATACAACCACTAAAGAGTTTTAAGTTATGAGTTCCAAGTTCGATAAGGCAAAGGTACTTACACTCAAGAAGCTTGTGCAATCTGCTTTGAATTGATCAAGCCAGATGTGGCTTTTAGATCTGATGACAAGCCCTAGAAAATTGATACAGCTCTAGAAGATGGGGCAGTGACAATGGGAGTGGTCCTCAGGTTAGTTTTCCCTGTTTATGTAGCAAAGAGATACACTATCCCTCCTTTTATTCTGTGTTCTCATCTCTTTGTGTGATATATCCTGCATGCTCCCCTATGTGGCCACATTGAACTCGCCTCATACTTCTCTTGGGCATTACCTTGAATGATAGTGCTTATATACTAATCTGTACACGACATGGCACTCCCCAGCAAGTTTAAGGCCATAGTTTAAATTCTGTATTTATCTAATCATAAACGGTAATACTTTTTTTTTTTTCNTCTTTCCCCTTCTTGCAAAATTGCTGTTAATGTCTATCTGCTTCTCATTGTCTTCTTCTGTGCCCTGGAATCCCTTTCCACCTTTAAGTTTAAATACATGACCTTTGTACTCTTAGCATCATGCTCTTCTTAATATTTATTCTCCATCTCTTTCCCTGAACAAAGTGCCTCCGGGTGCTTCGTCCTCCCGTGGGTCAGGCTTACTGCAGGCTGTTTTCTCCTCCTGGCTTCTTCCCCACACCCCAGCATCTATCATCCTGAATGCTCCCCACTGCGAGATCACTATCTTTCAAATTGCCTCCCTGAGCTGCAGCTGCCACCGCTCCTCTGCCCTGGTCAGTGTCGAATCTAAGAGACCTGTCCCTCATCGGCTTCCCTATCTCCCACATTAAAAAGTTGTCATCGTCACATTTCACTTGTCAGCAACATGATGCGTGAATCAGATATTTCCTTTTACGCTTTCATCTCTGACACACGTAAGAATTAGGGTCTAATGACACAGAGGCGAAAAGTTAATGGAAATTTAATTGAAAAAACTACCATCCCAGCAGGAATTGAACCTGGTGGCCTTAACACAGATGGCAGATATCTCATCCAGTAGGCTCTGGAATTTGGTTTAGCGTGCTTGCAGAAGGGTGGTGTCACTTTGGTAAACAGATAATTCCCACATTTTCCTGGTACTACTTTGGTCAACAGAATAAAGAAGGGAGTGGGTTCTGCTTTAAATGTAAGGGCTATCCACTTTCAAGATTCCAAACAGGGGAGTTTTAATGAAAATAGGATTTAATTTCCTGTAAATGTTTGAGTTCTTCAACCCTAATATATAGAAATAATGAATATTTGTGCACATAAAACATACCTGCCTCTTAGTTAGAGCAGCATTTAGTCGCTTCTGCCCAGAAGAACTACAGGAGAATTTTTCAAGGGTTATAAGTCACACCTCAGATTTTTCTAGAGGAAATGATGCTATCTGAACACTTTTATCCCTTCTCCTTTCATATTTTTCTCTAGAAGCCTAAATCATGAAGAGGTGGACAAGGTACACAGTTTTGATGATTTAACAGGAATGGAACCCAGCAGGAATTTAGACCATCAGATATCATCATTACATATCTTTATGTAAGAATAAATTAATTAAGCTTAGCAAACATGTATTATCCAGATTAACCTAGAGTTTTCACCCAATGTGTAATATTCAAGATTGAGTGAGGCTTCCTGAAAGACTGAGAGAGGTATCTACCCCTCAGCCCTTGGTTTGCATTCAGCATTTTAGAACGTTTTGCTATTTCCCTGTGCCTGGTTAAGGAGCTGTATGCACCACAATATGTAACTTTAACTAACTTAACTTTCAAATCATTGAAAAAATATAAAAGATTCACAAAAAAAAGCCATAGGTTGAAAGTACTGGCAGCAACATCAGCCTAAGCAAACCATGAGAAAATGGCAAAGCTTGCAGCTCTCACACTTTGACAAGGTCTACAGCAGTCATATCACAAGTGAACAACACTGAAGCCTTCATTTCCAAAAGGTCAACCAATAAAAGATCTCAAAGTTATTTTTTAAAACTTGTTTACAATGGGGACCAACACCCACAATCATTAACACTGAACCTTGCATTATGACTTGAGATATTGGCCAGTGATGGTATGGAATCTTGGTGATCAGCAAGACATTAAAAGGAAAACACAGAGAACTAGAAAGCAAATGTCTACAGTTTTAATTAGGCTTAAAGTTATGTGAAACCCAACCAGGATTTATAAAACTTGATTAAGCTTAATGATATTTAAAAACCTCTCTATCGTGAAGGCAAAAACGCTTTTGAGTTGCTAACAAACAGAAATCATGTTGCTTTCCCAGTACAGTGCACACCAGTAGAGAACACAAGTTGTGTTTTCCCAAAAGGACATGGATCTCATTGGCTTACACAATATAACATCCTCATGCAAGCTACTGATCTAACATTAACAGTAAACCCATATTCCAATGATAGGTTGATCCTTCCAACAAAAATCAAAAACTCCATTGGCGTGATTTTCTGTTAGTGAAAATTAAGGAAGATGCAAGCTTTTCTTTTTTTCTTTTTCTTATATTTCACAATGACATTCGCTGACTTATAGCTGGCATTTATGAAACCTACAGTAAAGTGACATCACACGCATGTTTAACTTGTACATATTCACTATATCCATTCAAGGGAAAAAGCAGTGTGAGAAAGAGGAGAGGGGTACACACAGGGCAGCAGTAAGGAGAGAGAGGAGGGGAGGGGAAATTTTTCCAGTAATATGAGTGATTCTACCCACCCTTTCTCTCAGTGTGTGAATGCCCTGGAGAGCACAGGAAAGGGGAGATGTGAATCTACTCTGCCCTAAATCAATCTTTGCTCCTGCTTATCTCTCAGAGCCTCTTGCTGAGATGCTAATGTTTAAGGATCTGGTGCTGAAAAATTAAATATTTCGTACATAGTCTTTAACTGTATACGTGTTTTCGTATATACTATATATACCAGTGCTATAAACTATGTATACTGCATGAAAATGGGCAAATTATAACTGAATTTTTAAAAATATAATAGCTTCTCACCTTCTATGCTGACTTTAGAACCTAGTCCTCCTATATGGTGTGATCCCAGTGTATGTATACTGAGACTGAAAATTCAATTGGGAGGTTGACAATGGTGTGTGTGTGTGCTCAGTCATGTCTGACTTTTTGCGACCCCATGGACTATAGACACCCACCAGGCTCCTCTGTCCATGGAATTCTCCAGGCAAGAACACTGGAGTCGGTTGCCATTTCCTTCTCCAGGGGATCTTTCTGACCCAGGGATCGAACCCGTGTCTCCTGTGTCTCCTGCACTGGCAGGCAGGCTCTTTACCACTGTACCACCTGGTAAGCCCAGTGATGTAAGAACGGGGAAAGGAATTTTACCATCTGGAAAGCAAGAGTATGGCTAGCCTTAGCTTCAGAAAGAGAAGCGGCGGAGTAGGGGGCGGTGGTAAAAAGCACTGCTGAAAATGAGTACAGCTTCAGGTTTATCCTCAAGGTGTCTTGTTCCTGTTTTGAGTTTCCTCATATGACTAAATCAGTTACTTCCTTCTCTCTGCCTCAGCTAAGAAACAGGGCAGAATAGCTACTCCTTGTTTATTGTCACAAAAGAATATAGTGGTTGGTGATTAGATCTAATTAGTAGGTCATCTGTTCACTGATGCTGAAGTATTCAGCACACTGGAGAATCTAAGAAGACAGTCAAATTTTCACTAGAAAAACCCATCCTGTTTCATCCCCCAAAGAGGCTGAACATTGAGGCGCAGAGACAATTATGATAGAGTGAATGTCATTTTGCATGACAAACGTCACAGTGATGCTCTTACTTAATTCAATGCATCAGGAGAAGGTTTTTCCCAGTGTTAAACCCAAATCCAAAAGGCTTCATTTGAACTGCTTCGGCTTCCTAATCTCAACGGAGTGATATCCAAAAAACATAAACAACCAACCAACCAATCTGGGAAAATCTTATATGAGCGCCTGCAGTCTGAAAAGCTGCCATGAGTAATAAGCCCTCCTCACTCCCCTGCCCCGAACTCTGCGCCCCTTGCTGCGTTCCACAGGCCAGCGCTCTCTAACATGCCAGGTTAATGCTGAGAAGGAACTCAAACCACAAAGGATCAAAAAGCAAATATTTTTGCCCAAAGCTAATGTAGCAAATTACATGCAAGATCTCAACTCCAAGAACCTTTTAAATGGTGCAAGTCTACACAAACACATAGCATCCAGGCTGCCAAGACTTAAAAACTAAATTAAATCTAAGTCAAGTCCCACTGGGGGACTTATAGAACCAGTTTCAAAGACTGGGGTTCTGGTCTTGGCAGGACCGCTAGCTTATATCGTCCCCTAGGTAGCTGATTTCTCTCACTGGGCTTCTGTTTGACTGCCTACGAAGCCAACATTCTACTCTGAGCGCACAGTGACTAATGGTAAGGTGAGAAAGTGGGCAGGGCACTCAGAGCTCCACTCAAGAAAGGTGTCTACGCATCGTCAGACATTCTTCTACACGCTCTGTCGCCCTAACTGGGCTGCAAAAGGGCACAGGGGGAGCTAAAGCCAAGCCTCTTTCCACCTGGAGCAGGGCTTCATCCAACTAGAGGAAAGGGTCTTAAACTTCACACCTAGTGCTTTGGGTCTCCAGGCCCAGACAAAGGGGTTGGTGTTTCAAAATTCCCTTACAGATAACCAGGCTTCCCTGGTGACTCAGACGGTAAAAAGTCCACCTGCAACGCCAGAGATCTGGGTTCAATCCCTGGATCAGGAAGATTCCCCTGCAGTAGGAAATGGCAACCCGCTCGAGTTATTCTTGCCTGGAGAATTCGATGGACAGAGGAGTCTGGCGGGCTGCAGTCCATGGGGTCACAAAGAGTCAGACATGACTGAGCAAAGGGATGAAGGTTTAAAGATACCTAACAGATAGTGGCCCAAGCCCTAACTGGGGATGGAGCAGCGGCCAGAGTTAATGTCATTTTGCAGAAAGCAGGAGGAGTCATTTACAAACAAAGCTGCTCTGGTGGCAGTCACGATCGCAATGAACGTTTGTGGTCAGAAGGCTGAAAACAAGCAGAGACCTTGGATTGAGAGCGATCTTGGCACCAAGGCCCCACCACCCAGCATTCTGCCAGGTTCTCCACATCCTGCTCCTTCACCCATAGCTGCTGCTCCAAAAAGCAAAGCAGATGAAGCGAGGGAAGCTCAGGGAGAGAAAGCAGGTGCAGTAGGAAAGCTGGCTATGGTGACGGGGCATCGGAAAGCCTGGAGGTCACCTGGCTGTGTCTGGCTTTGCTCCGCCACACACTCGGTTGGACACCAAGCAGCAGTGGTGATTACCTTTGGAGCACTTAGGGGAAAATGTATTTTTGTAAGTCAACGTGTGTCATCGGTTCTGCATCATTCTCATTCCTGGCTCTATGCTTAGATTTCAAACTGTATTTCAATGAGGCATTTTCATCTTTGTCTATTAGTAAGGAAATAGACAAGCATAGATCACAGACTTCCACGGATCCTGTGGCAACAAATGTGACCCTTAGAAGCCAGGTTACTAGACTATCCTCCGGTGCCCGGGCAAGAGCTTCAGTGCCAAAAGCGATAAGCAGCTGGTCACCAACAGAAGGCCCAGGAGCCTAACCTAGATTCAAGTGCAGAAGGGAAGCAACAAGGAAAATCTCACATATACTACATGCTGGTCAGATACTGTCATCCAAGCCAACATACAATCTACCAACAAACTGTGTGGGATTTTTGTTTGTTTGTTTTTGATTTTCATGGATTCTGAATGTTTCTGAGCTGAGGCGGATGAGGAGAAAATGTAAGAGACAAAAGAAGGGTATTCCTCACTCTCGATATAAGCCAGTATCAGGAAATTAGTAAGAACGATACACCTGACAGTTATTTTTGTCATCTCTAGTCTTTCCTGTGTTTCCCTAATTTTCTCCCACAAATAAGTAGCTTCTAATAAGTGAGAAGTGGGGGAAAAAATCTTCACTATCTAAATTTATTTGATGCCCAATGTGTCTCTGGACAGTGAGTTTAGAGAGAAGGCAATCTATTTGGTTCTGAGTTTCAGAAAACAAGACTTGAAATTTCAGAAAGTGATGGATTTATCTGAATCAACTTGCTCCCAAAGTTCTGAGAGGGAAAATTTGGATGACCAGAGGTCAAGTAGCAACAGACATCTATATTGACCTTTGAATAAACAACCCTTTCCTACCCCTCTCTGCACATAAGCACCAAAAGTCTATCCCGGTGGGCAATTTTGCAATGTCTGTCTCTGAAGTTTTAGCCCACAGTACTTACTTGTAGGGGTTTCCCTGGTGGCTCAGAGGGTAAAGCGTCTGCCTACAACGCGGGAGACTCGGGTTTGATCCCCGGGTTGGGAAGATCCCCTGGAGAAGGAAATGGCAACCCACTCCAGTACTCTTGCCTGGAAAATCCCATGGTCTGAGATGCCTGGTAGGCTACAGTCCATGGGGTCTTTTGTTACTTATAACAAAACTTTACACATTTTGGTTGCTTGTTAAGGTAAGGAAGTTTCTAAGGTGAGTCATAGAAACAAAGAAATGGGGGACATCGAAACTGATGTAGGTTTCTCTGTAAATCCACACATTGGAAATACCTGAGAACAGTTATGGTTTAATCTGTGTTCTCTCAACTGCTTTGTCAATGACCTGAGGTCCACAGGCAACATGTGTTAGGCAAAGATGAAGTATGATTTCTTGGCCTCAGCTCATGAAGTCTTCACTTGTGCTTTAGACAAATTAGAGAGAACAAAACCCTGGCCAAACCCATGACTGTTACAGACTGTCTATGCCAAGGAAGTAGAACTCATCGAGAACCTGAAGTACCGGAAGGGAGGGCTCATGGGAGTCGGATGAACACAGTATTGCTAATATTCCTCAAAAAAACCATGTAACCAGAGAACCAAAATGGTTTCTAGAAAAGTGAAAGTGGGGATCAGACCCCTTGGAGAAGTTCTTCTCTTCCTTTAGTATCTTATAAATATATTTGAACTTTGTTTCCTGCTTGGATTCACTTAATCTCCTCTGATCTATTCCACAGATGTGAGTTATACTTGGAAACACAACGCAGGACTGCGTGGTTCTGACCCACGTGCTGGGCTCATGAGCACCTCCAATGATTCCCACGGTACTGACGTTATTCACTGTCAGTACTGCCCACTTCCCTTTCGGCAAAGAGACACATGACTCAGCAAACAGTGACCCCTGACTCAGTCACTGTGGGAGGAGAGCGTCATCCACGTCTGTGTGAGAGAAAGATCCCCAATGGCCTGTGCAGACTGCTGGGACTTGCCAAACGGCTCCTCTAACAGGTTAATTCCCTCATCCTCCCTTATTGTGCTTAAACATGGCATAATTTGTAATGTGCCAAAAAAAAACCACACTGGCTTAGCACTCCACATTCCAAATCACAAATCTAAGCAGATGTGTTTACAAGTGAGCAAGGCGTGCGGAAGGACAGAGGCAGGGGACAGTTGCCAGGGCTGAATAGTAACTTGCACTGAAACACACAAACGCCTCTGAAATTCTGATTTTAAAATAAGAAGGGTCCGCACTTGTTAAAACCTAATGTTTATGCTCATAACAACCCCAAGGAAACATACCGTCATTCCCATTTTAGAGATGAGAAAATCAAGAGCAGAAAGTTAGGTTAAGTTGCCCCAAATCTCACAGTTAGAAAATGATGGAGCTGAGTTTTCAAACTAAGTTGACTCTCTGCTCTTCTCACCTCTAAAATCTAACAGAAATATTAAGCTACGAGTGTTAAATAAGTTTTGGATGGAAAAAAATGTGAAGAAATTTAGAGAATGGTTTGATCCAAGATATTCTAAGTCAGTTGTCTCATCATCATGATGTTATTCACGCTACTGTTGACAACTTAATTCATCCTAACTTCCTTCATACAGAGGAATATCAAACACTGGGTGTGCTGCTTTCTTCTTAAATAACTTCCTTCCAGCTTCCCTTACACTTCTTCCTCTCAGCCCACTGCTTGTGGGCCAACAAGGTCTCCCCAGGGCCGCATCAGTGCAAGCTTGCCTCTGCCCCCTGCTCTCCTAACCCGGCAGGCCCTCCTGCATTCCTCGGAGCCCACCCGCCTGAGCCCGGGGAGCCCTGCGCTGAGCCCTACGCTTAGCCATAAAAATGCCGCCTTCCTCAGCACCTGAGACTTTGTCCTCTCAGCCCTCCCTTCAAGTCAGCCCCACCAACTTCCAACCCTGACCTCCTGAATCAAAACACACAGCTGGGGAAGGGCCCCTAACCCCTGGCTTGGCCCACTCCAGGCTAAAAATGGGCTCCACACAGTTTGACCCTGGCACATGCTTAGCAATCCTGCTATTTGCCCCTCATCCACGCGTGGCTCCTTTTCCCAATATAACTGCTATAGACCTTTTTGCCTTAAGACCCACATCCCGGCCAAATGCCCATCTCCTTCACCAAGAGTCGGACATCTCCGAGAGTCAGCCTTGCCCTTGACTCCCTTCACCTGCCATAATCCCTTTCTTCTGCCTGCTTCCCCTCCTTTCCCCTAAGGCCACGGCCCTTCAGCACTCCTCCCTCTACCCGCCCCTGAAGTCCCGAGGCACGTCTTGGTTGTACCTCTTATCTGACTCGTGAGGGAGGGTTGCCAAGTACTTCTTATCTTTCTGCCTTTGAATCATCTTTTAATATTTTTAATTGCACAAACAACAGTCTGACTTATCTTTCTGTGCGCACATATCCTGTCTGCCCCACTGGATTGGGTGTCCTCCAACGCTCCGTCCTTTCCCATCTGCTCACCTCCCTCTCTAATGACTCCCCCGGAGAGAGCTCATCCACTTGCGAAACACTGTGTGTGCTGCACATGTTCATGCCACCAAGCCCCTGCCCAGACCTGGCCTGGGGGGCCTCTCCTTTTCTTTTCAATCTAAACCCACACTCTTTTCTCAGGCCACTTCAAATTCCATTGAAGCTTTTTTCAGCAAACACAGATCCACAGTTATCTACTTATTCTCCGAATTCCTACAGCACTCCGGACTATACACATTGTGATGCTTATGAATAGTCCTGCTTTACTGTGTCTATGAAAAATGAAAATGAAAGTTGCTGTCATGTCTGACTCTTTGCCATCCCATGGACTATACACAGTCCATTAATCTCCAGGCCAGAATACTGGAGTGGATAGCCTTTCCCTTCTCCGGGGAATCTTTCCAATCCAGGGATCAAACCCAGGTCTCCCGCATTGCAGGTGGATTCTTTACCAGCTGAGCCACAAGGGAAGCCCAAGAATACTGGAGTGGGTAGCCTATCCCTTCTCCAGCAGATCTTCCTGACCCAGGAATCAAACTGGGGTCTCCCACATTGCAGGCGAATTCTTTACCAGCTAAGCCACAAGAGAAGCCCGTGTCTATGCCAGTGTAGCTTCTATTTCCCTAAATAGGTTGGGAGCTTTCCGAGGACAGTAACCAAGTCTTTGGTTTCAGATTCCCCATGAATATCCAGCACGGTGCTACGTACCCTGAGGGTACTTATCAATATCCTCCTACTCACATCAGTTCAGTTCAGTCACTCAGTCGTGTCCAACTCTTTGCGACCCCATGAATTGCAGCATGCCAAGCCTCCCTGTCCATCACTATCTCTCAGANCCAAAACACAGATTAATTTTCTTAATTAATTTAAAAAAGACCCATATATTATGTCTCCTTCAATTGTCTACATTCCTCTGCGGGACTTCAAGACCCCAGAAGGCAGAGACATTTGTCTCATTCTCTTGAGTTTTCCCAAGCACGCAGAAAATGGTACATGGTGTGTCTGTGCGTGCTAAGTCACTTCAGTTGTGTCCAACTTTTTGCAACCCTATGGACTGTAGCCCACCATGCTCCTCTTTCCAGGCAAGAGTACTGGAGTGGGTTGCCACACTTTCCTCCAGGGGATCTTCCCGACCCAGGGACTGAACCTGCATCTCCTGCGGCTTCCACATCGCAAGAAGATTGTTTACCGCTGACCCACCAGGGAAGCCCGTAAGCCATGGTGAAGTGAAGTGAAGTGAAAGATGCTCAGTTGTGTCCAGCTCCTTGTGACCCCAAGGACTGCAGCCCACCAGGCTTTTCCGTCCATGGTATTCTCCAGGCCAGAACACTGGAGTGGGTAGCCTTTCCCTTCTCCAGCGGATCTTCCCAACCCAGGGACCGAACCCAGGTCTCCCGCATTGCAGGCGGATTCTTTACCAGCTGAGCCACAAGGGAAGCCCAAGAATACTGGAGTGGGTAGCTTATCCCTTCTCCAGCAGATCTTCCTGACCCAGGAATCGAACTGGGGTCTCCTACATTGCAAGTGGATTCTTTACCAGCTGGGCCACCAGGGAAGCCCTGTATCACATGGTAGGAGCAAGTAAATATCTCTCAATAAATTAAGGTCACCTCCACCTACACCCTGTTGATACTGTGCATAACTGAGGGGAACTCTACTCAGCACTCTGTGGTGACTTACCTGGGATGTATGTATAGGTAAGGTGGATTCATTTTGCCTTACCTTAGAAACTAACATGACATTGTAAGCAACTATACTCCAATAAAAGCTAAGTCAAAAAATAAATTAGGGTCTCCCCTCCAAGGCTGCAACTGCAGAGACAGCATTCAGCCAGCTCCTGCAGGCTGAGGTGGGTTTCCTCCCAAACCTTCACTCAGGGCTGGTCTGTCTGTTCCTGAGGCTAAGCTCCTGAACTCTGCAGCTCTGCTCAGGA
>SJYV01032627.1:1136277-1155801 GCA_006410875.1 Neotragus pygmaeus
ATTCTTGACCTCAGCTGCAAGTGGAGCCTCCAGGGGAGACTTTGAAGGGCTGATGCCTCGGCCCCACCCAGGCCGATTGTTATGGGATGCCTGCCCCACAGGTTCACATGTTGAAGTCCTAAACCCCAGTCCCTCAGAGTGCAACCCGTGTGAGATGGGGACTTTAAAACGTGACCAAGGTAAAGTGAGGTCACTAGGACAGGCCCTCATCCAGTACGACTGGTGACATGACAAGAAGAGGGAATCAGGGCACAGACACGGACAGACAGGGCTGACCACATGGAAACACAGAGAGAAGATGGTCATTTCTGAGTCCAGGAGAGAGGCCTCAGGAGAAACCCAGGAGGCCAGCACTTTGATCTCAGACTTCTAGCCTGCAGAACTGTGAGTCAATAAATCCCTCCGGTTTAAGGCATCCAGTCTGTGGAACTTTGCTATGACAGCCCCAGGAAACTAACACACCAATCAAGTCAGCATTTCTGGGAAGGGGGCCCAAACATCAGTATTTCAAGTTCTTCAAGCGTTTTGACTGTGCAGCTGTATTTCAAATTTTGCTGTTCTAGACTATAAATCCCCTCTGCTAAAACCAATGATCCTTAAGATCGTTTCGCTAACACTATCATGCATGATGTTTGGTATAGTTTCTTTCCCTCCTTCCCTTCCATCAGTCCTTCCTTGATAGCAATGAACAGGACGGATCACAGCCTTCACCTCAGCCTCAAGCTCAGCATAAACAAAGGGCCATCTAAAATCCTTCTGTTAAAATTGGAACCGCTGGGTGGCTCCTAAAGTGTTAGTTGCACAGTTGTGTCCGACTCTTTGTGACCCCATAGACTATAGCTCTGTCTATGGAGTTCTCCAGGCAAGAATACTGGAGTGGGTAGCCATTCCCTTCTCCAGGGGATCTTCCTGACCCAGGGATCGAACCCAGGTCTCCCTTGTTGCAGGCAGATTCTCTACCGTCTGAGCCACCAGGGAAGCCCAGGCAGCTCCTTTATTTCTAATAAAGCCAAGGACCTAGAAAGGGGCTCTAACCTGGCCAAAGACGCCAAATGAGAGCAAAGGTGCTTCAAAGGCAAACAGGGGAAGACGAGGCAGTTCCGTCCCTCTCTGGGGAATGCCGCTGCTGAACAGAACGTCTTTTTTCTTTTTTGTCAACAGTAAGGTTGTCCGAGGAATGGTCAAATGGTCACCACGAGTGCAGGCAGACACAGAGCTGGAGATAGACCTGTGGGATTGGCCAGGCCTCATTTTCCTGCCCCTGGTCACCACATTTCTATAAATAACGATACCAAGAGGGACTGGAGAGCGTGAAAACCTCCTCGAGTGCCCTGCGCCTCTGTGTGCCTGCCCTTAACATAGACCCAGGGATCTGGACCTCAGAGCACCACTGGCAGGAAGGCGGACTGCCAGGAGTTTTAACGCTCGTCCTTTTCAACAAGGGAACCTTATCCTCATGTGTTTCCCCAGCACGTCTGTGTCATCCCCTCCCCCTCTTTTTTTTTACTCATTCCTGAAAGCTTCTATTATTTATCACTGCATGGGGTAAATTTTCAAATCAGCAGTCAGGGTTTTTAAGCCTCATGATTTTTATTGCAGTCAAAAGGAGGCAGGTGACCAACACTGACGCTGTCTCCAAAATCTACCAGCAGCTTCCTTCCTTAGTGTTCATTCCTTCATTCTCGTGGCCTTAGCGAGGCTGGGAATTTCCTCTCATCCAGCTATTCGGACCTTGGTGTCTGACCTCATTCCACGCCCAGACCCTGCCTTTCACATGACATCCAGAGGCTAAGGAAACCTTCCTATAACCTTGAGGCCACCCCATTTTAGGCCACTGAATGTCCAAAATCTTCTCTGCAAGTTCAGGCAATTCAGGTGGGCAGCCTCACTGCTTGTGAGCCCCACACTTACACATACTGCCTCTGGGCTGCATCCTATTGAGCCCTCTATTCAATCCCACTCCTATAAAACTGTAAGTACCAAAGAGAGGGGAGCAGCAGCTGCTGCTGCTGCTGCTGCTAAGTCACTTTAATCGTGTCCGACTCTGTGCGACCCCATAGACGGCAGCTCACCAGGCTCTCCCGTCCCTAGGATTCTCCAAGCAAGAACACTGGAGTGGGTTGCCAGTTCCTTCTCCAATGCATGAAAGTGAAAAGTGAAAGCGAAATTTCTCAGTCATGTCCGACTCTTGGCGACCCCATGGACTACAGCCCACCAGGCTCCTCCGTCCATGGGATTTTTCCAGGCAAGCGTACTGGAGTGGGGTGCTGCAGAGGGAAGGTCTATTATCAGGCACAAATGAAGAATCCGTGATGTGTTCTCACAATCTGGGCGCAGGTGGCAGGGTTGGTTGTTGTTGTTCAGTCACTCAGTCGTGTCTGACTCTGTGGCCCCATGGACTGCAGCACGCCAGGCCACCCTGTCCATCACCAACTCCCAGAGCTCAAACTCATGTCCATTGAGTCAGTGATGCCATCCAACCATCTCATCCTCTGTTGTCCCCTTCTTTTCAGCTTCAGCATCAGTCTTTCCAATGAACGTTCAGGATTGCTTTCTTTTAGGACTGACTGGTTTGATCTCTTTGCTGTCCAAGNCTCAAACTCATGTCCATTGAGTCAGTGATGCCATCCAACCATCTCATCCTCTGTTGTCCCCTTCTTTTCAGCTTCAGCATCAGTCTTTCCAATGAACGTTCAGGATTGCTTTCTTTTAGGACTGACTGGTTTGATCTCTTTGCTGTCCAAGGGACTGTTTGACCTGGGGCTTCAGAACCCCATGAACAGTATGAAAAGACAAAAAGATATGGCAGGGTTGGGGGGTTCCTCTTTCTCTGCCCTCCTCTGGCCCAGCATCCAGCTCTCTCTAGGATATCCCCCAGAAACTTGAATCTTCTCCCTCCACTCCGGAGAGGAGCTGAGGAAAAGCCTGTAGACAAAGCCCAGCACAAAGGTCTCCCTCATACAACAGCCCAATGCCTATCTGTGATGAAGGAGCCCTGCCTCAGGCAGTTCCTTACCCAAAGGCCGCCTCCACCGCCCAGGATCCTGCCTCCACCGTCCCCTGACTGAGGAACACCCCAGGGTCAAGCAGAAGCTCTGTCCAGAGGGAACCAGCACCAGGCGGTGACCCATCTGGTCACATTGGGTCTCCCAGGAAGCTGGGTTTGGGGCTCAGTCACAGCCAAGACAGGTTGCCACTGAAGGGGTTCAGGGAGCAGCAAGCCAGCCTGGAGGCACACCTGGGAGATGTGGCAAGCAGATGCCAAAGAAGTCTCAAAGCCCGAGAAAGAAAATCCATGAGGAGTGGAAGGAGACACAGGAGAGTTTGCAGTCTGGAGCAGAGGCCAAAGCAGGAACAGAGAGAGCTGGCCTCACAAGACCAGGCCCGGTGCTGTGCAATGAAAGAGGCACCGCTTTCCCTACTGCTGACTCCATGTCCTGGGCTTGCTTCCTTCCCCGGGTGAGCAGGCAATAAATCCTCATCTCCTCGGCACCCCAAGGACGTCTCTGCCCCTGACAACCTAAACCCGGGGGTCCGGGGCCCCTGCTCTGCACAAAATGAACACCCGCTCCCCGTCTGCCTACACCCGCCCCACCCTGGAAGCAGGCTCTGCTTCCTGGTCAGATATACAAGCTGAATTCACGGCCTCCAGCACAGAGCTGCCTCCCAGAGTTCAGTTTTCTTCCATCCAGCCCTCTACACCACGTCTGGGGGTGCGACCCTAATTTCCTACGATTCCTCATATGCCATGAGGCGAAAATAAACGCTGTATAAAATACATGCCCCAAAATAAGACTTTCAACCTTCCTCCTCCAGGTTGACGAGCAAACTGCAAGGGGGAGTTTAAACTAGAATATCAACTGGTGCCCACGGAAGGAAAGCTGTAGGAATGCAAGCTGCGATTCCTTCACCCTCACACTTGGGGAGCCATCCCATCACTGAAGCAGCAAACTGGAGATGTGGGGGACAACTGGGTCTCCGGGGTAAGGATGAACTCTAGGATGAGCAAGCTGTCCTTACTTCAAGTACAAAAACTAGGAGTTTTCTCTGTGTGTGTGTGTGTTAGTCACTCAGTCGTGTCTGACTCTTTACAACTCCATGGACTGTAGCCTGCCAGGCTCTTCAGTTCATGGAATGCTCCAGGCAAGAATACTGGAGTGGGTTGCCATGCCCTCCTCCAGGGGATCTTCCCAACCCAAGGCTCGAACCCAGGTCCCCTGTATTGCAGGCAGATTTTTTTACCATTGAGCCACCAGGAAAGCCCCAGGAATTTTCTTCTACTCTCAAGGCCATTCTCCACCAAAAAAAAAAAAAAAATCTATGGAGGAGCTGATTCTGCAAAACTCAGAAAGGGAGAAAATGGATCAACGAAAGCTATATAGGAAGATCAAGAAACCCTAATGCCTACAGGGGTGACCCTTACTATGGAATGGGCTGATGCCAAAGAATCAGGGCCAGCCTTTTGCCTTTAGTCAGAAATATATCAAAGGAACAAACTTCAGCTGTTTTTTTTTCCTGAAGGAGACCTTTCTTCTTTGTTTCCTTGAAAATTTATGACTCGATAGCCGTTGTGTGTATATAGTTTATGTAGGTTCATGCCACATGGCATTTATATATATAATCTCAATTGTGTCTCAGCTTCAGAAATTCAGATTATGGTGGGATTGAAGTATGTAGACCCATTCTCCACCATCAGCCTCCTTCCTTCCTCCCCATTAACTAGAGAGGTCCAGTGGCCACTCTCCAAAAGGAAACCAATCGCATCCTTCCAAGGTGAGTTGTGCAGACACAGCCTCACAGCAGAACTCTGCATTTCTTCTGACCGAGCTCACAACCCAGATGATAATGGGTATTTTATAATAACGATAAGATGATATTGCTCACACCAATACGGCCCCACAGGCATGCCTGCAGGCCAGATGGACACCACCCCTTTCTCTCCCAATCAGGGAAGGCTGTTGGAACACAAGAATCTAAAGAGCAGTATTTTTAAGGGGACTCAGTCTAAAATGCATTGCAATTTACCAAGAGAGTAAGTTATTCAAAACTTTGATATTTCAACAATTATCAGTTAACATACTCCCTCCCACATCCTGTGTGGACACTGTGGGCTGAGGACACTGACTTCTCGGACTCCAAAGCTGCCTACTGCTAGAACTGCTGGCATCTGACGACAGAGCAAAGAGAATGAATGCTGCTATTAACTGACTCATGGGAGATCCCAGCACTTTAGAGGAAATCAAGACACCCGTCCCTTTCTCAGAATGCATTCACAAAAACAATATACTCTCCAATGATGATAGCAAGTGTAGGATTTCCCAAAAAAGGATCTATCACCCTTGAAACAAAGGAAATAAGATAAANAAAAAAAAAAAAAAATCTATGGAGGAGCTGATTCTGCAAAACTCAGAAAGGGAGAAAATGGATCAACGAAAGCTATATAGGAAGATCAAGAAACCCTAATGCCTACAGGGGTGACCCTTACTATGGAATGGGCTAATGCCAAAGAATCAGGGCCAGCCTTTTGCCTTTAGTCAGAAATATATCAAAGGAACAAACTTCAGCTGTTTTTTTTTCCTGAAGGAGACCTTTCTTCTTTGTTTCCTTGAAAATTTATGACTCGATAGCCGTTGTGTGTATATAGTTTATGTAGGTTCATGCCACATGGCATTTATATATATAATCTCAATTGTGTCTCAGCTTCAGAAATTCAGATTATGGTGGGATTGAAGTATGTAGACCCATTCTCCACCATCAGCCTCCTTCCTTCCTCCCCATTAACTAGAGAGGTCCAGTGGCCACTCTCCAAAAGGAAACCAATCGCATCCTTCCAAGGTGAGTTGTGCAGACACAGCCTCACAGCAGAACTCTGCATTTCTTCTGACCGAGCTCACAACCCAGATGATAATGGGTATTTTATAATAACGATAAGATGATATTGCTCACACCAATACGGCCCCACAGGCATGCCTGCAGGCCAGATGGACACCACCCCTTTCTCTCCCAATCAGGGAAGGCTGTTGGAACACAAGAATCTAAAGAGCAGTATTTTTAAGGGGACTCAGTCTAAAATGCATTGCAATTTACCAAGAGAGTAAGTTATTCAAAACTTTGATATTTCAACAATTATCAGTTAACATATTCCCTCCCACATCCTGTGTGGACACTGTGGGCTGAGGACACTGACTTCTCGGACTCCAAAGCTGCCTACTGCTAGAACTGCTGGCATCTGACGACAGAGCAAAGAGAATGAATGCTGCTATTAACTGACTCATGGGAGATCCCAGCACTTTAGAGGAAATCAAGACACCCGTCCCTTTCTCAGAATGCATTCACAAAAACAATATACTCTCCAATGATGATAGCAAGTGTAGGATTTCCCAAAAAAGGATCTATCACCCTTGAAACAAAGGAAATAAGATAAAACATGACACCCTTATCATCATTAAGGACAATGTTTATTTTATGCCATCTTGTATACTTACTGGGCTTCCCCAGTGGCTCAACGGTAAAGAAATTCACCTGCAATGCAGGAGACACAGGTTCGACCCCTGGGTTGTGAAAATACCCTAGAGAAGGAAATGGCAACCCACTTCAGTATTCTTGCCTGAAGAATCCCATGGACAGAGGAGCCTTGCGGGCTACAGTCCATGGGGTTGCAAAGAGTCAGACTTGACCTAGCAACTAAACAAGAACAACAAAAACTTCCTAATCCCCTTAAAACAAACATCCGTTACCTTTTTAATGGAGTATTGCTTAACATGTTATGTAAAAAACAAAAATATTTTCAGCAGTAGGAATGGAAGCTCATGTGATTTGAGGAGATTCTACAGGGCAAGAAGAAGAAGGGGGCATTTAAAAATATCTCCAAAGGAGGAGGCGAAAGATCAATCACTTTTTACAAAAAAAGATTTCTTGACTGCTTCCCAGTATAACAGATATTATAACAACACTCCCAGCTCTCAACAAACAAGAGACACCTCCTTCTAAGTGTCTACAATGTGAGACACGACCTGGAGGATCCACTATTTCAATACATGTGTACAAGTCACCTACAGCTGAGCTCCTGTGAGTGAAAGACCCAAGCTTCTAGAAAAAGGTGTCCCAGTATTAAGGTACATATGCCACTAACCAACACCAAAACCTGTCTGATCACTGAGAAAACAAAGGCTCAGGTTATTTCCTCCCCGCTCACAGACCCCGCTGTCTGGGCAGGCAATCAGGTGATTAAGATGCCAACAATCCTAAGGACCACTGAATGCTTTTTCCATAGAACTCACCATTTCTTGTGCTAGAAGATGTGAGCTTTGAGGTTGGGTGGTAGCTAGGTAGAGGGAGGAGGGTAGCAGGAAATGGGGGCACAGTTACATGGAGGCACGTGGTCACTACAGGAAAAAGAATAAGAATCAAGAGAAAGAAAAAAGGAGGCTAGAGATAAAAATGAAGACAAGAGTAGCATTCCTTGTTACCAACATTGGGAAGATGATCTAGGCCTGCCCTTCAAATTCAAGAGCAGGAAAGTCAAAGGACGGAGGAGGCCCCAGGGTGACAAAGACTTTGTAATAAAAGGAAACACACCGGGGGAACCGAGTTTACAGATATTTGTGCAACAGAGTTGGGGGGAACCTCCACAATCTCACAGTCTTAGTCCTGTCAAATGACAAATACCTCTTTTATGTGAGTATCAAACGATATCGTACCATAGCAAGACTTCAATGACATTGATTTTGCATGTTCATAGAGTTGATTCTAAAGAGGAACTCCCTTGACAGCTGGAGAGTTTCTTCACCTGAAAACTGCGATTGTGCCTCTCACTTAGCCACTACATCCAGGCCAATAGGAACCGATTCATCCAGCCCTTCTGACAGCATCATGCTGACACTTCCATTACCTGATAACTGCAGCCATGTTCTCCTGGCTGAGCAGGAAAACTTCAAAAGATCTTCACCTTTTTTCCTCTCCAGCTTCCGCTAACCTTCCACCTCCTTCTGCTTTCACAGCTGAGTCTCCACGGTAAGGTTGTAACTGACACACAGACAGAATATGAGTCCAGACCTAAATGCAAATCCTGACTCCACTGTTTACCAGTGGCATGACTCTCGTCAGGACTTGCCTAGATGCTAATGAACTTCAATTTTCTCATCTGTAAAATACAAGGTGCAGTGAGGAATCAACTAAGAACTCTTTGAAACATACAAGTACTGTGGTGATTCATTGTAATGCCAATAATAGCAAGAAAATAAGGATTCAGCTTTACTCTGAAACCTAAAAGGAACAGTACACTTCTTCTCACCTGAAATGCTCACTACTTGAGCAAGTTATATGTAGCCAATCTATCTTTGGTTTTAAGTAAAAATAGTCCTCTCCAATTATCCTGAAAACTTCTCAAGGGAAAATTACTGTTTAATCTGATAACATCATCCTCCCAATATAAGCAAAACAAACAAACAAAAAAAAAACAAATTTTCTATGTTCAAGAAATAATTATAGGTGATTAACATGATGATAATGTTAATGATAAAGAAAAATATGGTATAGTCAACACCCCAAATTTACTTATAAGGAGCTTGGGGTTTTGTTCAGTCTAAAGATGGCAGCAGAGAATATTACAAATATCCCTGGGCTCCACTCTACTGTATACAAATTTCTTTCTACTAAAGCAGCTGAAGCGCTTTCACCACGTTGGTTTGTTTGCCCCTCACTGCAATGCGAGCTCCTACAGGTAAGATCTACATCTTGGTGATCTTTATATATCTGATATTCAGCACAGAGTGGGCCAGGATCATGGATAGATGGTCAATCCACCTGCACTGACAGGGAAAATAAGATACAATCTGAAAACAAAAGCTATTTTATAAGTTTATATTATACTTATATCAGTTAAGATTAAGCTCAGATACAACTATCAAAATCCTAACAAAAATGGCTTAATCAAAACAAAGGTGTATTTCTCTCTTACACAGAAGTCTAGGGGTGGTCTAGCTACAGCTCCACCTTGCCAGGGACTCATGTGCCTTGAATCTCACTTACTTACTGTTCAGCTGTGTGTGGCTTTCATTCCCAAGTTTGCATCTTGGTCCAAGATGGCTCTGAAGTTCCACTGCTATACCTGCAATCCAGGTAGCAAGAAGGTGGAAGACAGGTATGCATGGGTATTTGGGAAACAAAATGAATACCCTATGTCAAAGAATGCAACTTTCTTCCAATATCCATTTCTTCCCTTTTAAATACTAGACTCTCAATTTTTACTCTAGCTAATTGCCATCCACAAAAAAATACTATATTCCCCAGCCTACCCTGCAGCTAAGTTTGGCCATAGAATTAAGTTGTAGACCATAAGATATGAGCAGAAAAATTGTGTGGAATTTCTGGGAAGTTCCTCTTCTTTAAAAGGAAGACAGATATGATGGCTGGAGTCCTAGCAGCCATCTTGGACCATAAAGACAAAAGCTACATTCTTTTTTTTAATTTTTTTAATTTTACTTTACAATACTTTATTGGCTCTGCCATACATCGACATGAATCTGCCACAGGTGTACACAAGCTCCCAATCCTGAATCCCCCTCCCACCTCCCACCCCACTACGTCTCTCTGTGGGAGGTGGATTCAGAAAACTGACTATCTGAAATTCTCATAGAAGAACTGTACCAGCTATGGACTGCCAACTCTGAACATCTTTTAAGTAAGACAGTAATAAATTTTATCTTTTCTATGCTACTATTATATTCCTGTTTCTCATTAAGCTGAATCAGGAAAAATATTTTTTTTTCCCTCCCCATTCCTATCTACCAGTTTCCAGTATCATTTTCTCCACCAACAACGGCCATCACTGAATGTTCTTTCTCTATCTTAACCTTTCTCACAGGGAGTAGGAAATAAAGGACACATAGCTCGTAACTTTTATTTTTGCAAACTATGAAGATTTTATAACAAAAAGAAATAAAACATGAACATCAACAATTCCCTGTACAACTGTTGTGAGATAAAATTAAAAGAATTCACCTCCAAAATTGCAGAAGCATTTCCCATTGCTACATAATATCTATGGCCATGTATGCAATATGTACCTGATAAGGAAGAGAACACATCTCTAGGTAAACGGTTCTTAATTAACTAACATATTTTAAACTCAGCAGGAAAAAACAGTTATTATTCTATATCAAACAGGTAGACCAAGACATCTTTGCAATCTGACCCAAAACCCATTTGAGCAAAATTATTTCATTTTATTTCCTATAAATCCCTATAGTAGAAATTTAAGACATGTACATTATCAAAACAATGTTAGAAATAAGCTGCTGAACACATAGCATGAATGCTAAAAATATTTTCCACACTAACAGCTATCTTCCCTAAGATGCAATTGGAGTTATGCCTATTGCAATAACCTCAGTTCTTATTTTATTTTATCTATATTTAAAGGAGTTCAATGCATCCCCAAGTATAAGATAAAGACATTTCTAAATTGACACCATGGAAAGATCAACATTAGTAAGTTTTATGAAGATAATGAATTGGTGCATGCTCAGTTGCTTCAGTCATGTCCAACTCTTTGCAACTCCGTGGACTGTAGCCCACCGGGCTCCTCTGTCCATGGGATTCTCCAGGCAAGAATGCTGGAATGGGCTGCCATACCCTCCTCCAGGGGCTCTTCCCTACCCAGCGATGGAACCTACATCTCCTACATTGCAAGTGGATTCTTTACCTTTGAGCCACTGGTGAATCGGTAGCTTCTTTGAATCTTTCTGCAAGGTGTTCTCTGACTGCAAATGATCACTACAGACCCTGTGGTGGAGGAGAAAGACTGGTGGACCTAGAGTTTACTTCAGTGACCTGGATTCTTGTCCTTATTTCACTTCCAACACATTGCGTAAATTTGAACAAGTGTCTTAATCTCTTCAGCCTCTTTTCTGCTAAATGAAAATAATACCAACTTAATAATTTTGATGAGATTCAATAGCATGTTGAAGCAATTTATAATGGTAGAGAGTTGTGTAAATACATTATCTGTATGTCTGTATTGGTTGGTAATGTTTGGGCTCCAAGTAGCAGAAACTAAATTGTGCCACCTCAAGTGTTTATATGTGTGTCTAGGCAGATAAGTGTGTGCTTCAAGTATACAGAATGTCCTGGGAGAGAAGAAAACAGTGTTTATTACTACCACAACTGAGGGTTTTTTCCATGATAAAATGGGAGAGGGCCAAAGCAAAGGGATTTAGAAACAGCAAATCCCTTATTTCTGTTCTTTCAGGGATAATAATGAGTCCCCATATCTAGAGTCCTGAAGGTCCCCACCCACATGACCCACACAACGCCCGCTTCAAATGCATGTTAATGGTAGGCTGACCCCTGCAAGAGAGCAACAGGAGTTAGGAAGCAGAAACACTTAAAATCACTTGAAGAAGCCCCTGAATATTCAACATGAGGGTTTCTGGCATTCAGGGCCAGCAGCACCCATATTTCCAAGAACCGCCTTTGTAGGCAGGCAGCACCTCTTTCTGCACAGATGCTACTGGAAAGCAGTGTGTGACCTCCACAATTGTGTCAGCGGCTTCTCCTTCTCTCTGTCTTCTTCACTGTCTCTTCTACAAATACCCCCAACACTTTTAACTAAAGCCCCATGGAAAATTTGGAGGTGATACGCTGAACAGGTGTTACACCTCTGAACAATACCTAGTAATCAAGGACCACTTTGCCCTCCATTCTCCTGTAAGTAATGCAAACTCATTCATCTTTGTGCAAAATAAGCTACTCCCTCTGTCTTTACCACAGTCTCCAGTGTCCACTGTGAACAGCCACGGCTCCAGCCTCTGCTGCCTCATCGGCTCTAAAGCCCCGAGGACAGGCACCTAGAGAGTCCAGAACACCATCCTAACTACAGCCATCACCTCGATCCACCTCCTCCTCCCCCAAGGTCACCCAGGACGCTGCTCAGGAAGAAACCGTTCAGGAGAAAATGATGTCAGAATGGAGATACTGCTATCAAAAACTGAACGGCGGTTCCTCAGAAAATAAAAACAATACTACCAGTTGATGTAGCAAATCTATTTTTGAGTATATACCCCAAATGACTGAAAACAGGTTTTGAAATGATATTTGTATACCCACGCTCATAGCAGCATTATTACTATAGACAAAAGGTAGAAGAACTCAAGTGCCCATTGACAGATGAGTGGATAATCACAACGTGGTTTAGACATACAATGGATATTATTCAGTCTGAAAAAGGTAGGACACTCTGACACCTGCTGCGTGGCTGAACCGTAAGGACACAATGCCGAGTGGAAATGAGGCAGTCACAAGATGCCAAGTACTGTATGACTACTTGTATGAGGTACCCAGAGCAGTCAGCTCACAGGGACAGAAAGTAGAATGGTGGTCACCAGGGGCTGGGGGAAGGCGGAGTAGGGGTTATTGTTTAACGAATATAGAGCTTCAGCTTGCAAGATGAGAAGAGTTCTGGAGACGTTACAAAACTATCTGAATGGATTTAACACTACTGAGCCGAACACTTAAAAATGACGAAGATGGGACTTCCCTGATGGCCCAGTGGTTAAAAATCCACCTTGCGATGCAGGGGACACCAGTTCAATCCCTGGTCTGGGAAGACTGCACAGCTACAGAGCAGCTAGCCCATGTGCCAATCCTACTGAAGCCCCTGAGCCTGGAGGCTGAGCTCCGCAACAAGAGAAGCCACCACAGTGAGAAGCCCGTGCGCTGCAACAGAGGGGAGCCCCACTTGCCACAACTAGAGAGAGCCCCCGCGCAGTGATGAAGACCCAGGGCAGCCAAAAATAATAAATACATAATAAAAATGTTTAATTTTGAAAAGTGGTTAAGATGGTAAATATTATAATATGTATATTTTGCCATAGTGTTTTGTTTTGTTTTTTTTTTTTAAAAAGAGGCCAGAATCTTCTATATCCTCCCCTGGAGCCATGAGCACCATAAATCCAGCTCCGTAAAGCCCAACCTCAGAAGGCCAACCCAGCTCACACTTAGATCCTGTCATGACCCCAATCCCTTCCAGCCGATAAGAACCTTTCCATCACTGAACTTCTATAACCAGGTAACGAACTCAATCTCAGCCCCAGACTGTGTTGTAGAATATTTTTAGACGTAACAAGGTCCCCGCATGGGTAGGATACTGTTTCTTGATCTGGGAACACACATGAATGTGTTCCATCTGCAATACTTCATCAAGCTGTATCCTTAGGATTGTGCATTCTTCTTTGTGTATTTTATTTCTTTAAAATTTCTAACAAAATTTCAGCCCTACTCTGTTACTGCTTGTTTTATTCACATGATCCTTGGTCTCTGGCAAGATGAAATGTCCTTGAAGGCCTCACAAGAGCCTAGCAGAGCACTAGGCTTCTATTAAGAGCTATTTGCCTACCGATTTCACTGGAATCTGGAGATCCCAGGCAAATCAGAGGGAGGAGGCAGGGCCTGAGGCGGTAGAATGGTTTTCCAAACTCTTTCAGCATTAGGGAAACAAACCCTTCCTGATCCCAAAGTTGCAGATTAATAGGACAGCCACAGCAATCCAAACAGGCTCATAGAGGGAAGTTGGCTATGTTGATGACAACCCACACCTTGGGAAGGTAACAATTTTGATGAAGAAAAGGATATATACATACACACATGTGTATACACACACACACACACACACACACACACACACACACAAAGCGCAGTGTCAGTAGAGTCTGACTCCAGCCTTCCCAGAAAAATTAACATTTTGCTGTTGGTAACTGGTATTACCTACATTGAGAAGTGTCTTAAACCAAAATAGATCTGCAAGTGGCAGGTTCTCCTGAACAATATGGTTAAGTCCATGACAGCTGATTCTCAAGGAAAGTCAGCTTGAGTGAGAGTTCCTTGATCTTGAAAATGCAGATGACTACCATTTACTCCAAGAAACACAAGGGCTGGCCCCAAAGAAGAAGACGGGCTGGATGCAAAGGACTCTGAAAGGGTAAGACGGAGGCCCCAGAACCACTGGTAAGAAGGGGTCAGTTTGAGTCTCCAGTTGGAGTCTTCCGGACTCTAAGACACTAAGTCTCATCTCAATACATTCTCGTGCACTGGGAGGTGGGTGGTGGGGTTGTTTCTCTTTCCACTGCTTCTCTGGCTGCTGGAGAGCAGAGTCCTGTCTGGCAGGGCTGGACTGTCATCTAACAAGCAGACCTGGCTCCAGGAGGAGCTGGGAGACTCCCCCAGGCTCTGCCTTGCCCCTCTGTGCCTGGGCAGAGAGGAAGGAAGGGGGTGGAGGAAAGCAGGGGGAGGGTTTGGTGCCAGGAAGTTGACTGAAGTCTGACGCGAACACCATGCATCTGTGGGACTCGTGGGACAGACGGGTGTCCTCGTTGTAGGGCAGGGAAGCCCCCTGAAGCTCATCAGGGGAAAGGCGCATTTAGCATCCGGGCCAGTCTGAAGCGGAAGGGGACCCGAGATGCCCTCGGCTCCCCTGTTTCTCTCTCTTTCTGGTTTTGTCTTGTTTGACAAATCAAACCGAATCCCAAAGGACAAGCATGGGAGGGGAGAAGAGGCCTCCTTCTCCCCGCAGATTTATGGCATTCTGGATGCAGCTTGCGTCTGTCAGGCCAAAATGGTGAGGGTGGGCTAATAGAGTAGAATTACAGCTTCCTATAATGGGGAAAGTTAAATAGACAAGCTCTCCTACCCCGAGGAGAACGAAGCAGAGGTCAGGGCTGCCGCCTTTGAACATGAATGGCCCCTTCCCCTCGGCTCCCTTTCACATGTGGCCCGGCAACAGTAGCAGACAGATGCGACACAAAGACAGACACACCTGATTAACCCTGAATACGGCAGCTGTCGCTTCCCCACGGCCGCCGCTGCCCACACCCTGGCTCTCTGCGCCGAGCTTTTCCCCTCCTTTCAGCCAGCACGAGGAAATTAAACCTACCATTAAGACCCAAGTTAGTGGGAGGGTGTCAGCGGCGGCGGGGGCCTTTGTTTCTCTGCTCGCAGACTTGTGATAGGTACCTTCTGATTTGTCCTTTCATCTGAGCCAGCGTGGGGGCCTCAGTCAGCTCGGGACCCAGGACCCAGGGCAAGGCCAGGGGTAGGTGGGGTGGGACCGGGCTGACTCGAACAGGAGGGAGAAAGTGGACGGACCGAAAGCGGCACGTTTTGTGCACCTGAAAGTGGGTCTCCCTACTCCCTCCACGCACCGCCCCCGGCACCCCGCCCGCCTCTCGTTTTATTCTCTTGCCTCCAGCAGCCAGAATTCCCTTCTGCTAAAAACACCCACCCTTAAAACAAGCTGGCCTCCAGGAATGGACTCATAGGAAGCGGCACTCAACGCAGCACTGTCTTTCCGTGAGAACTCACTTATTTTGCCCTACTGTGAGCTGACCTTAATACAGAAGAACCAGGGCAGGTGTCTGGGGTTTTTACTTTTTCCCTTCTCTTAGGTAGCCAAATCCTTGAGTTCCAGTTAACTTCTAAGACCTCGAGAATCAGATACAGGGGGAAATCTAAGTGTTGAAAAGCAAATTTATTTCTAATGACATAAAGTGTAATGTGACTATAAGAGCGTCCAGAAACCTTTGCAATGGTAATTACAGCCTTGAGTGTGAACCCTGAGTGTTCCTCAGGATTTTTTTTTTTTTTTGGTCAAGCTTGGGTTAATCATTTGACTCCTGTAAGCTTGCATTTATAGACCTTCAAAGGTTCTCTCCACTTTCAGAAAGTCCCTTAAGTATTTGCAAAGAGAGACTAATAAAAATAATCATAAATCATTCAGTGAACATCCAACCTTATAACATAATGATGGGGTGGTAACTGGGTAATTTAATTCAATCTCACAGAAATGCAACAAGTATCCCCGATTTCCTCATGAGTGGAAACATGGTGAAATAATTCAAGCCTATCACCTGAAGGCTCAGTGTTTCTCATGAAGCCTCAAGCCCTCTGTATGGCTCTGACTCCTAAGAAATCAGGGAGATATTTCCATCAAGGCAATCAGGGAAAGTGCTAACTGAATTGCCTAGAAATTTTTGTTATATGTAACACAGTAAAAGTTCCCCAAAGCCCTGTTTTGCAGGACACTGGGATTTGTTCTAGAACACAAAGGTAGCCTACAGGGCTTGGTGACTTGAGGCTCACCTTTCATCTCACTGATGAAGAGCTATATCCACTGTTATTAATAAACCAACTGAGGGTGTCTCACCTCAGAGCCATCTGAAAAGCCCCTACTCACTTTGCCTTCCAAACCGTTTCTACAACTCTTCTTCCAATCTCCAATCTCCTTTTCTTGCTTCACAGAGCCCACAGTTTAAGCAGAGTAAGCCTGTCTGTTTTTAATTCTTAACTTTTCACACACACGGCAAATGAGAGGAACTTCTGAACACTGTGATCATCTGGCTGATGAGCAAGCTGTTTTCCATTTCTGGCAACAAATACTTTTGGCTTATCTTGACGGTAAGAAAAGGGATGAAAATACACTTTGGTTGGATATCGTTGATAGCATTTGTCATCTTTGCAGCTAAAAAAAATTAGCTTAGAGAAAATTTCCCTCAGTATTGCAGAAGATGGCAAAAGAATTGACACCACCACTGAGACGCCAGCTGAACCGAATTCATAAAAGTAGTAACCTACTGTGATATTTTTCATAACAAACACAACATCTCATCACCAAGTGGGCTGAGGGCTGGACCAGCAGTTAGGATCCTTGGGGCCTGGGCTGGGGGTGCTATGGGGGCACACAATACCTTTAAAGGCTCACTTTACATGTCTGTAACCTGTCCCCCTTTGTATCAGTTTGCTGGGGCTGCTGTAACAAAGTTCTACAAACTGAGCAACTTAACAGAAATGTATTGCCTCATAGCTCTGGAGGCTAGAAGTCCAAGATCAAGGTGTTGGTAGGGCTGACTTCTCCTGAGGCCTCTCTCCTTGGCTTGTAATCAGCCATCTTCTGTGTCTTTTCTCTCTCTATGTTTCTGGCCCTAAGCTCATCTTCTTATAAGGACGCCAGTCATATTGGATTAGGGTCCATCTTAATGACTTAATTTTAACCCGATTATTTCTTTAAAGACTCAATCTCCAAATACACTCTTGGGTACTGGAGGTTAGAACTTGTAGGGGAATGCGATTCAACTGCTACGACCCTTTAAGGGACTCAACTGAATAAGTTCAACTCTATCTCAACTCAGAAAGACTCTGAGCCTGTGGTCTGGATCCACAAATAAAGTGAGTTGAGTAGGCATATGGCATCACTCTTGCCATGATTTACTCACAACAAAACATGAAGGAGGTAAAACAGATGTCATTTGAAGGCAGGAGAGTCCATCTCGTGGATTCCAGGGGCCGTGAGAATCACAAGGCCACCTCTCAAAAGAGTCAGGAAGACCAATAAACGAGATTACTTCCGCTCTAAGGTGAAAGTGTTTTATGAGTGCATCTTCTCACCCTCGTCGACCATGCCCATTCACCAAAGCACAGAACAAAAGGGTTTTTCCCCCATTACATTTAGAAACAGCAAAGAGCAGAGAAATGAATCATCAAACAGGCAGAACACTCTTCCTACGACTTTGTTACCTGAGTGAAAACATTACTTCCTGAAATAGTGAAAAAAGAGAAAAGTGGCAGGAGATGACTAACAGCAGTGACAGCGTTGAGGCAAAGGACTTTGGGCCAGCTCAAGCTGTAGAAACGGGCCGGGCTAGATGGTGAAACGCGGTGGGGAAGCACACTCCCTCGGGGAAGCAAGGCTTAGACGGGGGGAGGAACTATGAATAAGAGGTGCCCAAAAAAAGATGTGTGTGTGATTTACTTAATAGTTCCACCAACGTGCAGCCGTGGGTTGGGTACAATGGTTCTAAATACCCTGTGACACATATTTACAAAGAAATTGGGTGGCTTTACTTAAATGACACCTTCTTATTCATCACTGCCTCCTGCAGCATGCTAGTCACCAAGGCTCCTGGAGCAGCACTGTTCAGTCATGAGACACGCGCTGGCAGTGGCCTGGAACGGAAGAGAAGACCACCAGCTCCTGACTATGGAGTTCCACGGGAAAGATGGAGCTCTCATGATGGCGTGAGTTGTGAGTTGATCTGTGTCTCCCAAAAAGATGTGTTGAAGTCCTAGCCCTCAATATCTCTGAATGGGGCCTTATTTCACAAAAAGATCATTGCAGATTTAATTAGTTAACATGAGGTCACACTACAGTAGGGTGGGCCCTTAATCCATTATGGCTGGGGTCCTTAAAAGGATAAATCTGAGCACAGAAACAGAGATATACATGGAGAATATCATGAGATGATAGAAGCAAAGGCAAGGAATTCCAAGAATTGCCACAAAATACCAAAAGCTAGGAGAGGCAAGGAAGGATTCTCTCCTACCAGGCTCAGGTGTCTGCCGACACATTGATTTCAGACCTCCACCCCACAAGAACTGTGAAGGAATCACTTTTGTTATTTAAGGTATCTGTTTTGTTGTACTCTGTTACATGGCAGCAATCAGTTCAGCTCAGTTCAGTCATTCGGTTGTGTCCAACTCTTTGGGACCCCATGGGCTGCAGCACACCAGGCTTTCCTGTCCATCACCAACTCCAGGAGCTCAAACTTGTATCCATCGAGTCGGTGATGCCATTCAACCATCTCATCCTCTGTCGTCCCCTTCTTCTCTTGCCTTCAATCTTTCCCAGCATCGGGGTCTTTTCCAATGAGTCAGTTCTTCACATCAGGTGGCCAAAGTATTGGAGCTTCAGCTTCAGCATCAGTCTGTCCAATGAATATTCAGGACTGATTTCCCTTAGGATTGACTGGTTGGTCTTCTTGCAGTCCAAGGGACTCTCAAGAGTCTTCTCCAGCACCACAGTTCAAAAGCATCAATTCTTTGGCACTCAGCTTTCTTTACAGTCCAACTCTCACATCCGTACATGACCACTGGAAAAACCATAGCGTTAGCTTTGACTATACAGACCTTTGTCGGTAAAGTAACATCTCTACTTTTTAATGTGCTGTCTAGGTTGGTCATAGCTTTTCTTTCAAGGAGCAAGCATCTTTTAATTTCATGACTGCAGTCACCATCTACAGTGATTTTGGAGCCAAATAAAATAATGTCTGTCACTGTTTCCATTGTTTCCCCATCTATTTGCCATGAAGTAAAGACTCTTGAGAGTCCCTTGGACTGCAAGGAGATCCAACCAGTCCATTCTGAAGGAGATCAGCTTTGGGATTTCTTTGGAAGGACTGATGCTAAAGCTGAAACTCTAGTACTTTGGCCACCTTATGCGAAGAGTTGACTCATTGGAAAAGACTCTGATGCTGGGAGGGATTAGGGGCAGGGGGAAAAGGGGACAACAGAGGATGAGATGGCTGGATGGCATCACCGACTCGATGGACTTGAGTTTGAGTGAACTCCGGGAGATGGTGATGGACAGGGAGGCCTGGCGTGCTGTAATTCATGGGGTTGCAGAGTCGGACACAACTAAGCAACTGACCTGAACTGAACTGAACTGATGGGACTGGATGCCATGATCTTAGTTTTCTG
>SJYV01032627.1:1178535-1196940 GCA_006410875.1 Neotragus pygmaeus
GCGCTCAGCTTTCTTCACAGTCCAACTTTCACATCCATACATGACCACTGGAAAAACCATAGCCTTGACTAGACGGACCTTTGTTGGCAAAGTAATGTCTCTGCTTTTTAATATGCTATCTAGGTTGGTCATAACTTTCCTTTCAAGGAGTAAGGCTTTTAATTTCATGGCTGCAATCGCCATTGCAGTGATTCTGGAGCCCCCCAAAATAAAGTCTGACACTGTTTCTCCATCTATTTCCCATGAAGTGATGGGACCAGATGCCATGATCTTAGTTTTCTGAATGTTGAGCTTTAAGCCAACTTTCTCACTCTCCTCTTTCACTTTCATCAAGAGGCTTTTTAGTTCCTCTTCACTTTCTGCTATAAGGGTGGTGTCACCTGCATATCTGAGGTGATTGATATTTCTCCCAGCAATCTTGATTCCAGCTTGTGCTTCTCCAGCCCAGCGTTTCTCATGATGTGGGGGTGACCTCAAAGCCAGAGGATATTATTTGTCCTTGTTGCGGAGGGAAAGACAGAGCAGAAGCCAAAGAAGCAAGGCAGGAAGTAAAGAGGTAAAAATAGGTCAGTCCCACTGGCCCCAGTGCAACTTTCGGTTGGTTTCATCTGCGGTTGGTTCCCAGTTTAGTGGTTGGTTTTCTTGGAACTAACAGCAAATGGTTTGTTTCAACAAGCAGATCAGAAACCAAATACCTGACCTGTGACTAGCCTGATGCTAAGCTGACTCCAGTCATACAGCCTCCACTGTCTACCAGAGGGGCTGGTGCCACAAGCGGGAATGGATCTCATCCTCAGTCCTATCTCTAGTATCCTCTGCTTTCTCCCCCATGTTGCAATTCAGAACACAGCAGGTCTTCTCTGGCAATCTACCAATGGAGTATTCGGGGTCCCAACTGTTTAAACTGCAATCTGTAGCATTCAATAGAAGTAGGACTGACAGACTCTACAGAGAATGACGCCTTCATTGAGCAGTTCCATGAAAACCACAGTCCTGTGTCTATAATAACAAGAACATCTATAGCTCATAGCAATTACTCTCTATCATTGTCTGTTGTCATCAGAACAGACTCATTTAAAGACAATAGAGCTGATTTTATTTTACTTAATGGGTCAGCTCTCTGGAAAAAACTTGGTATTCTGTAAGGGAAGAGACAGTAGTTTAATAAAGAGTCCTCATCTGGCTCCCAGGGCATGGCCTGCTACCTAGCAGGATATGGGTCACTGATTTTCAGTCCATATTACTTCCTAGCAGGTGTGGGCTGCAAAGGAGCTCTTGTGCAAAGGAACTCTCTTATACATTCCAGTGTTTGAGTACATCTCTTTCAGTCAACAGAGTGTACTAAACCAAGACCAGGTAGTTTGAAACCATTTCTACCCTCAAATGCCTTGTTTGACACCCACAGAGCACCCTTGTGAGTCAGGAGTCCAGCACTAGGCTTCCCATTCAAAAAATAAAGAACCTACCACAGAGAAGAGATGGGCCATTTGTCCAGGTCACATGTGTCCAGACACATACTTCTAGCTTTCAGACTTTTCACTCTGCATTACCAGCTATGGGTGATAGCCCAGAACAGTTCAAAGGAACAGCCTTTTGCACAGATCATGGATTTCCTTTCATCTTAGAATCATTCTGTAGATAACATAATGGTGCTCTGGGTACCTCCTTCAAGTAAGTAAACCTAGATAACATGATAATCTTATTTGAAACACTGTCATTCAGATGCTAGACTTCAAGGTGGCTTCTTGTGGAGGGAGAAGGGAAAAGTCACACACAGAAATCTTCCCTGGCACTTTCACTATCACTGGGAAGAGATTTTTTTTCATTCCAGTTATAAAATTTATTTTATTACCAATCAATTATCTAAGTCTTATATCTTAAGAAAGAAACTGAACCATGGAAATATCTAAAGAATGATTTCAAACACCTTAGAAAACTTGTGCTATCTCAAAAGGAAACTAGGCAGAGATTTTTCAAGCCTCAATTCAACCATTACAATAATTTTTTAGTTTTATACAATTAGTAGCCGAGCTGCAGAATGCCTAGATTGGTATCAGGCCACTCAAAGTTATTTAAAAGTAAACTGACAATTTGTAACAATAATAGCCATAATACAATCTAGCATCTATATCATTCTTGAGAGTGAATCTAGAGTTTTCACACCTAGCATATTTCATCCCACCACCTCTCTAAATTGGCCACTATTATCTCCCTTTCAAAAATTAACACCGTGGCCAAAAGCGCTGAAAAGCAAGACTCATACTCAAGTCTTCTGAGGCAAAATCTAAAGCTACTTTTGTTTTACCATGTAAATCTCAGCAGTGCCAGGTCAATTACAATACATACCAGGAAATCATAAGTTGAATAAAGAGTAATTCTATATTTCTGAAATTGTACATGTAGTTATTTTTAAATGGGTAAAATAGCATCATAAAAAACAATCGAGTATTGTAAAGTAAAATAAAGTTAAAAAAAAAAAACAAGAGGATGAAGTCCTAAACATGATGTATTCACCTATTCTCCCTAAGCTTTAACACTGTGCACAATGCCATACCCATTTGTAATGTTTTCCTAATGACCAACCAAAATTACTTTTGTCCTCTGGGGCAAAAATCTCTCGACTCTCCCAATAGTTTGTGTCTGCACCCCGTAGGGGGTTTCATCATCTCACTCCATCTCTGTCCCTAATATGCCTCCAGAGGAGGAGACATCAGATTCTGGGAAGAGCTCGATAGTGCCAACATCTGTAGGATTACAGGTGGTTGGCAAATAGGGTTTGGCAACTGCTGCTTCTTTTTCTCTAACCTCCTTGGAAAAGAGAAGGGAAAGGAAGCCTCTTAGGGAAATTTTAGCTTAGGTGCTATATCAGAGGCTACTTGTCCATCGATATTCACTCTCTCTGTTTTATTCTGAAGGACATGGTAAGCCACTTCAGTATTCCTGCCTGGAAATCCCATTGACAGAGGAGTCTGGTGGGCTACAGTCCATGGGGTCGCAAAGAGTTGGACATGACTTCACGACTAACCAACAACAAAACAACATTTTTTTAAGTTTATTTTCTTTTGGCTGTGCTGGCTTCATTGCTATGTGGGCTTTTTCTAGTTGCAGTGCGCAAGGGCTACTTTGCTTGTGGCGTGAGGGCTTCTCACAGCAGTGGCTTCTCTCGTTGCAGAGCACAGGCTCTAGGGTGCATGGGCTTTAGTAGCTGTGGCATGTGGGCTCAGTAGTTGCAGCAGACAGGCTCCTCAGCTGTGGGACACAAGCTCAGTTGCCCCTCAGCATGTGGGATCTTTCTGAACTAAAGACAGAACCAGTATCTTTGCTTGCATTGCAAAGCAGATTCCTAACCACTGGACCACCAGGGAAGCCCTCTCTCCATTTTAATAATGCAATTCCTAAGTTGTACCTAGGCAGAGCCCCTCAGCTGGAGACTACATTTCCCAGCCTCCCTTGCAGCTCCATATGGCCATGTGATCTTGCTGTAGCCAAAGGGACATGAGCAGAAGGATAGATGCCATTTCCTGGACTCTCTCCTGGCTCTTTCCCTCCCTCCTGCTGACTGCAGCTGTAGCTGCTGCCTTGCCTCCAGCCCCAGCCCACTGACCTCTGGACTGTTACAGAGAAAAAGAAATTTCGATCCCATTTATGTCACTACATTTTGGGATCTTTCTGTTTTAATATGTTACCTTGTGCTCTAACATTATTAATTACAGGGGCTCAGAACCTTCATTTTACAGTACCTAGCAGGGCATATGTGTAAATTGTGACTTATTGGGGTCTCTTGTTCAAGTGAGCTTTCAATTTTATGCTAATCAACTTACTAATCAGTTAATATTCTCTGAGTATGTGCTCCATTCAAAGTGTTCTGCTGGGCACCAGAGATATGACGTTATCTGGCCCTTAAGAAGTTCATCATCTAGCTACCGAGACCAGACAGACACAAAAACACTACCAAGGATCACTGTACATTGTTAGCCTCCATACACATGGCACGAATGGTGAGCACAGAGCCACACTTCTTCCACCTGCACTGGTACCACTCAGTTCTACTCGGCCTAAGAGGCTCCCCATTTGAAGTAAGAGTGTGGTGTCCGAATTCACTTTCCCTTTTACAGATCACTTAATTTTCCTCCACCTCAAATTTTCCAGTTTTAAAACAATCCCCAGTGTGCCTATCCATATCCTCACCCCTTTACAACTCAAGGTTTCCCAACTGCTCCAATATGCCTTCTCCACCCTGTCCAAAGGCACAAGGAAGTGGGCCCAGGCGACTACATGTTTTGTTTTTAGGCCATGCACCGTTAACATCAAAGATAATTGCTCAGCGCCTCTCTGCCTGCCACCCGAACAGCAAAGCCTGCACTGCTGTATCGGCCAATGAGTTGCCACTCGCTGAATGACTGCTTTCCAGCAGCTGGAGAAAAGTGGCTGAGCAAATTGTCCTGGGTGCTTGGACACCAAAACTAGAAAAGGAAAATATAATTGGGCATGAACAAAATCAGGAGACAGACTAATGAAAAGAGGAGGAATATAGACTGACTTTCATTATATGCTATTGATAAGCGAGTCTAGAACTGATTTTTTTTTTTTTAGTCAAATACTTCATTGTTCACTAAAGGCAAGATTAACATCTGTTCACAGTATTGACCAACATTAAAATACACATGTGAAATGAAGTTTCATCTATGACTTATGATTAATTACATCTAGTAATTAACAAGCTGGTTACGTGGGGGAACCAAACAAGTTTCTCAGTGTTAGGTGAATTTGAGAGCATCTCCATCTAGCTTTGAGGGAAACCATTTGAAACACAGAGAATTTATTTTGTGTTAGAAGAGCTGTTTGAACACTTAATACAAGTCTAGCTTATCAAGTGTACATCATGTGTGAAATGGGACGGCAATGCAGAGTTTCTATTAAAGTTATTGATAAATGAAAAAGTCTAACACACAGTCTGACCCAGAAGAACTAATTATTAGGTTTAGCTCAAGCAGAAATGGACATTCAGAAAATGCTAACATTTGTCCTAAAATGAAAGCAAGAACCTAGAGCGACATGGAAGGAAGGGCCGCCAGGAGATGATATGTAAAAACTAAAACACTGATTTGTGGGAGGAAAGCAATATCCTCTGAAATGGAAAGACTTCAGAAAACATGAGGAAAATGGCAAAGACACAGCATGAAGTGACAGAGAAATGTGTAGGAATGCTCTGAAACCAGAGGGGATCTCCAAGGACATGAGCCCAGGGAAGAAAAAGAATAATTCACTGAAGTTTTCTGTGAGCAGGAGATCAGAGCAGTCTGACCCCAACAGAAACTGTTATTTTCAACCACAAATGAGGGAGGGGGCCTTGTGGAATTTCCCCAGCGATCAAGGTTGAAAAGAAGCAAAAGCAAACCCTATAAAGGGAACTTAGAGAGATAAAAGCCTCCATTAATTGCATTAAAAATAATACAAGATTCTATATTCCTGCAATTTGCCAAACTGCTGTAGACTTGATCCCAGGAGATTTCCATATGGTGTGGTAAATCACTCTAGACACTGACTGAATGTGTGTGGTATTTCAGAGGTACCAGCTTAGGCAAGCGGGTGGGGCTGCTGAGGCCTTGATCTGTATTGTATGAGGAGAGAAAGAAACACCAACTCCAAGGGCACAAGCATAAGGCCCTGGGAGCCCCTACAGGTCTCACCCTTCTCCAGTGATGCTCCAGATTCTGGTCTCCAGGCATACCCTGATCCTGGGATGTCATTTGATTTGTGCATTTTAAACCCTGTTTTCGAACAGAGTGAAGGATTGAGACAGGCGTACACAGCAGGAGATCATAGTGAAAACACCCACCTTTGGCTGATGGGTAAATAGCCAACAAAACAGAGAAGTGGCTCCATCAAGGGACTCAAGAGTTCCCAATAACTAGAAAGGAAGAGAAGACGTCCCTGGTGGCTCAGCCAGTAAAGCGTCTGTCTACAATGTGGGAGACCCAGGTTCGATCCCTGGGTTGGGAAGATCCCGTGGAGAAGGAAATGGCAATCCACTCCAGGACTATTGCTTGGAATATCCCATGGACAGAAGAGCCTGGTAGACTACAGTCCATGGGGTCGCAAAGAGTTGGACACGACTGAGCGATTTCACTAGAAAGGAAGAGAAAAAAGAAAATCCTTCCCCGAAACCCTGAGTTCAAGATCATGGCCACGTCCACCATAGGCGTGGTTCTACTTTGCTTTCTCTCAAGAGTGGGGGCGGAAATCCTCCCCCATTCACCCCACCAGTGTCCAGCTTTGTGAACAAAGCTGGGGACACCCTCCCCATGCCCAGCCCTGGGGACACAAGGCAACTCTCAGCACACCCAAGTGCAATGCATGCTTTCCCCACCAGACGGCCTCCAGGTGGACACACCCATCCTTCGCTTTCATGTGCCTCCAGCCCTGCCCCCACCCAGCATCGCGCACCTCATCCTCCCTGCGTCTGTCCTTAAATCCCACACCCATGGAGGAGAAGAGATGACGTAAGACAGCACCACAGCAAGCAAGCTAAAACAAACCCAGGCGAACCACGCTCTGACCCCTGTGGGGCGGCCAGATGGCTCTTTTTCTGCCTGGGAACACAGTTCCCTCAGAGAGCCCCAGGCTCCAAGGCAGTGAGAGCGCCTGTCGCTGCATAGGAACCCAGCCTCACTCTCACACCCAGTTCCAGCAAAGCTGGGAGACACCGGTGCACCCCTGCCTCTCCAGACTCTCAAAAACCTCAGAGCAGTTTATTTGCCTTTGCTCCAGCTCCCCTTTTCGCCACCAGGACAGTGTGAAGTCTGGAAATCTGTGCTCAGCGCAAGACAAAACAGAGGGAGGAAGAAGCCAGCACAAGATGTTTGCTCCAGCCAGCTGCCTGGGGAGCCAGGCCTTGACTTTGACATGTGCTGGAGGTGTGGTGTCCAAAGTAAACCTTTGAACTATTTTTTTGGAACCTCCAAAAAGACCCTGCACATCAAAGGGGGATCTGATCCCTGTTCTGTGCGTTGCAGGCATGGTTAAGCATTTTACATGAATCAACCACCTTCTGAAAAAGAAAGGAAGCCCAAACTCAAAGCACATTGCCAGCCCTTGGACCCAAATGTGGCCCCAAGCACATGCTCACCACATGGCTGGCCCCCCTTGTTCAGTGGAATCAAACCCTGCAGACACGCCTGGGTGTGACGGTCTCAGCAGCCATCACAGAGCCCCTCTCTGCAGCCTCCCAGCTCAAGACACAATGGGGCCACTTGTGGCAGCAGCCACGTGCCCCTCACCACACCCACCTCGAGGGAGCCCACGTGACAACTCCAGCATTGAGGGCAGACCTGCTGGGCGACCCCCTCCCCAGCGCCAGCACAGGATGCAGTCTGGGGCTGAACAGGGAGTCCTGTGTGAGCTCCTTGGCACCACGCCCGGGGAGACACCTCTTCTGCCAGGACCAGCACTGATGGGCATGGCAGAGAATTCCAGTCCCTGAAAGAAGGCAGACCAGGGAGCACTTCCTGAGTCTCACGATTCTTCTGCCATCTGCCCTCCTGGAATTAATTCATTTCACTGCAGGCAGCTATGGTGCTCAGCAGTGGAGGAGCTGAACCTTAGAGGCCAGAGCTGCCCAGCAGCTCTTAGAAATTGATATTTTTCTTCTTGACCAGCCCAAGGAGGAAAGCGTTTTCAGGCCCTTCCCTACCAGCTGTGCTATCTACAGACCTGAGGCTGGAACCATTGCTGGAGAGCAGCAGGCAGTGGCCTAGGAGGCCATTTGTGTCCTCTCCAGCCCCTCACGACTTTGACCCTCTCACAGCTTCCAAAGAACTGGGAAAATACCCGACCGCATGATTTCACTGGAGAGTCAGGACACAGTGCTAGGGACAAGGCACTGTCATTCTTGGCTATGGTCTTTCTTAAAGTCACTTTCTCTGGCAAGCAAAGCTCTAGGTTTAGGGAAAGAAAAATGGTTTAAGACTGCTAAAGTAACCTGATTGGTATGAGTTTTAATCAGCAGTTCAAAAACCGCCCACGTTCTGTGTTCTTCATTAATAGGCACAATTTCTGTTAGGTTCTATTCAGTAGGAGCTATATAAAGCCAACGAGTGGGAGACATTATTCCATTCAAAAAAGAACTATAATAAGGGGAAAAAAGCTGATTTAGGAGGTACAGAGAAGACAATGAACTGTTTCTCTGGGTTATTCTGTTTTAAGTAAACATTGTTACCTAACACCTCTTGCTGGAAACCCTTCATCCCATGACAATCAGTCCCTTGAACCATTTTAATACCTTGACATTCTGATCCTTGAGTCCAGACATGGGGGATCCCTTCCAGACACCGTCATTCAAAAAAAGACTGATGGAGCATGTTATGTGCCCAGTGCCGGGCAGGTACCAGAGACGCTGAGATGAAAGGGCTGGTCCCACCATCCAAGGAGCTCACAGTCTTATAGAAAGTGAAAGTGACATCGCTCAGTCATGTCTGACCCTCCAGTACTCTTGCCTGGAAAATCCTATGAACGAAGGAGCCTGGTGGGCTGCAGTCCATGGGGTCGCTAAGAGTCGGATACGACTGAGCGACTTCCCTTNCTGGGTGTGACGGTCTCAGCAGCCATCACAGAGCCCCTCTCTGCAGCCTCCCAGCTCAAGACACAATGGGGCCACTTGTGGCAGCAGCCACGTGCCCCTCACCACACCCACCTCGAGGGAGCCCACGTGACAACTCCAGCATTGAGGGCAGACCTGCTGGGCGACCCCCTCCCCAGCGCCAGCACAGGATGCAGTCTGGGGCTGAACAGGGAGTCCTGTGTGAGCTCCTTGGCACCACGCCCGGGGAGACACCTCTTCTGCCAGGACCAGCACTGATGGGCATGGCAGAGAATTCCAGTCCCTGAAAGAAGGCAGACCAGGGAGCACTTCCTGAGTCTCACGATTCTTCTGCCATCTGCCCTCCTGGAATTAATTCATTTCACTGCAGGCAGCTATGGTGCTCAGCAGTGGAGGAGCTGAACCTTAGAGGCCAGAGCTGCCCAGCAGCTCTTAGAAATTGATATTTTTCTTCTTGACCAGCCCAAGGAGGAAAGCGTTTTCAGGCCCTTCCCTACCAGCTGTGCTATCTACAGACCTGAGGCTGGAACCATTGCTGGAGAGCAGCAGGCAGTGGCCTAGGAGGCCATTTGTGTCCTCTCCAGCCCCTCACGACTTTGACCCTCTCACAGCTTCCAAAGAACTGGGAAAATACCCGACCGCATGATTTCACTGGAGAGTCAGGACACAGTGCTAGGGACAAGGCACTGTCATTCTTGGCTATGGTCTTTCTTAAAGTCACTTTCTCTGGCAAGCAAAGCTCTAGGTTTAGGGAAAGAAAAATGGTTTAAGACTGCTAAAGTAACCTGATTGGTATGAGTTTTAATCAGCAGTTCAAAAACCGCCCACGTTCTGTGTTCTTCATTAATAGGCACAATTTCTGTTAGGTTCTATTCAGTAGGAGCTATATAAAGCCAACGAGTGGGAGACATTATTCCATTCAAAAAAGAACTATAATAAGGGGAAAAAAGCTGATTTAGGAGGTACAGAGAAGACAATGAACTGTTTCTCTGGGTTATTCTGTTTTAAGTAAACATTGTTACCTAACACCTCTTGCTGGAAACCCTTCATCCCATGACAATCAGTCCCTTGAACCATTTTAATACCTTGACATTCTGATCCTTGAGTCCAGACATGGGGGATCCCTTCCAGACACCGTCATTCAAAAAAAGACTGATGGAGCATGTTATGTGCCCAGTGCCGGGCAGGTACCAGAGACGCTGAGATGAAAGGGCTGGTCCCACCATCCAAGGAGCTCACAGTCTTATAGAAAGTGAAAGTGACATCGCTCAGTCATGTCTGACCCTCCAGTACTCTTGCCTGGAAAATCCTATGAACGAAGGAGCCTGGTGGGCTGCAGTCCATGGGGTCGCTAAGAGTCGGATACGACTGAGCGACTTCCCTTTCACTTTTCACTTTCATGCATTGGAGAAGGATATGGCAACCCACTCCAGTGTTCTTGCCTGGAGAATCCCAGGGACGGGGGAGCCTGGTGGGCTGCCGTCTATCGGGTCACACAGAGTCGGACACGATTGAAGTGACTTAGCAGCAGCAGCAGCAGCAGTAGTAGTAGTAGTAGTACTGCAGGCAGACATCTGAGCTACCAGGGAATCTAGTCAAATTTGAGAAAAAAAAACTGCTATATGACTGGACTATAAACAACCCAAGCATAGAAAGGCTGTTTAAAAAAAAAAGAAAAGTGTATTTACCTGGCTGTGCCAAGTCTTCATTGCGGCACGCAGGATCTTTAACTGCAGCATGTGGGATCTAATTCTCTGACCAGAGATCACACCCAGGCCTGCTTGCATCTGGGAAAACAAGTTCAAAGAGTTTGGAGATGGACAAGTAGGAAGATATGAGGGGTTGAGACAAAGGCACTGGCAGGGGGTTAGAGGGGATGCATGAGTAATGGGGATATTTGGGAGGCAGGTTATCTTCAGACAAAATTGAAGAGACTGCTCGATGTGAAGGATGAGAGAACAAAAATTTAAAATAACCTCCATTGTTCTGGTTCGGGTAACTGGGGAGATGGTCGTTCTACTAAGATGATAGAACACAAAGGACTGGGGCAGGGAAATGATGACTTTCACAGGGTGAGTGTTGCTTTTGTCTTGACAGATGGTGCGATGGAGTGATCCAGAGTGGGTCCTAGAGTTCCAAAGCTCAGGCAGGCAGGAGACCTGTCCTGGAGAGCTGAACCTCCACTAATCTGGGATGGCATGGATTTTCTTCTACAGCCACATGCAAACACAGACACACACATATACACCCTGATAAGAACATTTCCACATTTGAGGAAAACCTGATACTAATGCAGAAGGTGCTACAGAGAGCAGTGCACAGTTACAAAGTGGTTATGACACTGATGAGCTGGTTATGACAAAGCAGACTCCAGCAAGACTTCCAAATAGGGAGAAATGTGCAAGCTCCATGTCTCCTCTGTGTTCCAAACAGCTCAGAAAGAAAACTCAATGCTCTCAGTAACCTTAAGGAACCCTCTCTCCCTTTAAAGAAGAAAAGATATAATGATTTTAAAAAAAGAAACCTCCTTAGCACACATCATCAAAGCCTAGGTTGCTCAATCAATCAAAAACAAACAGTAATGATCCAACCAGACATCTACCTGTTGAACTCTAAAGAAATCCTGAACAATCAATAGACGGATGGCCTTATGATCTCCTCCCCTTCAGATAATTTTCTTATAACCCTGGCTTTCCCAAGAACCAAGCAATTCTTACTCAACCTTCATATCAATTAATCTGCCCCAGATTCCATGAATCTACTCTTATGTGGAGCACACCAGAATTGCCAGGTGGAGAGTAAAAGCCAGGAAAAGATCTAAACCTACATGATTGTAGCATCACCAAAGGGACTTCACAATCACCTTGATCTTTCACCAGATCTGCCTATAAATTAAGTCCATCCTATTAGAGTCATTTTAGTACCTGGCTGGGGCTTGGGAAGAATAAGCAAGTTCCACGAAATGGTACAGCAAATTTGTTGTGAGATAAGAATTCCCAATTATCATGGGAATTTGAGAAGTGAGTTCTAGCCATCCAGTGAAGACAGCAGTCTATACAAGTATGACTGGATCCTAATGCCAAACCAGGTGAGATGCCCAGAAAGTGGGACAATGAAGGGTTTACAAGATCCTATGTGTTACAAATATTACTTTATCTTCATTATTGGTGGTAGTAATATTCTATAAAGTTACTGAACCACTGCTCCCAGCAGGAATGCAAGTTAGGCTCCAGAAAGGCTCTGGTCCCAACTTCAACCAGTCTTCAACCAATCAATATAGAACTTGGTTTTATGTGAGTTTCTGCTCAAAGAAACCTCATTAAATATATATTGAGTGAAAAGTCACTCAGTGGTGTCCAACTCTTTGTGACCCTATGGAATAGTCCATGGAAGTCTCCAGGCCAGAATACTAGAGTAGGTAGCCATTCCCTTCTCCAGGGTATCTTTCCAACCCAGAGATCAAACCCAGGGCTCCCACATTGCAGGCAGATTCTTTACCAGCTGAGCTACAAGGGAAGCCCTTAATATATATTGCTGATTTGTTAACTCTGAACTCTTAACCAACAGCCCTATTGCTCATGCCTGAATGAAGTTCTCTAACAGACATATGTAAGTCACAATCACAGCCTTCTTGCACTCAGAACACTAGACATCACATCAACACTACATGAGGGGGCCATTTTAAATAGTGAAATCACCAACAAAAAAGTACCAAACTGTGGGAAATGTGGCACTAAACAGACCACGAGAAGGACACTTGTTCACAACATGAGAGCCAAAACCAGAAGGCAAAGCATGACCTCAGCTATAAATCTGTGCATTGGGCAGCTCAAATTTTTCATCATTCTGTACATTTCCACAAATGACTGTGAAAGTACTGCAATTATTGATTTGGCAGTTATAAATTTTAGCCAGTAGGTGAATTCACAGATACAACAGGGATCAACTGTAGGTTGTACTGTGACCCTTTCCAGTAACCCAGCTATTCTACAGGGAATCTCGGCTAGATGTTTAAACCTATCACCACTTAAGTTCATCTTCAGGGTCATTCAAGCCACTTTCACTTAGGGGAGGGGATTTTAGTATTAAAATATTCCTTAAAACAAAAATAAAAATGAAGAAATGATCAACAGGGTTTTTTTTTTTAACAGTTATTATGAATTAAAGCCTTTTAACTCACAACATGGATATAATGCAAGGCAACTGGCATTAACCATAAGATAATTTTTTTATATCAATTCATAGATCATCACAGGTAGTATGGTCTGGAGAAGAAATGCAAGTTTTTAGAGTTATATGTCAATCATCTTTTATTTCATCTGGATCTTTCTGTGTCTGTAACCTCATCTGGGGAGAGTCCAATGTCTATGTTTGAACATGTGGCTCCAGCACGTGATTTTCCCAACGCTCTCCATGATGGGCTCTAATTGAATATGACCCAGGTCTCTTCAAGGAGTCCATCACTCCCTCTCTAGTCCACAATGCAGTTAAAGCAAACTATTGTTTTATCTTCTGGATGAAAAGCAACAGAGGCCCTAGGAAGGAAAGAGGCCCAGACACAGTAAAGAAGCAAGTTAAACCAAAGCCGCAATTCAGACTCTCCTTCTAGGCTGTGTGATCTGCCCCAAATCACATTCTGTCTCCGAGCTTCAGTTTCCTTAATTGGAGTTAGAAGATGTTTTAGGCCAGAGGTTGGCAGATATTTCTAGAAAGATCCAAATTGTAAATATTTTAGCCTTAATGAGTCAAGAGGCAAAACCAAGGATATTCGTAGGTACTTGTTATAACCTGAAAGAAAATTAATGTCCACAATTTTTTTTCAACCATTTGAAAATGTAAAAAGCATACTTAGTTCACAGGCTGTACAAAAACAGGCAGAGACTAGATTTGGCTATTGGACTACAGTGTGCTGACCCTTCTTTAGATCAGATCAGTGCCCCCCAGCAGAACTTTCTGTGATGATGGAGACCCTTTCTATCTGCACTGTGGCTATGGAACACTTGCAATGTGGCTAGGGTGATAGGAGAATTGGATTATTAGTCTTACTTCATTTCAATTAATTTAAATGGGCACACAGGCTAGCAGCTACACACAGCCTCAGACTGTTCCTTCACTTCTTTAAGCCCTAATACTTTTTAGTTCCACAGGTCACTGCCTTCAAGAGCTTCTGTTTCATGAAGCTGGGAGATGTGGACAGATGTTGAAGATTTTGCCTCACTGATTACCTTGGCCTACAGAGACTTTCTCTTCTCTAGTTTCTGTTATGTCTTTAGTCTGCCATACCCATTCCAGTGCTGAATTCCGAAATGGGCAGGGAGATAACCCAAGGTGCCCTAACAAACTCAAGGGACACTACAGAATATTTTAAATTTGAAGAACCACACCATACCCAACATTTGTCTACCTATAGCAACGCAAATGAATACTAACTCAACATCTATCCAATAGTTTACGCACATGGCTTGCAGTGTCATTATTAGATAGAGCCACATTCCTTTCAATGAAGTCATATCTTTGCAAAGCTGGGTTTTCAACAGCCATTATAAGAAAGGAATGCGGTGCTGCCTTAGTCCACTCAGGCTGCTATAACAAAGTCCCATCGCCGGGGTGACTTGTAAACAACAAAAATGTAATTCTCACAGTTTAAGAGGCTGGAAGTTCGAAATAAGAGTGCTAGCACGGATGCTGAGAGCTCTCTTCCAGGTTGCAGATGGCCCACTTCTCATATTGTCTTCCTGTGGTGGAGTGAGAGAACTCTCTACAGTCTTTTCTTACAGGAGCACTAATCCCATTTATGAGGTCTCCACCCCCATGACCTAATTATCTGCCACAGGCCCACCTCCAAATACCACCCCACTAAGTATTAGGGTTTCAACATATAAATTTGGGTAGAGAGGGGGAGATAGAACATAAATATTCAGTCCATTGCAGGTGCCCAATCTGATTCCAAGATTTTCTTAAAGCACAATTTATTTTATCCCTTTCTTTCTCTCTATCTCAAAATTTTGAGGTATTTTTTAATTTTTCTGATCCACAAAGTTCAGCAATTTACTTGACAAAACTCCCAATACCAATGGGTCCCAATAAGAACTGGATGGATTTTACCTCCCAGTATCTCACTAAGGCAAGATATTGCCTAAGGTTTATACAAAAACCTTATTGAAGTATTTGTCAAATGTAAACTGGGGTTCCCTAATTCATCATCAGGAGTCTCTGTTTTATTTTTAGAACCTTTAAGAGAAGTTCTTATTTTGTCTTTTCAGTGGTTAACTTCAATTTATTCCTGCTTTTGGAAGGAATGGAGAGAAGCCTGGATCTGATACTGATCAACATTCTCCCTGCCAGGGAATAACAGCCCGTTACAAGATCCTCCCTGCCAATGAGCAGCTCTTTCTCCACTTGACCTACAGACACAGTAAGTTTAAAAAGTGACCTGAAATCTTTATGATGTTCTTTCCAACTAACCAGGTTTCCCTGTGTCTGGCTGCTGCCTGCATAAAGAGGAATGAACCTAAACCATTAACATTTTTTTCATTTTGATCATGGGGGGAAACTGGGATGCAGAGCAAGTGCCTGTAGGAAAAAAAAAAACAAAAACAAAAACAAACACACACATATAGTCTGTGCCCTGTTTGTCCCTAGAAGCTTCATCAAGAACCTGAAATCCAAGGTGCAAGCATGTGAGGGGTCTTCTCTGCCAACACTGAGGGAGCTAAGGGCTTTCTCCAGTTTCATGGGGAAATTTCTACAATTAAAGCTACTGCTGCATTCCACCTTCACCCGAGAGTGGGCCACACACAAATACGTTTTACCACAGGGTCAGGTTTTTGGATATTCTGGCTTTCAATTTACAATTTCCCTTGGTTGAGATTAGTTCACTTTAGGGACTTGCTACTGTGTCATCCTGGAGGAAAACCTCTTTTACATTGAAAACAAAGGAAGACCATTAAATCCATTTTACCAAAAGTTAAAAAAAAAAACTCAAGCCCTGTTACAGCACTTCTGAAATTTAGCAACACCCACTTATGGGCTAGTGATGGCAGAGAATGTCAGAGGAAGTATAATCCAGTTTCCTCCTCTGAAAAAAAAGTGCTTACATTTAAAAAGCTAAAGGACAGCTGGATGACCTTCTCACTCTGAAATTTCATGATTCTATAAGTTGTTCTGAAGGATTTCATAGGCTCTTTTTGCTATATAATGTGGACAAATTTTCTAAACTTCTATTCCTTAATTTGGCTCAATTTAGAAATCTACTAGAGGCGCAGCAATGTTAAGTGCTAGAGATATAAACATGAGCAAGGCCCAGTTCTTGTCCTCACCTAACTCAAAGAAGAGGAAGGAACAATACATTAAAAAAAAATAACTCTGAAGGTCCTCCAAGAATGGGGCAAGGGAGGAAAGGAGCTCTAAGGAGAGGAGAGCTCTAAGGAAAGGCAGAGCACACAGGCTTCTCCAGGAGCACGGTATCATGGAAGAGCAGCTCCTAAAGGAGGGAAGTGTGCCCACAAGATGGATGCATTGGGAGGCATTCAAGTAAAAGCAAGGTGAGCGTTTCTCAGCCTCCTATTGCCCAACCCTAGACTTCCGCCTCCGATCCATTCTTCACTCTAAACGGTGCCCCCAATAAGACGTCTTTCTCTACTCCCAGGGCTGGTTTAGCTGTTTCTCAAGCGTCCCTGAGTGTCCTGTAGCACACATCAGACTGCTGTGCTGTAATGCTTGTATCCACACACACACACACACACACACACAAACACAGGACTGTCAGCTACTAAGGGTACCTGTGTGCTCAGTCACTCCGTCATGTCCAAGTCTCTGTGAACCTCTGGACTGTAGCCCACCAGGCTCCTCTGTCCATGGGATTTTCAAGGCATGAATACCGGACTGGGTTGCCATTTCCTCCTCCAGGGGATCTTTCCGACCCAGGGATCAAACCCATGTCTCCTGCATCTCCTGCATTGGCAGGTGGGTTTTTTTACCACTGAGTTACCTCGGAAGCCCCTGCTTTAGGGTAAGTGAAAGTGAAGTTGCTCAGTCATGTCTAACTCTTTGCAATCCCATGGACTGTAGTCTACCAGGCTTTTCTGTCCATGGGATTTTCCAGGCAAGAGTACTGGAGTGGGTTGCCATTTCCTTCTCCAGGGGATCTTTCTGACCCAAGGATCAAACTCAGGTCTCCTGCATTGCAGGCAGACGCTTTACCCTCTGAGCCACCAGGGAAGCCCCTTCTTAAGGGTAAGCACTCAATAAATATTTGTAGAAGGAAGAAAGCAGGGAGGGTGAGAGGAAAGGAAGATAGGACCCTAGGGCGATCTCAAACGTAAGATGTAAACTAAAGAAGAACTCAGAGTCAAGGAAAAAGTAATAAGAAAGATGGGTGGAAAGACTGATATCATGGAGGTAAAGAAGAAGAGAACTTTCAGTAGGAGGCCTTTTTTTTTTTTTTTAATATTTACTTATTTTGGCTGCACTGTGTCTTAGTTGCAGGATCTTCTGAAGATCCGGGCTTCTTCACGGTGGCATGTAAGATCAGTTTCCCCACCAGGGATAGAACTGGGCCCTCTGCACTGAAAGTGCAGAGTCTTACCGACTGGGACACCAGGGCAGTCTCTGGCTCTTCTTATTGTACGAGAAACACTCTAGTGAAATCAGGTAACTAATGATCAAAACTAGGTTCTTTGCTTTTCTATGTCCCATGGACCTCCTTGGCAGTGTGGTGAAATCTACGGGCCCCTTCTCAAAATGACACTGTTACATATATAAAATACAATGCATGTGATAAATGACTTATATTGGAATACAGTTATTGAAATAATATGGTCATATATATGCTTCTTTATTAATGTATTAAGTAACAAGATCCAGCAGAGGTCCAACAACCATTGCAACTTCTCAATGAAAAAAAAACAGTACTTCATGATATCTACCACAACAGTAATGTGAGACTGAAATACCTACGGATGGTATTAATATTTCTGTGGTTTGTTGTCTATACTCATCGTTGAAAGAAATGCTAAATTTCAGCTAATGGTTAGTATTCTCCCAACCAAAATTGATAGACTGCAACCAAGTCACTGAATTGGCAAGGAGGTCCTAGCTGACCTTTGCCTTAGCAGTTTCTGGCAAGTGAAGGGGTAAAAGCCAGAATGAAAATTAAGTGTCAAACGAATGAAAGAAGAGAAGAGGGAGGGTATGATTATAGGCTCCTCTTCCCAGATGTTTTTGTGGCCAAAAGAATGAAAAGACTTGGAGTAGCATGAAGGAGAAGAAATGTCCAGGGGATACAGAAATAGGACATGCCCTCTCCTTGTGACCCAAAAAGTAATGCTGGGAACGAGGCTAAATCACTGTTGGAGTAGTCCCCGCAGTAAATCAGGACACGGAGTTATTAGCACTGTTTTTACTAGTGTAGGCAGATCGTGAAGATCTGCACAGCCTTAGAGGCAGAATTGCAGGGGAAAAGAGGCAAATCAATGCCAGGGGATTCTTTTCTTCTGAAAAACTCTATCGTTGTTTGGAATAAAACAGATAATGGGCTGACTGTGGAGTCAGCCCATGATTTCCACTCTTCACAGACAGCTGATTATAGAAAGGACCATAAAAAGAACTTTCCTTCTCTATGAGGAAGATAGAGTCTCCCAGATACCTGCTCCAGACAGACCTTTACTTGCACGGATGTGAGAGGGCCTCAGTGCAATAAAAGTTATTTAACCTAATCTTTTTCTGAGTAAACACTGAATACTATTAACAGCAGTTGATATCTGAGGCATCAGATGCTTTAAAAAAAAAAAAAAAAAAGAATGTGT
>SJYV01032627.1:1197031-1262036 GCA_006410875.1 Neotragus pygmaeus
GGGGGGTGCAGGGTTGGGGGGAGGCTTCTGAAATCCAATGAGCTGTGCAGTGGGAGCTGTCACAGAGTGTGGGGAGAGAGTGAACAGAAGGAAAGCTGTGCAGATATGCAAATACCCTATTCAAACCCAGCTTCGCTTTTCCTGCAAGTGAGGGTAATTAAGTGGTTAGAGAGCTGCCATTGAGCCTCTGCTCCTCAGAAACAATCGCAGATTTGTTGGCTAGTTGACTTCATCCGGCCTATGCCAGACCAAGATAAATCAAATTAAATGTCCACTGACACAAAACCCAGAGCCTGTGTGATCCTGGGAGCGACTATGCAGCCTCTGTGGGCATGGGGAGGGGCCGTCTGGTGTGCAGCCCAGTACCGCGACTGGAGCTCAGGTGCTGTGAAGCATAAGACCAAAAGGACAATTGCACCACTCTGTCTGTATTCACCACTGGACATCATTTATTATGCTTTCCTGCCCAAGGAGCCCACAGCCCTTTCCAGAAGTGACCTCCATCAGCCTCCCCCCTACCTCAGTGAGCCCCACCAGCCGGCAGCCAGACTGTATTAGCAGCCCACATTCCAACCCCGGGTGAGTGGGAGAAGGATTTACTCAAGGTCACCCAGCAGATGGAGGCCAAGCCTTAGGTAATACTCACCCCTAACCTTGTGTCTTATCTGTCACGGCACGCTTCATCTCAACCTGCCGCTTCCAGGGAAATAGCACAAAAAGAGCTCTTTTCCAAGAGCGTTCAAAGGCATCCTTTGTGGGATCAACCCAAGGTCTCAGAAGACCTAACACGGGGTTTAAGGGAGAAAGATCACATTTTCCAAACCTAATCACTTAGGTTTCCAACATCTCACCTTCTGCATGAAATAAACTAACTCTGGATTTCCAGAGACAATATGAATTGAACACAATATAGAAACCAGAGAACTACATTCTGCTAAGGAGTCTGAGATGACATCAACACTCGGCTCTGGGGTAACTCCAGATCTCAGGGAGCAAGTCTTCAGAGAAGGGCATCTGTGCTTTGCTCCAAAAAGCCCCTCAGCACACTGGGGAGGTTAGGAGGAGCACCCTTCCAGCACTCCCCGCTCTGTTTATGCCCAGAGTTCCCTGCAAAAACCCAAACCAAGTGAAGCTTCAGAGGAGGATGGCTCAGTGCAAGGAAAGGGAGATGGGCCAGACTGCTACCCAGTGGGGAGGCAGGAGGAACCTTCCCAGGCAAGCTGTGAACTCTGACTGACCTGCCCTTGAACTCTAACTTACCAGTCTTGTGAATTTTGACCTGCCCATGAACTCTGACCTGACCTTGATTTCTGACCAGCCCCCGAATTCTGTGAACTCTGACTTGGCCTTGAACTCTCACTTACCAGCCCATGAACTCTGACCTGACCTTGAACTCTGACTTAGCCTATGAACTCTAACCTATCTGCCGGCCTCGCCCAGAGAAGTTTGCCCTGGGTGGCTGCCCAGTAACTATCTAGTAAGGGCCCACAAACATTCGGATTCTCTCCTGTCAAGAGAACAACTGAGAGAGAGCAGGAAGGGCCAGAGGTAATATCAAGTATCTGCACTTACCTGAAGGGCTCACCCTCTAGCGTTTTCTCCGAGCAGGCTGTGTGTGGAGGTTCCTCCTCACAGTCCACAAGTGGCCTGGTACCCGGAGCCCCGCCCCACACGCTGTTGGTGCCTCGCTCCTTCCGGTCAGGACCGGAAGTGCTAAGAACCGTGCTGCTTTTAAATGGCGGCTCTTGTATCTGAGCATTGTTTTTGCCTGAAACTGGTAACACCTCGACCAGTTACCCTCAAACACACAGATCATAGGGACTTTATTACAATTAGAGCAAGCAGTTTATCGCCCCCCACCTCCATATTTAGTACTTTAGAACTTCTTTAGTTCTTAACATGTATCATAAAACGCAAGAGTCCAGTGACCAAAGGAAAACTTTCACCATCTGTTCTTGGGAAATAAAATGGTCGTCTGGAAACATCTCCTAAAAGATGGCTAAAAAATGCATCATGAGATTCTTTCTAAAGAAGAGGGGCATGGGAACCTCCACATCTCCAAGAGACCTTTTTGCCTCCAGGTTACTGCCAAGTCCAGCTTCTAGTCACGACTGGAAGCCCATCACCAGGGCTTATCTGCTCGGCTCCAAGAGAAGTCAGAGGGCCGGGAGGAAGAAATAGTCACGCGCAGCTCAGCTCCCAATGCAAAATTCACACCCAACAGAAAAAAACACCTCTCTGCTGCCTTACAATCCTTGTTTCCTGCCCACTTCCCCCACCACCCCCACCCCACACATCCCCGGAGAGCTCCAAAGCTCCTTCCACACCTTTTACTCTTGCCTCTTGCTCCAGCCTGTTTTTCTATCTCCTGAGCATACCGATCTTGTCTTGTGTCTCTCCGGGCCAAAAAGTACAGATTTCCTCCACTCTAAGACAGCAACTCCTCNCCACTTCCCCCACCACCCCCACCCCACACATCCCCGGAGAGCTCCAAAGCTCCTTCCACACCTTTTACTCTTGCCTCTTGCTCCAGCCTGTTTTTCTATCTCCTGAGCGTACCGATCTTGTCTTGTGTCTCTCCGGGCCAAAAAGTACAGATTTCCTCCACTCTAAGACAGCAACTCCTCCTCTTATGCTTTAGCCCTCTAACACCCTACGGACTTCACATCCACGACCATTCTTTCTTCATACCTTCATTCTGGCCTTTTCTTCAGCTGCTGCCTTTTTGCCCTGAAAGGTATCATTCTTCCCCTCCCAGGGTATGAGCATGGGGAATTCCCTTTGAACTGCTTCACCGCCCTCCTCAGCCAAAGTTCAACTCAAGTAATCTCTCCTTCCTTACATTTCTTTCTTCAGCACTCATTTCTTCCTTACCCTACGCAGTCTGGTCCACACCACAAGGCACCCCTGAAACCTTGAGTGCTTAAATGTCAGCAGTAGTCCTAGACCACATCTAACAACAAACTTTTCTCCTTTCTCATTCACCTTTAATTCTCTGAAACATTCACAATTTGGTAACAACCACCTCCACACTACTTCTCAGGTGTCCCCCATTTTGATTCCTATGACACTCTGCCCTCCTGGGTTTAACCCTCTGGGGGTTTCCCTTCTGACTCCCTTACAGTCCTCTTTCAAAAGTGGGAACAGGAGGATCATCCATCCCCAAGCTTCATATTATTCCTCAACCTTGTACTTTCCTCATCATTCAGCTTCTCTGAAGTAACCCATTGATCCTCACTGCTAATAGGACAAAATACCAATTTATTATCCTAGCCTTTGAGGTCTTCCACGTGACCCTACACAGCCCATTTATCTTCAACCAGGCTGTTGGTCTCCTACGTGGACCACATCTCTTCTATCAAAATTTTATTCCTATTTCAAAGTCTAGCTAAACTCTCATCTTGTCTCACTTGTATCACTATTGTTAATGCACAGAAAACCAGAAAAGTATCTTTATTCTTATAAATCCCCTCAAATCTAAGGCAGACACACAGAACCCAAAGCCAAACCAAAAATGGCAGTAAACAACTAATTTAATAAATATACTTAATGCATTTAATAAATATACTTAATTTATGCATCCTTTTCTCTTGATTATCAGAGCAACAAGCAAAATGAAGGACATAGTTTTTCTTCAAATATTGCTTACTGTGAAGACATCAGTGATCATAAAGTCTATCGTTATACATTACAGTTTTCATTTCATACGTTTAGGTTGACAAATTCAGCGCTAAATAGACCTATTTGTTTCCCCTACTTATTGAGATTAGGGTAAGCGGTCATTAGCTAGTGGCAGTGTGTCACACTTGACTGTGTGGCTTAAGTGGATGGCTTTGCCATCAACGTAGTTGATCTGAAATAGTGATAAGCAGACTTTTCCTATTTTACAAAATAGAGCTCTTTGTTAAAGCATCTAATTGTAAATATCTAGTAACATTACATCAAACACTATGTTTAAAAGACAACCCTGGGAACTTCCCTGGTGGCACAGTAGATAAGAATCCACCTGCCAATGTAGGGGACACAGGTTTGATTCCTGGTCTGGGAAGATCCCGCATGCCTCGGAGCAACTTAGCCTCTAGGTCAAAACTATTGAGCCTGTGCTCTAGAGCCCAGGACTGCAACGACTGAGTCCATGTGCTACGACTACTAAAGCTCACGGGCCCTAGAGCCTGAACTCTGCCACAAGAGAGGTTATCACAAGGAGAAGCTCAGGCAACACAATGAAAAGTAGCCCCCGATCGCTGCAACTAGAGAAAAGCCCAAGCAACAACGAAGACCCAGCCCAGCCAAAAATAAAGGAATTGTTGTTGTTGTTGTTGTTTGTTTTTTTAAAGACAGGACTGGTGTAGTTTACTATTAGAGAAAACAAGCACCTATGGAAACAATCTCTTTTTTATTCATCTTAATCCAAATTTTTATTATTTCACATATTGATTTAAAACTCTGCAGACCACATCTGCCATATGAGAAACAGCTAATGATCCCCCAGTGTCCATTCCCTTAGCAGGTAAACCCCCAATTTTTAGCTGGCCATTGCCCAGTCTGTCTTTCAGCTGGATAGGGCCATGACTATGTCTGCCCAATAGGATCTAAGTGGAAATGTCATGTGCATCTTCTGAGAAGTAGCCAAAGGGAAGGAGGGCTCCTTTCTTTCTCTTTCTTCCTGATAATTAAATGTAGATGAATAACTTGGACCCTACAAACCTACTGACCTGTAAGTGGAAGCATGTGTGAGGACGGGCAAACTGGTCCTTGATTTTTACAGAACAGACACACGAATCTTGCAATATCTGCCTCCAGAGTTCATTGCATGAGAGAGCACAGATACCTATTTAAGTCATTTTTATTTGAGGTTTTCTGTTATGCTCCTAACTGATATACCAACTTGAGAATCAAAACTTATAACTCAATCCAGAATTTCCAAAACAAAATTCTGCCCAATATACATGTACTTTGCTTCCAAAGTCCATGTACATACCATCCCCCACCCTTTTTTTGTATACTAAATGGATCCATGGTTCATGTCAACAAAATAGACCATAATAGTTTTTATTATTGTCTTTCCCCATCCTTGTTCTTTTGTGACTTTCTTTACCCAAGTAAAAGAGAGGCAGAGTGTGTCACGGAATGTTCATGCAATGTGCTGTACGAGAAGTTACCTCTCATCTCTGCCCTTTTTTAGCCACGTGGTCCTGAATAAATGACATTCTGTGTTCAAAAAAGTGGGGTGAATTATTTCCATTCGAATCATTCAAAATCCCCACAGGGGTTGCTGTGAGGATTTAATGATATAAATACATTAAAGTGTATGACCAGTGTCTGATATGTCAGATGGGGCTTGATAAATGCTTGTGAAATCTGAAAACTCAATCTCAACCACAGGGCAAACAACTCCCAAGCCAGCCACTGACTTTTAATCAGTAATTAACAATTTCCTCTTTTAAGCAGAGAGAAAAATGGTGCTCCCCCCAACAAGTATCAGGATCTTCTGTATAGGTCTGGATGCTGAGGCTGTTGGCCTTGCAGCATTAGGGCTGTGAAGTCCAGCTCTCCATAGGTAGTAAAGATTGATGGGGATCCAAAACAAGAGGCATCATTTGGTGTAAGTTTAGAGGGACAGTGGGTCATCTACAAAAATGGCAGCAAACCACCCTCTCAACTCCATCCACACATGTGTACCCTACTCCTCACAGCAAGAGGCAGACAATATTCCCCTCCCCTTGTGACTTGCTTTGACCAATAAAATGCAACAAAGTAGCATTTGGTGAATTACAGGTCTAGACTTTAAGAGCCGCTGCTGCTTCTAGTCGGACAAGGCTATGGCACCCCACTCCAGTACTTTTGCCAGGAAAATCCCATGGATGGAGGAACCTGGTAGGCTGCTGTCCGTGGGGTCGCTAGAGTCAGACACGACTGAGTGACTTCACTTTCAATTTTCATTTTCCTGCATTGGAGAAGGAAATGGCAACCCACTCCAGTATACTTGCCTGGAGAATCCCAGGGACGGGGAAGCCTGGTGGGCTGCCGTCTATGGGGTCACACAGAGTCAGACACGACTGACTAGACTTAGCAGCAGCAGCAGCAGCAGCTACTTCTATTTGCTCTCTTGGAAACCAGCCATCAAGTAAAGAAGCTTAGTCTAGACTACTTAGTGAATGATGAGAGATCTTCTGGAGCAGGTTGGCCTTTCTTACTCCAGGGGATCTTCCCGACCCAGGGACTGAACTTGGATCTCTTGTGTCTCCTGCATTGGCAGGTGGATTCTTTACCACTGAGCCACCTGGGAACCCAAATCAAGTAGGACCTTCTAACCTATGACAAGGACGTAGTCTTCCTGAGCTGAGAAGGCAGGAAGAGTTTTGAGCTCATCTCTTTAAAGAATCACTCTGTCTACCATATGGTGGGGTAAGGAAGGACTGGTTAGGAAACTAAGGTAATAATAATAATAGATGGAGACTTGGAACAAGGTGGCAGCTGAGGACATGGTAAGAAACAGAAAGTTTCCAGAAATATCTGGAAAGCAGAGAGAGACTTATTACTGTTAGCATGATTATGTCTGTTTCACAAACGAGGAAATCAAAGGTAGAATAACCTGCCCAAGATGATACAGCTTGTACACCTGGAGTCAGAATTCAATGCAGAGTTTGACTTCAAGAGCTCATCCTCTTCACCACACTGGCCTCAGTTCAGTTCAGTTGCTCAGTTGTGTCTGACTCTTTGCAATCCCATGGACTGCATCATGCCAGCCTTCCCTGTCCATCACAGCTCCCAAACCTTGCTCAAACTCATGTCCATCAAGTCAGCGATGCCATCCAACCGTCTCATCCTCCTGCCTTCTCCTCCTGCCTTCAATCTTTCCCAGCATCAGGATCTTTTCCAATGAGTCAGTTCTTTGCATCAGGTAGCCAAAGTATTGGCGCTTCAGCTTCAGCGTCTGCTGAGTACGCTGACCTACTGCCTGATAAAACCTCTGCGCTGGGGCTTCCCTGGTGGTACAGTTGTTAAGGCTCTGCCCTTCAAATGAAGAGAGAGCAGGTCTGATTCCTGAGATCCCACATGCTGAGCAGTATGGCAAAAAAATTTAAAAATTAAAAAAACAAAAAAACTGACCTTTGTAAGTCAAAAATTTCTTGGGTCAAACTGTCCCAACTCTAACCTCCCCTATCCACACATAAAATAGAAATAGCCAAATGCCATATCTGTTCAGCAGGTTGTTGAAGGAGCATGGTGCCCTTTATGTGAAAAAGACTCATAGTCATGGACAAGCTCTTGGCCCCAGCCACAGCAGGCATGACCTATTCCCCAGGATTGCCTAAACTCTATAGGTGACTGGTTCTTCTCTTTGAGGAGGCAACAAAACATTTCCTCAAAGCTGATGACTTACAGAGATCAGAATGACAACGTCGTAAAACAGTCCTGGAGGAGACTTACAAAACCGTATGTTTTTACGTGTTCAAATAATTTTATCATCATCTGCCACTCGGTAAATTAAAATGTGAGGTTGGAAAGGAAGGTTTCCACGAACAATTTCCGTAAGTTGGAGAGGTTTGATTCTCTTACCTGACGGGGAATTTTCTGGCTCATCAACATTTACACTGTGATCCAGTGATGATCCAAATGAATTTGTGTAGGTGCTTCTTAGAAGAAATTTGTCTCTACAAAAGCCCCGACACAGAAGAATACATCACTGGAAGCAATCAGGTGGTCATGACCTTGACACACTCAGTTTTTAAATTAAAAAAAAAAAAAACACTTTTCATACTAATTTAAAGCCTTGTTAAAATTCTCTAACATGAGATAGTTTTAATAAAAGGAACCAAGTCCTCTTGCCCTGCTTTCAAATCTCCTATCAAAGACAAAAAGGCTTTCTCTCTCTCTCTCCCTCTCTCTCTCCCCCTCTTCTTTCCAAAGCAGAGGACTCCAAGATTTTCAGCTGCAAAGCCTTGGAGACCCCAGAGGTTCAACTGTTAAGAACACCAATTTCCGACCGAGGAATCACATGCAAAGAGAGTGAAGGATAACTGACATCACAATTTATTGCCCCAAAAACAACCTTCTCAACTCAAAGCAAAACCATAATTATTGGTGAGAAAGACACTGCCCGTTAACTGGCTGTGAAAGAGTGATTTACAATGCATTCTCTCTCACACTAGAAGGCCTCCTGGCAGCCACAGATACCGGTTTTGTGTATTCAGAAGCAAAGCTCAGAGGAACAGAAGAGAGTAAAAAAGATATTCGGCACCAGAAGTGTGCCCTTTTCCACCACATTGATTCCATAAAGTCACAGCACTGAGAGCTCTTGGAAAATTCCCCATTAGGAAAACAAACTTTCACCATGATAAGGACAAAGACTGAACCCTTTCTTTTTTTCTCTTAAGTAGTTTCATATCCATTGAGATCTTGAGCCCGGCATTTACAGCTTACAGGAAGATACCCCTGGCACAAAAGAGGAAAATGCTAATACAATTTTGAGTCGCAGAACAACATGACCTAACCTTGCTGGAGACAGATGATGTAAAATAGTATTAAGTTCTTCTATCTGAGGGAGCTGTCAAGCATTACAGCTAAAACAACACTGCAAGATAAGCTGGCGTCTAAGAGGACACTTTCCTGATGTTACCCGGAGAGAGGTTAGTTCAAAGAGACTGCGGAAGGATCTGGGAAATAAAAGGATAGGAAGATAGAAAAGGCGTCTGGAAGAGAGAAGCCTGCCTGGTGAGCAGACTTTCAGAGGAGCTGCCTAGAGAGGATCTACGCTTCCTCCCGAGTCTCCCCCCAGGAGAGATCCTCAGAGGGCACTGGAGCGGGAACCCACCGAGCCTTCTCCCCACACCTGGAGAGCTTCTAACAGGTTTGCCTGAGTTCTTCCAACCAAAACAGATACCCCTGATGCAGGGGCACAAGACTATTTTTCCTTCTAACACAGACATGGTCTCCAAACAGGATTAATCTTTTGGGAGTTAGCCATGTCCTGGAACATGGCTGGATATTAAGAGAGAAATGAGTGTAGACGGGCTTCCCAGGTGGCACGAGTGGTTAAAAAAAAAAAAAAATCTGCCTGTCAGTGCAGGAGACATAAGAGACGTGGGTTCGATCCTTGTGTCGGGAAGATCCCCTGGAAAAGGAAATGGCAACCTACTCCAGTATTCTTGCCTGGGAAATCCCATGGACAGAGGAGCCTGGTGGGCCATAGTCCGTAAGGTCACAAAGAGTCGGACATGACTGAAGCTGCTTAGCATGCATGCACAAGTGTAGATAACGGTTTTCTTTACAGAGTTTCTTTAGCAGACATGAATGTGTATAACCACAGGGTGAAGAGGTGTGGAATCCAGAAAAACAAATGAAACATCGGGTTTAAATGCAGTCTGTCTTTAAGCAAGTAACTTAAAACTCTGTGTCTGATCTGTTAAATGGGGTGGGAAGATGTCCCAGGTGGTCCAGGGGTTAAGATTCCACCTTCCAATGCAGGGGATGCAGGTTCAATCCCTGGTCAGGGAATTAAGATCCCACATGACTCACAGTGTGCCCCCAAAAATAGAGTGGAGTAACTATATCCAGGACTTGCTATGGACCTGACAGGAGGCCCTTTATCCAAAGTACCTGGCACGAGGCCACCATTGAGTTGGGACTCAGTGCATAGGGGTCACTCCTGTACTGCATGGCCTGAGTTGATCCCCCCCAAACCCTGACATGTGGGGNAAAAAAAAAAAAAAAAAAACCACCTTATAATAAAATGTTGGGGGAGTTTTGTGTGTGTGTAAAAAAATAAAATACAATTGTTAACTCACTTTCTGTAGACAAAACTGAAGGCTGAGGTGACTACCCCGGCCTGCTGTGCTCCGGCTCAAGCTCCCTGTCTGGCCCCATCACATCCTCTGACCATCCGGCCACCTGATGACCTGCAAACCCTGGCCGACCTGGGAGTCAGCTGTACACCACAGTCTTTCCCGTCCGTGCACATTTTTTCACATGTGACTCCCTTAGCCCGAATGCAGTTTTCTCCCCTTCCATGCCTCCTCCTGCTCCAGGAAAAATTTAATTTAGCCTCTGAGTGTTGGCTCCAGTCCTTCATCCTCTTGGAGCTTCCCTCCCCAGGGAAGAATGACTTCAGGGTTTCTTTTTTCTCCCGAAGTCACATTAAACAGCAGAGCAGCTGGGCACCTGCCCAAGACACTCACAAACGTGGTTGGTTAAAACATCACTAGAGTAAATCAGACGAATAATGCCAGTTAACTCGGGTTTCCATAGGCAACCCTTTACAGAACAGGTGAAATATACATCAGTCATGACTGTCGAAGCCCACACGGATCCAAAGTAGAATCCCTCTGGCTCCGCGCTGGCCTGCCTCTCCTCAGAGTACTTGCCCTGGATCTGAGACATCACCCTACACAAACACAGGCCATTTCTGAGACACTTGCCAGAAGTAATAGCTGGAACTTGCAAAGACTCTGAAACAAAATAAGGCAAGGTATGGCAGCATTTACTGGGAATAGGTGGATCATATCATTATAGAAATCTTCAGCAGTCTAATATGCCTTCTTCAAAGCTGCCTGGTTTCAAAAACTGTAGTACTAAAAAGGTTAACTCTTCTGGCACATTCAGAGTCTGTCTTAAATCCCATTTTTTGAACAAGAACAAAAAGGTAAACGGTTTTTATTACTAGAGAATCCTCCTCTCCACACCCACACTGATTACTGGTTGAACATACATTAAAGAAATGTCATTGTGAAGAATGTCAAATTATTAGCATGTCTGGGACACCCACGTATTTTCAGCCAGTCCATCCTTCTGGTTCCCTCTTACTTTACCCATTCATCCATCATTGCATGATTTCATTACAACTTAATCATCTGGACTTCTATTTTCCCTTTTGATAACAAGTTTCTTGAAGGCAGGGACTATCTTCATTATCCCAGGGTTTCACCCAATGGCTGGTACCTGAGATATGCTCAATAATGGTTTGTTAATTAGGTGAATACATGGTGTTGGGAGAGGCCTTGGCACACCTAAAACTTCAGATCTCTATTATACAGATGCCACATATAAAACCTGCACTGATCACAGAAGCAGAAACCCAAGGAGAACACCCAGGTCTTTTGGTGATCCACTTAATCAATCAAGTATTTGTTGAATGACAAATACCAGCAACTTGCCAGCCTCGGAGCTGAATGCTTAGAACAAAGCAAGGTTCCTGCCCTTCTGGAGTGAACAATGCCAACTCTATAGACAGCCAAGAAACAATTCAAGAAAGAGTAAGTGTGCGGAGATCCATAAAACAAAAGCTGGCAGACAGAGGCCCCTCAGGGGACACAGAGTTTGAATGAAGGATGATGCAGAAATCTGCTCCTTCCTCCACTGCACAACACGAATGCAGACGATGAAATAGGAAATCCAAGGCCCAGATTTCCAAGTAAGCTAATAGACCATACATTATGTGACCAAAAACAAGGAAAAAAAAAATAATAATAATAACATCAAGTTAACAAGAGAGGAAAGAATTCTAATATTTGTGTATCAAAATGCCTATTCAAGAAAAACCACACTTTAAAAAATCTTTTTTCTGGGCCAGTTGATTGTTTTCCACATTTGAAGGTAAATGTACCATTTCCCACACCCAGGAGAGATTCACAATAGCAGCCAACCCTCATCAAGTCATTTTAAGTGTCATTTTAAGTCACCCTGCTTAATCCTCCTAACACCTCTAAGGATTACAGTCCTTAGACCTGGCAACTGGGGTCCCTGTTCTGGACCCCAAACCCCAGGCACCCACTTCCCACTCTCCTCCAGCCATGCCCTTCCTGTAGGGCTAGAGGTCAAAGCAAGGGGCCACCCAGAGCCCTTACCTCCATCTGTCTCCCACATGGTGGCCAGAGGCAGCGCACACAGGATGCCCAGTTAAATAGGAACTTCCGATGAACAGGGAATCCTTGCTAATAGTGGCTGGTACTTAGTATCTGCAGGTCTCAGAATAGTGGATTTGCACAGACCTGATTAGCTGAGCCAAAGACCCTTATCACCACTCATCCCCACCCACCCCTGACCACAGGTGGAAGCCATCACCTGCTCCTCCGAGCATCCATTGCAATTAGCTGTACTTTTTTATCCCACAGCACAGGACCGACCCTCCTGTCCGCATCTCACCCGCTCTGCTAGACAACAGCTCTTCACTGACAGACCCTGCCCTAGGAAGGTGCCTGGCATCACACATTGGTCCCCTGAGGTGTCTGAGCCTTGCCTGCTGAAGCCTCCAACTTCCTCATGTGCTGGGGTTCATGGCAAGCCGGAGGTCCGTGCTTGGGAACCCATGCCCGCAGCTGCAGGAGCCCCTCTCCTCAGTGTTGGGGAGTCACTGGGAGCCCGGGGGCCCTCCTCCCATGCCTCTGTCCCGAGAAGGATGGCTTTCCAAAGAATTGCTGAGCAGAGTGGACACCACATAGCTGCCTGCTTTCCCCTTGTTCTGAAGGATCTTTAACTCTCATCCAGAAACATCTGTCCTGTGCAGATCTGTCTCATTTTTCTTCCTGAAATGGGATCAAAAACCAGACTATTTAAATCAACAAGAATCCTAAGAGTTCAGAAGTTTGAGTGCAAGTTACAAGTCAATAAGAAAAAGACAAAAGATTGCTAGTAGGTCAGGCCATGCTTTGTATCATTCACAGGAGGTACAAAGAGGCCAAAGGGCATTTAAAAGAGGTATTACTCGAATAAATACCAATTATTTTGTCTTTAAAATAGCTGAAAAAAATCATTTCATTGTTTAAGACGTGACTTCAGCAAGAGGACAATGAAAGAAGCACTCTCATGTGCTGCCAGAGGAGATGTAAACTTGAAAAACGTTTGGGGAGAGAAGCTTGTCCATTGGTATCCAGAATTTTGAAAGTATTCATATTTTCTGACCGAATTCCATTTATTAAAAAAAACTTCCCGTGAGAACATATCAGATAAGCACTTGAGAGCTTTCACAGCTGTGCCATTTAAAAAGGAAAAAAAGAAAAAAGTGTGAAATAAATAAACGCCTAACAAAAAGGAGAAGACTACATACAACCTAGAATACACTTATAATGAAAAATTACTGTCATCATTAGAAAACAAGTTCTCAAGCATGTTCCTGACATCAGAAAGTATTGCATTAATTGGAATAGGCCAGATTATGCTGCAGTAACAACTTCAAATTCTCAGTAGCTAAACACAAGGGGAAATGTTCTTCTTGCTCACACTTCACATCCCAAAGGCAATAGGCAGGTGGGGGTGGGGGCAGGATTTGTTCTCAGTACGGTCCGCTAACCCTCTCTGCAGGGAAGGAGACCCTACTTGGTCCTGCACGGGCCATATATGTTCAGTCCAGGAGCCACACCCTCATGTTTGCTGACATCCCATCTTCCCAAAAAGTAGGTTGAAAAAAAAAATGTAACCCTGCTATGTGTCCAGGAGAAGTGAGCCAGCTATGAGGCAGCACTGAAAGTTTCTATTATTACACTAAGGATATAATAGTAAGAAAAATGGAATACAAAACTGCATATTTAACACAATCTAATTTTAGAGAAATATTTATGATACTTTCATATTTGTATGTGTAAATGAAGAAAATTCTTATAATAAAACAGGGACTTGGGTTGTGAAATTATAGATGGTTCTGATTTTCTTCTTTAAACATGTTTGGATTTTTCAGATTTTCTATAAAGAACACATTAACTACAAGGAGAAAAAAAGTTTTACGTTTTAGTATTACTCACACTGTCCTGTCAGAAAACAAATTTTTCTTTTCCCTCATCTAGCAAATTCCTTCAAAGTCTCGGCTCCATCTGTAAAATGGGAATAATATGACTTGCTCCTCTTCTATGAGAAGCGAGTTAAACAAAGGCATTTAAAGGCATTTGCATTGAAGGAGAAAATATGTTCATAAGACACAAAACACTATGATGCTTCCTGAGAACTGGAAATTCAATTGTGTACATAGGAGATTAAATACTCTCTCTCTCTGCCATTTAGTCAAAAGATATGCCTAATTCACTTGCCTTCAGTTCAGTTCATTTGCTCAGTCATGTCCAACTGTTTGCAACCCCATGAATCGCAGCATGCCAGGCCTCCCTCTCCATCACCAACTCCCGAAGTTTACCCAAACTCATGTTCATCGAGTCTGTGATGCCATCCAGGCATCTCATCCTCTGTCGTCCCATTTCTCCTCCTGCCCCCAATCCCTCCCAGCATCAGAGTCTTTTCCAATGAGTCAACTCTTCACATGAGGTGGTCAAAGTATTAGAGTTTCAGCCTCAGCATCAGTCCTTCCAATGAACACCCAGGACTGGTCTCCTTTACGATGGACTGGTTGGATCTCCTTGCAGTCCAAGGGACTCTCAAGAGTCTTCTCCAACACCACAGTTCAAAAACATCAATTCTTCAGCACTCAGCTTTCTTGACAGTCCAACTCTCACATCCATACATGACCACTGGAAAAACCATAGCTTTGACTAGATGGATCTTTGTTGGCAGCGTGATGTCTCTGTTTTTTAATATACTGTCTAGGTTGGTCATAACTTTCCTTCCAAGCAGTAAGTGTCTTGTAATTTCATGACTGCAATCACCATCTGCAGTGATTTGGGGGCCCCCCAAAATAAAGTCTGACACTGTTTCCACTGTTTCCCCCATGAAGTGATGGGACCAGATGCCATGATCTTCGTTTTCTGAATGCTGAGCTTTAAGCCAACTTTTTCACTCTCCTCTTTCACTTTCATCAAGAGGCTCTTTAGTTCCTCTTCACTTTCTGCCATAAGGGTGGTGTCATCTGCATATCTGAGGTTATTGAGATTTCTCCTGGCCATCTTGATTCCAGATTAATAAGATCACATGCCTTATTCCCTAAGAAAACATAAACCTTACAAAATAGTTCAGACCTAGGGTGAAAAAAATAGGTTAGAATATCCATTCTCACGAGTGAATTCAAATGCATGGATTTTATTACGCGGTTACCAGATTCATTGTTAATTATCCACACACCTTCACGGCTAACGTGGGTTCCAAGAGTGTTTCCTTTCTCTGTATCTTCGTTGTTCAATAATCTATCAGACAAACCAATCCAAAATTACTTAACACCCTATTTCAAGTAACAATTTCCAGTTCTTAGAAAACAGGGACCCCCTCCTCCTGGCTCCTCTCTCTGTATCCCCATTTCAACCAAGCCTAGCGCCAGCGTAGCTCAGCACCACTTGATAAAGACTGCCCATCTGACCTTATCCCTTAGAGGGAAAAGTCAGTTGTGGGTGTCAATCCGGTCCCTTCCTCACAAGCATCTAATGCAGTGTCTTTGGGCTCCTGCCGGCCACTGTCCATCAACTGACAGACTAAAGCCAACCAAAGAGACACACAGATCAGAAATAAGGGCAGGGTAGAGCATGACCCTCAGGAACCAAACTGAGACTCCATTATTAAAAGGGAAAAAAAAAAAAAAAAACCACATGTTCTATCTATTCAAAGAGAAAAGATGTCATTTTACAAGCCTGTCAGCTCATTTTCCAATGAAGACTGAAAAGAAAGTGTGGCTGAAGGAAATCCCAGAGCGTCAGGGACAGATGGGACGCATGCTTGTGTTGGAGCCTTTTTCATCTTGAATCTGCCCTACTAGCCAAAGGTCTCCTTCGATGTGAGGAAAAGTCAATTAGTGGCAGCATCACTGTTGTAACATAGTTTTAACTAATGCTGATATGACAGGAATTGGGAAGAAAACAGAAGAGAGGGATTATCAGAAAGCAGGAGAAGTTTTCATTAGCAGTGCTTTGAGATGTCACTTCTTCTGGAACAAAGAATGACCCCTTGACAAGTAACTGATCCAATGCCACATTCACTGAACAACTGCAGTACTTGCTTTATCCAGGTGCTTCCCAACTTGAAGGGAAAAAGTGCTCAGGCGAGAGGAACATTCTCTGAGCTTTGTCACGCAGACCCAGAGATGTAGAGCTCAGGTGGAGCCTTGCTGGGTGATACATGAGCACAACAATTTTACTGACACGTTCACGTTGGGCTCAGGTTGCACAAAATTGTGTGTTTTTGACACAGGAATCACAATCCTACATTAAAGATGATTACCAACTCCTTTTGACTTCCTAGTCATAAATACGAGAAATAATCACCACGCTCGGCTCTGGGACTGATAGATAGCATAAATCACATTGTGTTTTCAGTCTAGTGGTGTCTGCCACAGCTCTAGGAGACCAGAGCACCTGGCATCTTCGGAAGAGATAAAAACAAGACTGTTTATAAAGATATTTTGGACTGGGGGCTGGAGGAAATGATCCGAGCCACAAAAGTCTTTCAACATTCCCTTTTTCACTGCGGTGTGGGCAGAGAGGGCTGTTACTGGTCTTCCTCCACCATCCTTTGATCCACTCTCCCCAACCAAACACCAGCACCACTCATCACAGCCTCCCTCGATAGGGACACAGATAGCACTACTTATAACATCAACACCTCTCTGCTTTAGCCTAGCTTGAGTTATTCCTCTCCAAAGACAGCAGGGAAAGTTGTGAAAGGAGGGCTGATTTATATTGCCTCCTGGCCCTGTGCTGGTTTGGGGAACTCGTGGAGAAGAAAGTCCAAGTTCATGATGCTAATCAAGTAGATGTATTCGAGCTACCTCAGAGCCAAAGTGGACCATTACTCAGCACGCCAAGCCTCTCTCTCCTACCATGTTGCTCCCTTTGTTTCTGATCTACATCACACCAAGAACTCACTTCTGGGCCGCTGCGACTGTCGACTTCCTCCTAGTGTTTAATAATCCAGACACGGTTTCTTCACTTTGTTTGCTAGCATTCTATGACAAAACATCACTGGGTGGTTTACACAACAGAAACTATTGTCTTATTCTTTAATTTCCAGCTCTGGAGGCTGGAAGTCCAAAGCGATGATGTCGGCAGAGTTGGTTCCTTCTGAATCCTTTCTCCTTGGCTTGCAGACAACTGTCTTCTTCCTGTGTCACCCCTGGGGTGTGTCATCTCTGGCCTCATCTCTTCTTATAAGGACTCCAGTCGTACTGGATAAGGATCTATGCACATGACTTCATTTTATCTTAATCACCTCTTTAAAGACCCTGTTTCCAAGAAAACTCACACCCTGAGGAACTAGAGAGTAAGACCTCAACATATAAATCAGGGGGCGGGCACAATGCAGCACATAACACTCACTTTTCCCCAGCATCACCAAGGCCAGCATTTACGTGTGTGTACGCAAGAAAGCTCGAGAAAAACAGCCACTTCCTGCTTTATTGACTATGCCAAAGCTTTTGACTGTGTGCATCACAACAAAGTGTGGAAAATTCTGAAAGAGATAGGAATGCCAGACCACCTGACCTTCCTCCTGAGAAATCTATATGCAGGTCAAGAAGCGAGAACTAGAACTGGACATGGAACAACAGACAGGTTCCAAACTGGGAAAGGAGTATGTTGAGGTTGTATATTGTCACCCTGCTTATTTAACTTCTATGCAGAGTACATCATGCGAAATGCTGGACTGAAAGAAGCACAAGCTGGAANAGGGAAAGTTGTGAAAGGAGGGCTGATTTATATTGCCTCCTGGCCCTGTGCTGGTTTGGGGAACTCGTGGAGAAGAAAGTCCAAGTTCATGATGCTAATCAAGTAGATGTATTCGAGCTACCTCAGAGCCAAAGTGGACCATTACTCAGCACGCCAAGCCTCTCTCTCCTACCATGTTGCTCCCTTTGTTTCTGATCTACATCACACCAAGAACTCACTTCTGGGCCGCTGCGACTGTCGACTTCCTCCTAGTGTTTAATAATCCAGACACGGTTTCTTCACTTTGTTTGCTAGCATTCTATGACAAAACATCACTGGGTGGTTTACACAACAGAAACTATTGTCTTATTCTTTAATTTCCAGCTCTGGAGGCTGGAAGTCCAAAGCGATGATGTCGGCAGAGTTGGTTCCTTCTGAATCCTTTCTCCTTGGCTTGCAGACAACTGTCTTCTTCCTGTGTCACCCCTGGGGTGTGTCATCTCTGGCCTCATCTCTTCTTATAAGGACTCCAGTCGTACTGGATAAGGATCTATGCACATGACTTCATTTTATCTTAATCACCTCTTTAAAGACCCTGTTTCCAAGAAAACTCACACCCTGAGGAACTAGAGAGTAAGACCTCAACATATAAATCAGGGGGCGGGCACAATGCAGCACATAACACTCACTTTTCCCCAGCATCACCAAGGCCAGCATTTACGTGTGTGTACGCAAGAAAGCTCGAGAAAAACAGCCACTTCCTGCTTTATTGACTATGCCAAAGCTTTTGACTGTGTGCATCACAACAAAGTGTGGAAAATTCTGAAAGAGATAGGAATGCCAGACCACCTGACCTTCCTCCTGAGAAATCTATATGCAGGTCAAGAAGCGAGAACTAGAACTGGACATGGAACAACAGACAGGTTCCAAACTGGGAAAGGAGTATGTTGAGGTTGTATATTGTCACCCTGCTTATTTAACTTCTATGCAGAGTACATCATGCGAAATGCTGGACTGAAAGAAGCACAAGCTGGAATCAAGATTGCCAGGAGAAATCTCAATAACCTCAGATATGCAGATGACACCACCCTTATGGCAGAAAGTGAAGAGGAACTAAAGAGGCTCTTAATGAAAGTGAAAGAGGAGAGTGAAAAAGTTGACTTAAAATTCAACATTCAGAAAACGAAGATCATGGCATCTGGTCCCATCACTTCATGGCAAGTAGATGGAGAAACAATAGAAACAGTGAGAGACTTTATTTGGGGGGGGCTCTCCAAAATCACTGCAGATGGTGACTGTAGCCATGAAATTAAAAGACACTTGCTCCTTGGAAGAAAAGCTATGACCAATCTAGACAGCACATTAAAAAGCAGAGACATTACTTTGCCAACAAAGGTTCATCTAGTCAAAGCTATGGTTTTTCCATGAGTCATATTTGGATGTGAGAGTTGGACTATAAAGAAAGTTGAGCACCGAAGAACTGACGCTTTTGAACTGTGGTGTTGGAGAAGACTCTTGCGAGTCCCTTGGACTGCAAGGAGATCCAACCAGTCAATCCTCAAGGAAATCAGTCCTGGGTGTTCATTGGAAGAACTGATGTTGAAACTGAAACTCCAATACTTTGGCCACCTGATGTGAAGAACTAACTCATTTGAAAAGGCCCTGATGCTGGGAAAGTCTGAGGGTGGGAGGAGAAGGGGACGACGGAGGATGAGATGGTTGAATGGCATCACTGACACAATGGACATGAGTTTGAGTAAACGCCAGGATTTGGTGATGGACAGGGAAGCTTGGCGTGCTGCAATCTATGGGATCGCAAAGAGTCAGAGATGACTGAGCAACTGAACTGAACTGAGCTTTCCAGATGGCCCATCTGCCAATGTAGAAGACACAGGAGATGTGGGTTCCATCCCTGGGTCAGGAAGATCCCCTGGAGTAGGAAATGGCAACCCACTCCAGAATTCTTGCCTGGAGAAATCCATGGTCTGAGGAGCCTGGTGGGCTACAGTCCATGGTGTCTCAAAGAGTCGGACATGACTGAGCCCACACACACACTCTACATTTTTCTGTATCTTGCTCATGAATTCCTATTCCAACAGGATGTGGGAGCCGGAAGAGTGAGGGAAGAACTCAGTTTCCTGTGGCTCAGTGCCGTCTCCCTGGAGCAAACCAGTCTCTTCCAGTAACTGTTCAGCTCTCTGGTATCTCCCCTTCCTCATGGACTCGGCCGCCCCCTTTCCCAGGCCGGGCGGGAAGCCCGGTGTCCCCTCCATGGGGCGACGGAAGGGGGGCCTGGGGTCCCGCTCTCCTCTGGGCGGGCCACTGTCATCGCTGCTGCTGTTGCTAAAGCGCCCCAGGCCAGCGGGACTCGACGTCTGTTCTCCCGGCTGGGGTGCCACCCGGCCACTGCCCCCGGGGCCCTCGGCCTTGCCCCTCCACTGACCAGGCCCGGCCCAGCTCTCCCCGCGCCGAGGCCCGGCCCCAGTTCCCATCGGGAGCCATAGACCCCCTCCCCAAGAGGCAAGAACTTGAAGGAAGAAACGAGAACACCCCTAATATTTCTCCCTTTCTGGCTCCCTCTCTCCTCAGCGCGCCCCTGCCCCTTCCCCTCCCACCAACCCCCCCACCGCAAGGACTTTCCATTTCCAGCTGAATGGGAACTTTCCTTAGGTCACAATCTCTCTTCTCAACATCATGGTTCAAAATAATCACACTCTATCTCAGACCTCCAAGGTTCACTCTTGACATACAGATGGAAGCTTTTTAGAATTTGGAAAACACTCCTCTCTCACTCAGCAAAGCATGGATTTAAGACTCTCTGACTTTTCACATAACAATTCTAACACGAAACCCAAAGTGGAGCAGAGCCTCTTTATTCTGGGTGGTCTGCCCCCTACCTTCCCCTGAATTGACAGATTCACACCCCCTCCTAGGACATGCCAATAGCCGGGAAGGAAAATACATTGATAATGTTGGGACTATTGTTTCTGTGGCATTAGCAGATGTGAAACAAATATTCTAGTGCATGCGTGCATGCTAAGTCACTTCAGTCATGTCCGACTCTGGGACCCCCATGACCTGTAGCCCACCAGGCGCCTGTGTCCATGGGATTCTCCAGGCAGGAATACTGGAGTGTGCCCTCCTCAAACATTCTAGTCTAAACCCCAGAATAAGCTGATTTGTTCAGGGCATCTATTGATCTGGCGAGCACAGGCATTATTTTCCTTAGCAGAAAGGCAACTAGGGAGGTAATGCAAAGAACCGTAGGATTTGTTTTTTAAGAATTCACCAGCTGAGGCTTTCTCTGGTCCATGGCCAGAAAGCGTTGGCATCCAAAGAGCCAAAGCAGCAACAGTTACAGCAGTTGTCTTCCCAGGAGCATGAAGGTGACCGCTCTCCTTCCTGTTTATTCTCATCTCTTTTGGGACCACTAAGGGCCATGGAAACTGGCAGAAGAAAAGCCTCGGAAAACTTCCAGTACAAACACAGGGAATATGGCCATTATTTTATAACTATACATGGACTGACTGACTTGATCTCCTTGCTGTCCAAGGAGATCAAGCCAGTCAATCTTAAAGGAAATCATCCCTGAATATTTTTTGGAAGGACTGATGCTGAAACCTGAAGCTCCAATACTTTGGCCACTGATGGGAAGAACCCACTCACTGGAAAAAACCCTGATGATGGCAAAGATTGAGGGCAGGAGGAGAAGGGGGCAACAGAGGATGAGATGGTTGGATGGCATCACTGACTCAGTGGACATGAGTTTGAGCAAGCTCCAAGAGACGGTGAAGGACAGGAAAGCCTGGCGTGCTGCAGTCTATGAGTCGCAAAGAGTCTGACACAATTTAGCGAATGAACAACAATAACAATAAACGGATTATAACATTTAAAAATCGTGAAGCACTATATTGTACATCTGCAACATATAACATTATAAAACAACTATCAAATTAAAATATATTAAGAATATTTTTCAATAAAATAGAAAAAATATAATAAGAACACTTTTAGGAAAAAAAAAACAAAACCTGAAAGAATTTTTGGTCATCAGAACTCATCAAAGAAAATCTTAAAGGAAGTTCTCTTAAAATTGAAATGAAATGATGGAAAAGTGAAAACTTGGATCTCCTTGAAGTGATGCAGAGTTCTGGAAGTGGTAAACATTTCAATAAATTAAAAAAATAAATATAATATTTTTTAAGGCTAGCCAAATACTTAAAGAATGATATTAAATACAAAATAACAATGTTATGGGATTTATAATATTTAGATGTACAGTATATAACAAAATAGCAAAAGAAAATCGGGGGAAATGAATGTATAGGGTTGTGCTGCTGCTGCTGCTAAGTCGCTTCAGTCGTGTCCGACTCTGTGTGACCCCAGAGACGGCAGCCCACCAGGCTCCCCCGTCCCTGGGATTCTCCAGGCAAGAACACTGGAGTGGGTTGCCATTTCCTTCTCCAATGCATGAAAGTGAAAAGTGAAAGGGAATTCGCTCAGTCGTGTCTGACTCTTGGCGACCCCATGGACTGCAGCCTTCCAGGCTCCTCCGTCCATGGGATTTTCCAGGCAAGAGTATTGGAGTGGGGTGCCATTGCCTTCTCCAGGATAGGGTTGTAAAAGTTACATTATAAATAAACTGTTAAACAATATTAAAAAAAAAAAAAAGACTAGCAATACAGAAGGGTCAGCTTGACTGGATCCTTGACCATGACATTAAGACACAAAATCTGACTTAGAGGCAATACGAGATGGTGGGCAACGTGGGAACTAGAGTCAAACTGCTTGGCTTTCTTTGTTCTGCCAACCAAGTCACTGAATCTCTATCAGTTTCCTCATCTGGCGCTGTTGCGAAGCTGACAGGAGGTGAAGTTAAGTAAAACACTGCAACAGCGCTGCCACAGGATGGATTCTCAGTAAATGCTCGTTGCGGGAAACGATCAGATTGTGAGAAAGTGGTTATTATGAACAATATTAATAGCTGGAATTTATTGAGTGCTTATAATATGCCAGGCAATGTTATAAATTCCACACATGTGTAACAGGGGCTAAAACATTATTATTCTAGGAATATTTTTAAATCTTTTCCCGTCTCTTCCAACGTCTGTCCACCCCCACTTCCACTAGTAAAATTCTCATTTGGTTCACTTGGCACTTCCCCATATCCTCAGCTTGTGGGCTTTAATCCACAGACTGGGGGAAATACTGTAAGCCTGAAAGGCAAGGAGATTTATATTTGAAATGAAGAGAAACTCTGGCAAAAAAAAAAAAAAAGAAAAAGACTAGCTCTCAGAAAACATGGCAGGGAAAACAGGAGAAATTTTTGTTGGCAGTTGAGAGTGGAATAAAGAGAGATTTTCAAGTACTGCTACTCTCTGTTGAAAGTGAGAAGTGGACAAGTCGAAGGTAGAGTTTTTTTTTTAAGTTTAGCTATTTCTTAGGCATATACTACCCTCTTGGAATTTTCTTGAGAAACTGCAGTAAACACTTGAATTGCTTTTGATTAAGCTTCTCTACTAACTTGTTTTTTTAATGTGATTCTATGCAAGGAATATGGGCTTCCCTAGTGGCTCAGAGGTTAAAGTGGCTGCCTGCAATGCAGGAGACCTGGGTTTGATCCCTGGGTCAGGAAGATCCCCTGGAGAAGGAAATGGCAACCCTCTACAGTATTCTTGCCTAGGGAATCCCATGGACAGAGGAGCCTGGTGGGCTACAGTCCACGGGGTCGCAGAGTCAGACACGACTGAGCGACTTCACTCACTCACTCACTCTCTCATGCAAAGACAGGGCCACTTGAGAAGCCATCTTTATGCAAGTTATACACACACTTTTCATTTTATCCTCACAGCAACTCTGAGTTGGATACTATCATCATGCCTTATTTGAAGAGAAAACCAAAATGTAAAGAGCTAATTCACACATAGTCACACTAGAGCTTGAATTTGAACCTGCGTAGTTTGACCTCACAGTCTGCACACTGACCACTGTGCTACACTAATCAATTATACCTTTTAGCATTCATTAATTCATGCTTCTTCAGTTGTCCTCCTGAGATTGTTGTCAAAGAAAACTAACTCCAGGTTTCTTCCCAGCACATGTTTCCTTTCAGTTAAAAACAAAAGTCAGTATGTGGGCATGTGTGTGTGTGTGTGTGTGTGTGTCTTTGATTTAATTATATATTCAGATTGTTTAAAATTCAAAAGGTACAAATGAGATAACACAAAGTCTCCCTTCTAACGTTGTTCCCCCGGCCATCCTGTTCCCCTTTCCAGAGGCAAACCGTACTGCCAGGTTCTACTGTCTATTTTCTGATAAATGCATTACAAGCAAATACATTCCTCTCTCTCTTTTTAAAATGACACCACAACATATTCAGTGTTGGGTCCTTTGTTCCTATTTATCAGTATATCTTGGAGATAACTCCATATTGGCCTAGAAAGAGTCTCCTCATTTTTCTTTAAAGGTAATAATAATCTGTAAGGATGCACCATCATTTGTTTAACAATTCTCACTGTTGGACATTAGAATGTTTCTAAATGTGTACTATTGTAAATGATGTGATAATGAATACCCCTCCACATAATGTCATTCTGTATGGTAGTACAGCCATAGTACAAATTTCCAGAAACAGAATCATTGGATCAAAAAACATGTGCATATATATTTTTAACAGATATTCCCCAGTTGCCCTACAAAGATTATTTTTAACAAAGTACATGCCTACTAGCAACGTGTGAGGTGGTTTACATTCCCTTGCCCTCTCCAACACAGTGGATTATTAAACTTTTTGGTCTTTGCCCATCTGATAGATGAAAATGGAAAATCCATTTCTTCTCTTGCCTCAGGTTACTTGAGTTTAAACTGTAACTTTCTGTCCACAAACCACTCCATTCATTCATTTAAATATAACAATATAAGGTATTTACTGCATATTGATAGAAGGCTCTATTCTAGTCATCCCTTTGCCCTATAAACCAGAATCTTTCTCCAAAATCATATGTGGCTTAAAATCCTTCCAAATGGTTGGGATCTGAGTAGCTCCTGATATCTTAAACGTAGAAGAGTAGAATGATTGTTGCGGTTTTGGAGGAGCAAATAAATTATATTCCTGCCCCAATTCTCTCCCCTCCCTATCCCACCCAGCTTCAAGCTGGGACCAATCAAGAGACAGTCACTGTAGTCTGACAGATGGAGATGAAAATATCTGCTTTATGTCTGATAAAGCCGATTGGAGTCTAAAGCTTAGACCCTGAAACAGATGGGTTTTCTAATATCTGCCCTGAACCAAAAATAATAATAATAATTAAACCCATACATCCAGTCACAGGCAGGCCAGGACAATGGCAGGCTCTCGTGCAGTAAGGGCCACTTATTCCAAGGCCTGGAGGAGAGTGGGTTTCTGAGGACAGCCTGCAGAAGGCTGGGCTATGTGGGCCACCCAATCAGAGCAGCCACACATGTTACCTGTAGACACAGAAGTGTCCCTCCCCTTCTCTCTCCTCCTGACACAATTAACTTCTCACACCCATGCTAATGCAAGAAGAGGGGGATAAGAAATCTCCACCAACTATTTAAACTTCAGAGATGAATTATAAAGAAAATGGAGTCTTTCTGGGGGAAAAAGTTTTTGAAGGTGAGAAAAATGAATAAGGCATTCATTACTCCATTAAACACACGTTGAGAATTCACCATGCGCCAGGATCTGCACTAGAATCTGGGACTATGAAGGTGAATACAACTCAGATCCTACTTTCTATAAAACTGATATTGTACAAGAGGGAGAACCACATAAATAAATCACCCGTATACAAATGCTAACGGAAACATGGTAAAAGGGCCAGACAAGGTTTCTCAGAGAAGGCGCCTTGAGCTGCGCCAAGAAGCACGAGTATAGGGTCTTGTACGGAATGGTATTCTGCATCAAGTGTCTGTGGGTCAGCACAAGGGAAGGATGTATCGGGGGGAAAAAAAGCAGTAGGAAAAAGCAGAGAATGGAATCAGGTTGTGTTTGGGGCCTGGAAAATATTTCTGTGTGGATGGAGATCTGGGCAAGGTGGGAAGACAGACGTACAGCAAGTACGAAAAGGCTGAGAAGGTACCCTGGGCCAGACTGAGATCTTTTTCCAGACACACTCAGGAGCTCATGCTCAATTCTTAGGCCATGGGAAGCCTTTAGTGCTTTTGGGCAAACGGACATGATCCAGTTTGTTTCAGAAATACCACTCTGGCTGAAGATGAGGATAGATTGGGAGGAGAGAGCAAGACTGAAGGCAAGAGGTCCAGTTAGGAGTTAATGAACTCTTGAAAGAGGTTGAGGAACAAAATTAGCGTGTGGATGATAGAGACAATTTAAAGAGATCCAGCAGACATTTCACAGGTGGAATGATCAAGACATGGTAATTGACCAGAATACGGGAGGTGGGTGGGAGGGAGTCCAGGGTAAACAGGTGTCCTATTTGAATGGTGACACCATAACTGAGACTGGAAGCCAAAGAGGAACAAGTCTGGAGGGAGAAGGAAATGAGTTTAGCCTGGGATACATTTTGCTCGAGTTTCCTGGAAGATACCTCAGAATGCGTCCAGCAAGGGCCCCAGAAATAACAGCCTGAGCTCAGGAGAGAAGGCAAGTCTGCCAGGTCTATTGGTACAAGGGCTATAGAGGAAGCTGTGAGAGTATTTGATAAGAGCAGTCAGCAGAGAAAACAGTGAGACATACAAGAGAACAGGGATGGTATAGGAGATCCAAACAGGCAACAGGCATCTGAAACAGAGAAGAGGCCAACAGAGGACATGTCAGTGTGGAGTGGGGGCTCTGGAAATGTGGAGAAGGGAGACCCTTTAACTGAGTCATGGAGGGGGTCACATTCCCCCTCCTCCTAGAGGCTCAAGGCCACACTGCATCTTTAGAAGGGACAGTTTTGTCATTCACACTTGTCCTGTAATATTTACTGTTCTCAGGCTGCCTGGAAAACTGGATAAGAAAGAGAAGGATGAGGATGACTGTTCAGCAGAGAGAACCAGCTTCCTCCTCCTGCAGCCCTCTCTGCAGGAAGCATCTCCTCCTCTGCCCTAAAACGGAGGACCAAAGAGCAGGGTGTGTCTGCAGGAACACCTTCAGACAAAAGCCTGCAGCGGCTCTGTGTTTACAAACATCAGAAGGAAATCGAATATCCTTGTTTACGATTTCTCACGAGCTAAGCCCGTTCGATCTCACAGTGATCCCTACCAGCCTCCTTCCTGCCCACACCATCTGCTCCCGTCAACAACCTGGCCCCTTTATGCTCACCTTTCGCCAGCCATCAGATCTGGGCACAATCTCATTCACGTGCCCAGAATATCCCTGCTCTTTCTATAAAATTTCTGCCGATTTCTTCAAAACCATGTTCAATCCTACCCAGTCTTTGAAGCTTCCCTTCCTATTCCGAGTGTGAACTCAACATACATCCTTTGGCTAGAAACTTGGCCTGTTAATTTTGTTGTTGTTGTTACAGAAATCTTTTCATTTGTCATAATTATTTAGGGGAAATAAACGGACTTTTCTAGACAACCAAAGCTCTGCCTCTCAGTGTCAATATTTTATTCCATTCATTCAACTGAACCAATATTTATTGAGCTCCCACCTTTTATGTGCCAAGCCCTGTGTTCTATGACAGATATTTTAAATAAAGAAAAGTAAACAAAGAAAAAATCATCATTTCACAAGCTAAGAAACAAACCCGGGCCTTGTTTAGGTGGTAGAACAGTTATATCCTAACTACCCCCACTGTCTTGTTTGGTAGATCTTCCTGAAGCTGATGATCCTCTTCCCTGCCTTTTTACACAGAAAGGAATGAATAAAATCTGAAATATTTCTGTTGTCTCTGATGCATCACATTGGACATCCTGTTTTAAAAGAATAGCTTGTCTTTTTTCATTAGAAAAACAATGTGTTCCTTGTGAAAGTTGAAAAAGATTTTTCCAATCACCCTCTGCTGCTAACATTTTTGTATATCTCTTTCTAGGCTACTGTCCAACCCATTTTTAGGGAGTTTTGCCTTAATAACAATGCAGTACATGGGACATAAAAGTTCACAGCTTGGGGACTCCTCTGGACATCAAGTAGTTAAGACTTTGCCTTCCAATGCAGCGGGTGAATGTTCAATCCCTGGTCGGGAAGCTAAGATCTCACATGACTCTCAGCCAAAAAACCAAAACATAAAACAGAAACAATATTGTAACAAATTCGAGAAAGACTTTAAAAAGTTCATAGCTCGTTGTCTTACAAATTCACGTTACAGTGTAAACAGTAAGATCCTTTCTTGAGCAGTGTCTTGCGGCAGAGTAAATGGAGACCCCCTCCCCTCTCTTTAGCCTTCTTCATCCTTCCCACACAGTCCAGCCCCCAGTTGAGAAATCTCAGCCCTCACGGTTTCTCCACTTCTCTCCCTGCCCCTGTGTAGAGAACAGAGCTCACCCCACCCTCTGCTATGACAGCGGAAGCTTTAAAAAGTGAAGTAGTAGACACCTAACAAATGCCCAAAGGTGTGAAATATCTAGGACCCAAAAATGAAGCATGAGACATTGTCCTCACTTCCCTAGAGAAGAGTTCCAAGTCCCAGAGAGCAGGGTTTGATACTAGGAAGTCCTAGACACTGAGATAGGAAGGAATAAAGGGAGAAGGGAGAAGGGAGAAGTTACAGAAGGTGGGGAAAGATGTCCAAAGAAGATGGGGAGCATCCACGTGGGGTGACCTTTGACTAATCCTCCAGAGTCATTGGTGGAAAGTGACGATCGCCTCCTGGAGACAAGGCTGTACTCGCTGAGAGGGAACATCTCCAAAGGCCATCACCCAAGTGGTGACGACAATATCCCTTGAAGACCCACAAGTTCCCATATTTTCTACTTCCAGACCATCTTTGAGGACGAACTTTAAAAGACATAAAAGGCACCTTTCATGTGGGTCATATCTGCAATACAGTGACATTTCCCAGGACTAGTACTGATCAGGAAGCAAATGCATATCCGTGCTCCCTGTTGAGGACACTGTCTCACCTTCATACACCCCAAGGAAGACACGGACTGCTTACAGAATTGTGAAGAATAATTGCTCCTACACAAAACAGCCCCAGAATGGCACACAATTAAATGTGCATTGCTCTTCCTTAACCATCAAGGCAGTGACTCCTAACCTTGTCTGCACACTGGAATCACCTAAGAAGTTTCCAAAACTATCAATGCCTGTGTACCCACCTCTGAAGATTGTCATTTATCCATTGTAGGTGTGGCCTGGGTTTGGAAATTACTGAACATGCCCAGGTGATGCTGATGTGTGTCAGACAAGCTGGAGAACTACAGCTTTAACATCAGCTTCTAGAAAATTACTTCTCCTTGTTGGCGATCTATAGCCATGGCTTGGGGCAGCCTATCTCCACAACTCAATTCCTGCATGTTCTAGAAATGCTATCTAAAATATATCCAAGAAAAGGAGAAATGAATTTGGAACAATGCAATAGCATGCATGAACTGTAGAATAGTGAGCTTTTCAGTATCAGTGTTTCTACTCAGAGAAGCTCCAGAGAGCTGAGCTGGCTGAAGAAGTAGCCACTGGATAAGCAAAGTTTTATGGCATCCCTTTATGAGTGACGGATTATGTGTTTACATATGCATACAAGTGTTAGTCCCTTAGTCATGTCTGGCTCTTAGGGACCCCATCTACTGTAGCCTGCCAGGCTCCTCTGTCCCTCAAATACTCCAGGCAATGCTCAAGTGGGTAGCCATTCCCTTCTCCAGGAGATCTTCCCAACCCAGGATGGACCCAGACTCCACCCAGATCTCCTGCATTGCAGGCAGATTCTTTACCATCTGAGCCCTCAGGGAAGCCCAAATTTTAGCTATTCAGCCTAAAATTGATGAGTTCAAACTACAGTGCCTTCCCTGATTGTTTAGACAATTTGAGGGCAGGTATCATATGGCTATTGCGTCATCATGTGGCATTTTGAAGAGAAACTTTACACCCAAGAAGTTCCCAGTAGATATTCAGAGTGGTCTTTAACACTCAGTTGCTGCTGACTCTCCCGGAGCTCACTAACGGGCCAAGGAAGAGCCACAGCTCTTAAGTGACAAGGCACTCCTTTCTGAAGTGGTGTCTAGGGTCCTTCTTGGGGGAATCAAGATCTCTACCCAGTTAAAATATTTCAGATGAACACTATTACTTGTTCCTTAAGGATGGCACTACTAGAAAAGCTAAAGGCAATGAGTTCACCTCACAACTGCCCTTTAAAGGTAAAATAATTGTTTTGATCATTCTGAACAGAACACGTGCACAAATTCTCTAAGCAATCTTGAGAGACCTGGACTATGGAGAGAGCCAGTCCTCAGAGCTCCTGGCTGATGCAATCTGAGGACATTCCCCAGAAGACATACTCCTCATTTCTAAGTTCAAGAAAATTAATTAAAAGTTCCAAAAAACAACCCTGTACATTACACTAATTGACTTCAGAGATGAAAGACAGCTCTAGCCCTTGATAGCGCAGCTCAACATCCACTAAAGATCATGGAGCCCACGAGAGTCTGGATGCCACCAGTGGAGGAGAGAGATGTTTGTTGGTGCCATGGCCACACGTGCAGGGAAAACCAAAGCATTCTTGCACTCTGCCTTGTCTTTCTTTTTTCACCTTTTTAATTTTTGTTGCACTGGGTCTTCACTGCTTCGTGCTGGCTTTCTCTAGTTGCAGTGAGTGGGGTCTGCTCTTCATGCTGGGCCTTCTGCTTGAGGCGGCTTCTCTTGTTGCAAAGGTGCGTGCTTTAGCTGCTCCACGGCAGGTGGGATCTTCCCGGGCCAGGGACTGAACCCGTGTCCCCTGCATAGGTAGGCAGACTCCTATCCACCGTACCACCAGGGAAGTCCTCACCTTTAAACACTTTTCTCCTCTTATAGCAGAGCACTTCCTAGAGACTTCCTGGTGATATATTAACAGAGCACAGGATCCAGTCTCAGCTGTATTTCATTTCAGGGTGCTACAGAGGAAACCCCAAAACTTTTTAGAAAGAAATAACTCAAAAAGGATATTTGGGATTCACTTTGACCTTAAATAAAATACATCATTTGACTCATCTGGGGAGACGTATCAATTGGTGAAAGAGGGAATGCTGTTTTGATTTGTTTGTGTGTTTTAATGAAACAAACAAGGTATTGCAAGACTTCGAAAGAATCACAGATGCTGTGATGTCATGATAAACATGGGCCCTGTGACCGCTTTCTGTAAAAAGATCATTCTGAGAAGGCTTTTTGGAGAAGGAAGGAATCTTCTGGCCACTTTCCTTTCTGAACCCTCTCCTGTTTTCTTTCTTTCTTTTGGCTTTTACCATACGGCTTGCAGGACCTTAGTTCCCCAATCAGAGATTGAACTTGGACCCTAGGCAGTGAAAGCTGAGAGTCCTAATCACCGGATCACCAGGGAATTCCCTCTCTTCTATTTTTCTAAGGACTTTCTGTGTCTTTAGTAACCACTGTGTCCTCTGAACATTCTTGATTGTGGGGTTCAAGTGGTACCACTCTCTTCAGGTGCCCCCCTAATTTTCTGATCCTTCTTCACTGTCTAGCTCATGGGTACTTTAATCTCAAGGGGTGGGCTCCTTGGGCCCTGTCCTTGGCCCTTCTTTCTGGGTGACCTAAAACACTTCCATGATGTCAATAGTTATCGGTAAAGTGATGACTTTCACCTATTTGTCTCTAGCCAAAGTCCACATCCCATTATTTACTGGACTTAAATGGTGGCCATTGTAGAGATTCCTCAAACTCAATATGCACAAAGAAAGGCACATTGGGCCCTAAATTCCCCTTCCATTTTTTATCTTTGCAACTAGCACCATCATTGACCCCATCAGCCAGGAACAAATTCGAGTTCATCCCCCAATCCTTCTGCACACCCCCTATATCCCGTTTGTCAATATTTGTCGCAGTTAGGAATTGCTTTTGGCTGCTGGATGGAAATAGACGGAAATCACAGTGATTTCAACAAGGAAAGATTCATCTTTCTCATACAACATGAGATTCTGGCCATCCAAGTCTGGTCCATTGGATCCTCCATGTCCTCAGGACTCTGGACTCCTGTCTTTCTTCTCTGCCATGCTTTTCACAAGGTTCCCATCTTTAAGAGCACATTGGGGTTATCGGATGGTTATCCCCAAGTTCCAGGCAAATGGAAAGAATGAAGAGAATTAAGGCTTCATTTGGTTCTTGTTTCATTAGCCATAAAGAGAAGGGTAGAGTGGCTGTTCTTAAGGCAAGACAGAAATCCCTGCTACCCATTCTACTTTCTTGACATATTTCAAATTCATCTCCTAATATCTTGGTTCAGACCCTCAGAAACTTCTCCTGTAAATCTCTTCAATAGCCTCCTGACTGGACTCTTTGCCTGCCATCTGTGCCGCTTATGGCCACCCTTCACACCACTGCCAAAACTCTCCTTAAATGTGGACCCAGTCCCTGCTGAAAATCTACTGGGGGTTCTCCTTGATCCTTCAAGAAAAAGCCCATATTCTTTGCTGGCTTGAAGCCCTTCCAGATCCAGCTCAGAATGACTTCTGAGCCTTCACTCTCTTCTCCCTTCCCCCAAGCTCAGCACATCAGCCATTTTTTTCATCCCAGAATATCTCAATTTTCTCTTGCCATCCCATCTTACAAGTACTGCCACTCTGTCTGCCTCTATTACGCATGAAAACGAAGACATTTCAAGTGTAATCAACAGCTAAAGATTTGAGGAAGTGCCTGCACAGCAAGACCACCTGTTCATACGGTGAAAAATAGTCAGCAAAATATGTTTTCTTACACACATATAAAGATACCAATTAAAACACAACAGACCTGCCTCCTCTAAAGATACCTCTCCAGGAAGAAAGATGTGGGAGATTTTCACTCTCCACTTCCTCAATACAGTAAGTCCCCTACATATGAACCTTTCAGTTGCAAAATTTCAAAGATGTGAACATGTCCCTGTGCTTTTCAAGGTCCTGTACTGTAAGATTAAACACTTTTATTTATCTTTTCTGTTTGTTACATATTATTTGTATGAAAAGTATTATAAAACTATTACCGTACAGTACTGTATAGCCGATTGTGTCGGTTGGGTACCCAAGCTAACTTTACTGGACTTTTGAACAAATTAGACTTAATGAACACACTCTTGAAACAGAACTCATTCGTGTGTAGGGGACGTACTGTGATCTAATTTGTCCAGACTTCCACACATCTAAGAGGAAAAGGGAGAAATGCAACTTCTTACTTCAGGAGTCCAACCTTGTCAGCTGAGACACTCTCATGGATATGAAAACAGACCAAAGAGAAAGCGAATAATGATGAAAGGAAACGTGGAGAATGATGAAAGAAGAGCTGTACCCTGGATACATAGAAACTCCTGCAAAATACATTCACCACCCTGGATTCAGACCTGGGACGTGTGACTTGTGGGCAAGAACAGAGAAAATCAAGAAAAAGCAAAAGGCTAGTTGAAGCCCAGTGTGATGGTGATTTTCCTGTTTTTTTTTTTTTTTTTTCTAAAAACTAAACTGCTTCCTGCAAAAGCCAGGGGGGAAAAAAAGTCACAGTCAAAAGTTACCGCCAGGCAGACAGACGTGAAGGTTAACACAAGGTGACATGTGTGCGATGCCCTGGGCACAGCGCTTCGGGCTATTTGAAGACCCCTGTGGAAAGTGGAGCCCTGAGTCTATTTTACCATCTGTCAGCTGGCTCCTTCCTGGGATGCTTCCATGGACCTTGTTCATGTTAGATCAGTGGTGTCCCTTGTACGGTAAATAACCACCGCCTGAGGGGAGCTGGCCCACCACCCCAACTGGGACTAATACTTGACCGCTTTTTCCAGCACACACGTCACCAGGAAGGAGACTGGCAAATGAGTCAAGCATTCTGGAGAAAGAAAGACGACGACCACCAAGGTTGGCCAATGACGGAAACCACCAAGGACACTTAGGTGCCCTCTGTCAATTTATGATACTGTAGCTCTGTGGGGAAATTCTTAGAACACACAGGACTTCCCCTGTAGTTGAGTCTGCCTGCCTACATAGGAGACACGGGTTCAATCCCTGGTCCGGGGAGATCCTACATGCTTCGGAGCAACTAAGCCCCTGTGCCATAGCTACTGAAGCCCTCGGGCCTACAGCTTGTGCTCTGCAAGAAAAGAAGCCCAAATACCACAACCAGAGAAGAGCCCCACTCACTGCAGCTAGAGAAAGCCCGTGCACAGCGATGAAGATCCAGCCCAGCCAAAAAAACAAATAAATAAAAATAATTTGTTTCTTAAAAGTAGTTTTAAGAAAGAACAAACTATTGGGGATCTTAATGTTTCAGTGATATTTCTTCTTGACCAGTTATTGCTTCTTTATTCTGTATTCTTCAAAGAAAAAAATACCTAAAAAATCTTTTAGACAGAAATGACTAAACAGAAATGTAAGGCAGAGCAGGAAAATTCCAAAATAGTCCTCTCCTGCAAACCAAAGCAATGTTCGTGAGAGAGATTGGATATGAAAGGAAAATGAAATAAGTATGGAAAAAGGAGGCTGAGTCATAATATTGTTTTAAAAGCGCACCACCCAGCCTTAAACTTCCCTGCTATTCACATAGCTGTTGTAGTCATGGATTGCAGCCATCTTTGTGGATACCACCTAGAAAATGGGCCATCAGGACTAAAACACTTTGGTGTGATCTGCAGTTAGGGTCATCCCCAAAGAACCACCCGGCAGAGCCCCAAAGAGCAGGTGCCGTAGTGGAATTGCCCATTCCTTATATCATTCTCGAGTCCTGGGATAACTGGAGGTGGGCTGGCTCCAACTGGCCAAATGTACTGGTCATGAGTGGAGAAGGAAATGGCAACCCACTCCAGTATTCTTGCCTGGAAAAAAATCTATGAACAAAGGAGCCTGGTAGGTTACAGTCCATGGGGTCACAAAGAGTCAGACACGACTGAGATACTTTCACTCACACACTCACACCAGCCATGTGATTGGCTTCACATCTTTTTTTTCTCTTGTCATGTCTATTTCTCCAATATTCATCAATAAATAACACAGCAAGGAAGTCTAACCCCTTTGGAGAGCATTAGTGATCTGCTCTAGCTAGCACACAACTGCCTTATTTGTAATGGACTTCCTATGGTTATGAAGATAACACTCCTGTCCACTGTCCTTGCTTGGAGGCTCTTTGCTTACTAATAAGGACTTGGATTCATTTTCACTCATCTTTGGCTAGACCAAGGTCATCAGTGAAATTGCAGTAAAAAAAGATTTAGAGTAAGTAACACAGCAGTCAGTTGCACAGTTAATCAAATGTGCATCTAACAACAATTTTGGAACAAGACCAGGTACAAATCAATAAAATACGGTAGATCTTGGAGGGTTTTTTTTTTTTTTCCCCCTGCAAGCTGAAAATTTTCAGGTGAAATTCTATAGAGATGGCATGTGTTTGGGAGAAGAATATGAAGACAAAGACAAAATTTGATACCCTTAGGTGTGCCTAAACTTTTATTTTACTTATTTATTTACATTAATGTAGAGGATAGACTTTATTACCCAGATTTACTTATTTATCTGGACTCACGGCTTGTGGGATCTTGGTTCCAACACATGCCCTCTGCAATGGAAGCTCAGAGTCTGCCCTGCTGTACTGCCAGGCAAATCCTAGATGCTGCTAAACTTTTACGTTTCACTTTTGTCTCTCACAGGCTTTTAGCCCAGTTAGGTGAACCAGACAAATGTTACCATCCCAACTAGCCAAACAGCCAAACAGCCCTGTGTCTGTTGAGGGGCCCGTGGAAGGTCACCTTTTCTGAATTCCCAGCTCAGAGGTGACAGTGATGGGTGAAAGGCAGCTGCCTACAACCAGAGGCAATGGTCAGAGTAACAACCGTTCTCTTCTTTCCGCATCCTCTTAATTTCTTTGCCCCCGAAAAGATCATAATCTACTTACTAATGAAACTGGTTTGGGTTGCTATTTTAAAGCAAAGAGTTTATGAATGAAGGAAAAATGGGGATGTCAGCCACACATTTTACTTGATTTTCTTCCGAAATTGTTGGTATAACACCAATGACTATGGTATCATACCTACACCATTCCAAGAATTTTACATTTCAATTTGTTTTCTAGTATGGATTGCCCAAACTTCCTCCAGGGAGCCCCTTATTAATACTTAATTCACTAGAGAGAATAGGAACAAAGAAGGCAAAATTGCCCCACCTGATGCAACTTCTTTTAGGATTGAACCAAGCGCTGATGTAAAACCCTGGGGAGTCTCACAGTTAAATCCACCTAGGAAAATGAATAAGGGGAGAAGCTCTTCCTTTTTGCCACCACTTCAGTTCAGTTCAGTTCAGTCACTCAGTCGTGTCTGACTCTGCGACCCCATGAATTGCAGCATGACCCGCCTCCCTGTCCATCACCAACTCCTAGAGTTTACCCAAACTCATGCAAGGAGATACAACCAGTCCATTCTGAAGGAGATCAACCCTGGGATTTCTTTGGAAGGAATGATGCTAAAGCTGAAACCCAGAACTTTGGCCACCTCCTGAGAAGAGTTGACTTATTGGAAAAGACTCTGATGCTGGGAGGGATTGGGGGCAGGAGGAGAAAGGGACGACTGAGGATGAGATGGCTGGATGGCATCACAGACTCAATGGACGTGAGTCTGAGTGAACTCCAGGAGCCGGTGATGAACAGCGAGGCCTGGTGTGCCATGATTCATGGGATCGAAAAGAGTCGGACATGACTGAGTGACTGAACTGAACTGAACTGATGTCCATCGAGTCAGTGATGCCATCTAGCCATCTCATGCTCTGTCATTCCCTTCTCCTCCTGCCCCCAATCCTTCCCAGCATCAGGGTCTTTTCCAACGAGTCAACTCTTCACATCAGATGGCCAAAGTACTGGAGTTTCAGCCTCAGCATCAGTCCTTCCAATGAACACCTAGGACTGGTCTCCTTTAGGGTGGGCTCGTTGGATCTCCTTGCAATCCAAGGGACTCTCAAGAGTCTTCTCCAGCACCACAGTTCAAAAGCATCAATTCTTTGGCACTCAGCTTTCTTCACAGTCCAGCTCTCACATCCATACATGACCACTGGAAAAACCATAGCCTTGACTAGACGGACCTTTGTTGGCAAAGTAATATCTCTGCTTTTTAATATACCACTTAGCATGCTTAAATTAGAAAACCAAAGGACTTCTGGTACTGCAAGGCCTAGAACATTTTGGGGAAGATGGATACTTGAAGAGAGTAATCACGTGCTCGTCTCTGAAGCATCCATCTCTGAGATTCGCGGTGACATCTCTGCCTCATTCCGTGTGCATATCTGAGAGTTAGTTCTAATGTGACACAGAATGCACTTTCTTTGGGAGGATGCGGTAAACGATGGGGAAAGGAGACGCAGGGAACATACTCAGGGATATGAATCTAAACTCCTTGCCCTGTCCAAAGTTAGCTGCATGTCCATTCCCACACCCTCTGGCGTGACTGCGGGAAGTTACATAAAGACTTCTGAGATGACTGTATGCCGATTATGACGCTGCCAATGTTTTCCACAAAAGCTTGTTCAGTCACAGTCCTTCTCATGAAAAGGCTGGGACACAGAGAAACATTACCACTGCATAAAAAGGTCATTTGATCCTTGACGTCCTCAGCCTTCCTGGTGAGAAAGAACAGCAGTAACCATTCATAATGAGTATTGTTTTCACTCAGCTATGTCTTCTAGGCTTTCTTGAAAGTGCTATGGACTCTAAACATGGAAAGTTCCAGACTTAGGGCTTGTTTTCAAAAGAAATCAGATCTGCAGCCTAAGTAATGAACTGTTGGACCACAAAATACATCATCTCCCAGGAAAGCCCCTTAAACACAGGCAAAATTCTCTCTGTATTCACCTGTGGTATTTCACCAGAACTTGTCATCATTAAACATTTCTAACCATTAGACAAATTTCAGGTGCAAAGAAAAGAGAAAACATATAAACGTACATGCCAGGTGAATAACGGGATTTTTCATGGTTTTTTTTCGATAAATTTAACCAACAGATTATACTTTCCTTTTGTTTTCCTTTTAAAAGTCAATTCCAAATGTTATCTCCATAGCATCCTGTCACCTAAGGAGCGATAAAGATTTAAGGGGGAACAAAAATCCAGTTCAGATGGATTTTTTTTTAATTGGTTTTCTAAATGCAAGTGATAATGACTGAAGACATTTTTTAAAAAAAGAACTCATTTCTAAATGATCTCATCTTTCAACCTTGCACACATATCACTTAATTCAATACTCTGAAACAGGACCATACATTTGTTAACTTCCCCGCACTTCCTTTATTGATTATCATAGATCATCCTATTAAAAGGAAATGGAAGAACCAGGATATCTCACTTTAATTTTTAAATCATAATAGTTTGTGGTAAGAGTGAAGCGGAAGCCCATCTAAGAAAGGAATAACCCCAGTAAGTGGCAGTTGGGAGAGAAAAAAAAGAAAGCAAAGTAGAATTTCCCTTGCTGGTCTTATCCCTATTTTGCTGGGAGATCTCTCTCTCTCTCTCTGTCTCTCTCTCCACCCTGCCTTAAGATCTAACAACGCTGCTAGATGGAAAAGCTAAAGAAACTTAACCTGCTCTTGAATATTCAGCTGTGGATGTGAGTGTTAAGTTGTTTCAGTCGTGTCTAACTCTTTGCAACCCCATGGGCTGTAGCCTGCCAGGCACTTCTGTCCATGGTATTTTCCAGGCAAGTATACTGGAGTGGGATGCCATGCCCTCCTCCAGGGGGTCTTCCCAACCCAGGGATCGAACCCACGTCTCTTACNTCTCTCTCTCTCTCTCTGTCTCTCTCTCCACCCTGCCTTAAGATCTAACAACGCTGCTAGATGGAAAAGCTAAAGAAACTTAACCTGCTCTTGAATATTCAGCTGTGGATGTGAGTGTTAAGTTGTTTCAGTCGTGTCTAACTCTTTGCAACCCCATGGGCTGTAGCCTGCCAGGCACTTCTGTCCATGGTATTTTCCAGGCAAGTATACTGGAGTGGGATGCCATGCCCTCCTCCAGGGGGTCTTCCCAACCCAGGGATCGAACCCACGTCTCTTATGTCTCTTGCACTGGCAGGAGGGTTCTTTACCACTAGCGCCACCTGGGAAGCCCTCAGCTGAGGACGTTTCTTTCAATAAGTGATGCATCGCAAGACTTGGAGGTCAAGACTCGCCACCTCCCATCCCATCCAGGTTATCCTGGGGAGACATGAAGAAGCCCTTCAAAGGTCAAGGTCACCCTGGGTGCCCTTCCACCACATGGCACCAGACTCTGAGGCAAGATCACTCTGGGGTGACCCCGTCCACTTTAGATATTGAGCTGTTAAACCATTTTATGCTTTTGAAAACTGTTAATATGAAAACAGGCCACAGCCATTCTTTGACCAATCATGTGATTCTCTACATAAATCAGAGCTGTAGAACCCTGGAAAGGGATAAATGGGAGCACAGAGCAAGGGTGACCGGACGCCATGAGTCATCTCGACTTCCTGCTAGTCACAGGAACTGACAAAAGCTTCGTGTGTCTCAGATTTGGCCGGGGGTTTCCTTTTCAGTTCAGTCTCAGCTTTCTATGGCTTGCCCCTTCCTTCTTTGCATTTCTCCCCACGCATCACTTTTGTCTGAGATCCTTGTCATTCTATAAATAAAATCATTGTGTTATGCTGGACTTGGGGTTTTCTAAAGGTCAGCATCCTGTACGGAGCCTTCCACGATGAGGTAATATCCAGTTCTTCTAAATGCATCACCATGACCTGAACTAACTGAGCTGTTCAGCTGCTAAAAATTGGTCTTTACAGCACTTTTTTGGGACACTTTTTCCATTGTTTATCTGAAATTCAAACATAACTGGCCAGCCTATATTTTTTATTTGCTAGATCTGGCAACCCTAGATACAGAGTCCTCTTCTAATCACTGACTTAGGCAATTGATAATATGGACAATGAGCCTGACTGAGGGCGCCATGTATACAATCAGGCCTTGAACTAGACACCAAAACGGGTGAATCAAATAATGCAGCGAATCACCTTCATCTCTTTGGCTTCCAGTCCTGCATTACCTGTCTCCATGGCAAATTGGGGTCGCCACTGTGCTGTAGGTGGGATACGGCGTTTCTCTCCCCTCCCTAAGCCCCTAACCCCCACCACCCACCCTTCCACCCAGCAGCAGGCAGCAAGCCGTCACGCGGGAAGAGTGTCAGCTGGAAACATCTGTTTCCTTCATACGCTCCTCTTCTATGTCCAGGCTCTGTCCCTGACTTGGACTCCTGCTCTTTTTTCCTTACACTCTCTAACGGGACATTTTTCAAAGCTCACAGGTTCAGTCATCAACTCCAAGCAGACGTGTCTCCAGGACTTCAGAGGCAGCCCGCTGTTAAGTTCCACTTAGGTTTCTCATCATTTTCTTAAACTCAAACAGCCAAAGCAAAACTCATATGCCTCCCTCTGGCCCAGGTGCTCCTTGCATTTTTGGTACCCAGGGCTCCCGGGGCCCGACCCTGCTGTCACGCTTACGATCGCTTCCCTTCCCTTCCCATAACGGTCCGTCTCCAAGTCTCAGCACTTTTTCTCTATAAATTGTCCTTTGCATCTAGTCCTTCCCACCAATACCACACCCCTAACCCTCAAATTACGACACCCCTGAACCTGGGGTTTCCTCGCCAAGTCTCTCTCATTATTGTTTCCATGGCATCCATCTTCCTGCAGGGTTAAATCTAAGCTTCATTCCCTGGCTCTCACAGCCCTAGTAATAAAGCCCTACCCTCCTAGAAACATCTATTCCGAACACATCCCTTCTCCAAGACACAGGCCCTGGACTCCGCCATCTCCTGTCCACCCCACTTCACTCTTTCCCACCGAGAACTGCTTGCTGTCTACCACCTGCCCATCCTTCAGACACGAGGGCAGTGTGTTTCCCCTGGTGGAGATTTCTCTGCCTGGGTCTCTTTCTACAATCAGTCTTGACCTCATCACAAATACTGTAGGGATAAAAGGATGACATTTTCTTTGTCTGATGATAAAGATGGGGGTGCCTGCCCCCCTTACCCAGATCCTGACTCACTTCTTTGAGTAATCTCCTCAGTGATGGAGTTCGGGTCATGTGTGCGTGGTAAGCCCCTTCAGGTGTGTCTGACTCTGTGACCCTATGGACCGTAGCCCACCAGGCTCCTCTGTCCATGAGATTCTCCAGGCAGGAACACTGGAGTAGGGTGCCATTTCCTATTCCAGCAGATCTTCCTAACCCAGGCATCAAATCTGTGTCTTGTGTGTCTCCTGCATTGCCTGGTGGATCCTTTACCACTAGCGCCACTGGAAAGCCATATCTTTGGAATGCATACTGAAACAGAGCTTCCTGAAGGTCATCTTCCCTTCAAAATGAACACAGCAAAAAAAAACCTAAACTGTAGGCATTGTGAGAGAATCTTCCTAAGGGGTGATTTAATGCATAACCAGTCCTTCTGGCTCTTTTCTGGTCTTAGCAAAACATTTTTTAAATGTTCCGATTGTAGTTTTTTTGCTCTGGTCAATGTTAAGAGCCAGCTCTTTGAGGAAGTCTCAGTGTCCCCATTTCTCATAATCGAGATCTGATTCATATGGTGCCTAATTAATACCCTGACGTTCTGTTTTCACCACTCTGTTCATCCAGTGGTTTTCATCAATATGTATACATAATACTTCAGAGCAGGGTAGCATTCTCTAGAAAATCCATTTCAGAGAGAGGCCTCAAAGCCCACAGTGAATAAAGTTATGGTTGGCCTAATTCCACTCTTTCTTTTTGAAATTTGGTAAGGCTCAGCTTCTCCATAAGAGTTCTAATCCTTGCCAGTTTCATAGATGTCCAGGTGGAATAAATAAAGATGTTGATTCTAAATGGCCGTTCCCCTCGATACGGATGAGCTGGGAATAACTAGAAAGATGAATGGACCTTTTCAAATTCTGTTTGAAAATGGGTAAAATAAAAACTGTATTTGTAAAAATATTTAACAGACCAATAACCAGCAATGTGATTTTAATGATACCCTGGGACCTTGCTCTCACCGGCAAGAGGAATCTTGTAGAAGAAAACTGATTCCATCAGGACCCCATCCAAGCAGGGCCATTATTGAAGTAACTCCGGGTTCAGGATGGGGAGGGTAGAGACTGGAGGCAGGAAGCCAGGTAGGAGTCTCTGACAGCTGTTTCAGAGTTTCGGTTACCTCTGGGAGGTCACAAGGGATCCAAATAAAGAGGAGGAAAGGACATAATCACAAGGAATTTGGCCTGGCCATGTCTGGGAACTGAGGCTCCGTGGCCAGTCTGTTTAAGGAGGTGATTCTTACAGACAAGGGAGTTAATTTCTGCAGTTATGCAATGGTGAAGTCAGCAAGGAGGTGCTTCTTGTCTTTATCAGAGGCTTTGGCCGTAGACCAAGCCCCATGGATTTATACCCAAGTTCTGCAGGAAGAGATGCGGTGGGCAGAAACCAAAGGACCGTGTAAGGCACAGAAGCACAGTCATGCTGCTTCCTGCGCAGGTAACAAATAGAACCCCAAAATAGAGAGTGATGCTCTCGGCTTCTGAGCATTGGACGTCAAGTGGCGGGGAAGGTGGTGCCCATCCTCCGGAGCCCGGGGAGGGTTGGCAGGCAGACCTTTCAACAGAATGCTGGCGGCAGAAAAGGCCAGGTCCAAAAGCAGGGTGGGAGCAGAGACGGCCCAGGGGCCCAGCCACACAGCCTGAGAGGGACACCAGGGGTTCACAGACACAACTGGCTGAGGATCAGTGCTCTGGGAAAGGGGGCAGAGGCCAGGGAAATTCGAGTTCTGACAGTGAATTTGACCTCATCTGTGCCCACATGCCAGCAAAGCCTGGAAACATTCCCGTTACAAATAGACACAGGCCTGCTTGCCCCTATCACCTTACAGGACAGTCCCAGTTTACATAACTTCCTCCCTCCCTGCCACTCTCTCAACCACGGGATATCATTCATCTTTCTGTTCTCAGTACAGAGTGCTGAGCATAGGAGGCGCTTGATCTATTAGGCTATAAACCAGCTGAAATGCCAAGAAGGCACTCGTCATATAACCGTAGAACCCAGTCCCCTGATCTGAAACCAGCATGGCTACAGAACTCCAGATGAGAAATAAAAATCCACATGCCAGCAGTGGGAACCAAGGAGCCCAGGATGACGCTGGGGGAGCCCACGAAAGGAGCCGATCTCTTCAGTTACTACCAGCAAATTGCCTCCATGTCTCTATTCCTTGCAAAACAGATGCATTTAAATTTGGTTAAATGGGTTGTTTGGCCAAGAAGAGGGAGAAAACTTAAAAGAAGAAAATTATTTTCCTTTTGGGGAGGAGTGTAGAGAGCATGTTAATTAACTGTTCTGGAGTCCAAAAATTCAAACAACAGCCACGCTTACACATATATCCACCCCAGCAGCGGTGCTGGTTGCTCAGTCATGTCCGACTCTTTGTGACCCCTGACCTGTAGCCAGCCAGGCTCCTCTACACATGGGATTCTCCAGGCAAGAATACTGGAGTGGATTGCCATTCCCTTCTCCAGAGGATCTTCCTGACCCAAGGATCGAACACAAGTCTCCTGCATTGCAGGCAGATTAGTTACCATGTGAGCTAGGGGGAAGATCAGGATATATCCACCTCAAAAAAGGAAAATCTAGCGACAACCCACACTGGGAGACGTGGCAACTGGTTCAGCTGACTCAAGAGGTAGTTCTACCCAGAGACACTTGGACCACAGGCAGAGGACTAGAGACTCATTTACAGTGAGGGTCTGGGAGCTTTCCCGGTAGTCCAGTGGATGGGAATCTGCCTTGAAAGGCAGGGGACACGGGTTCAATCCCTGATCTGGGAAGATCCCACGCGCTGTGGAGCAACTGAGGCCGTTCTCCACAACAAGAGAAACCACGGCAACCAGAAGCCTGTCCCTGTAACTAGTGAGTAGCCCTAACTCGCTGCAACTAGAGAAAGCCCGCGTGCACAATGGCGATCCAGCACAGCCAAATTTTTTTTTTTTTTAAGTTCACTATTATTAAAAAAAGAAAAACGAGAGCCTGAGAGGCACTGAGGGAAGACCAAGGAAGGAAGCTCTGTGACAGAAAGGCCACTTGGAAGCAAACAGCCACCAAGTCAATCTGCCCCCTAACCCCACCCGGAGAAGCAGAGTCGGCCAGAATGCGGAGGAACTGGCAGCCCGGGGAAGCCACTCATTCCCCCAGAAGGTCAGCTGTCCTGAGTTAGGGTCTCCAGGCGTCACCAAGACCACACGGAAGCCGTGACGCAATACGATCCCTTTGCAGCTGACAGATCTCAGGACATCAGTGTCCCCGGCAGAGGTTGCAGAGACGGGTCCCCAGCCAGGCTGCCTGGCATCACAGGGTAACCTCACTACGTTCCAGGGCTGCACCCTCAGCCTCATGATTTACGGTCACACCGGAGCTGGGGTCTCCGCAGTTAAGGCAAATTCCGACCCAACCCTGGTGATGATGCTGTGTGGGAGGCTGGCCTTGGGGGCAGGGTGGAGGGGTGCAGAGATGGAGGAGGAAGCAGTGAGCTAAAGAGATGCTGCGTTTCTGGTCCATACTGTCCTCCCTCCCCCACCCCCTTTGCTTTTCTGCCAGCCGTCGATGCTTTCCCTCACTGCCCTGAAAGAGGCCCGTACTTCCAGCCCCTGGCACCCTCTCCTCCTGCTGCCAACGCCAGGACCACAGCAGCTCCCAGACTCACCACATTCAGAGGCCACAGGGGCCTGAGTGCGCTGCCAGGATCAGAGGAGGTGCTTAGCTCTGCAGAGGATCGTTTCCAAAGTCAGAAAAATAAAAAACTATTCATTACAACGTTTAAAGGATTTTGACACAAGCGTTTGGCATTTCAGCTTACTTTTCTAGTCTCGGCATTTGCCAAAAAAAATCTTGTGCTTCCAAATATGATACTGTTTGGCTTTCGACTTTAAAACAGCCTAGTGATGTTCTTCTTAGGATCTATGTGGTAGAGCAACTGGAGTGTATCTGCTCATCACAACTGCGGAAAAAGACTCAAGAGCCCATGCTGGCTGAGATGGGACACAGAAGCACAAGCATACCAGTTCCAGACAGAAGTGAGACGGGTTTACTAGACGCTCGTGTGCTCAGCTGCTCAGTCATGTCCGACTCTTTGTGACTCCATGGACTGTAGCCTTCCAGGCTCCGCTGTCCATGGGATTCTCCAGGCAAGCATACTGGAGTGGGTTGCCATTCCCTCCTCCAGGGCATCTTCCCTACCCAAGGTTCGAACACGTGCTTCCTGCTTCCCCCCAACTGGCAGGTGGATTCTTTACCACTACCAATTTTCCAGTCACCCACTGAGTCTGTATTTTCAAACACCATTGATGAAAATGACATAAAGATAGGTCAACCATGGCTCTTGCCCCCATGGACAATCCTTCCTAGTCTTCAAAATCATACATCTATATGAATGCATTAAAAAGCAAAGACATCACTTTGCTGACAAAGGTCCCTATAGTCGAGGCTATGGTCTTTCCAGTAGTCATGTATGAATGTGTGAGTTGGACTATAAAGAAGGCAGAACATCAAAGAATTGATGCTTTCAAACTGCGGTGCTGGAAAAGACTCTTGAGAGTCCCTTGGACAGCAAGGAGATCAAACCAGTCAACCCTAAAGGAAATCAACCCTGACTACTCATTAGAAGAACTGATGCTGAAGCGGAAGCTCCAATACTTTGGCCACCTGATGCGAGAGCTGACTCATTGGAAAAGACCCTGATGCTAGGAAAGACTGAAGGCAAAAGGAAAAGAGGGTTATCAGAGGATGAGATGGTTGGATGACATTACCGACTCAATGGACCTGAATTTAGGCAAACTCTGAGAGACGGTGATGGACAGGGAGGCCTGGCGTGCTGCAGTCCATGGGGTTACAAAGAGTCAAACACTACTGAGCAACTGAACAACACAGCATGCAGCACGAGGCGAGAAAGCAGGGGGGACCGGTGGTAACAGGCGTTCACGAGACAAGACTGGCGCGCTTCAGGATGCGGAGCGGGAGGAAGCTGCTGTAACCGAGGGAGTTTCCCACAGGCAGAGCTAGGCTGAGGGAGGAGAGCCGCCCGGCTGGTAAGAGCAGCTGAGACGCCTCAGGAGAAGGACAAACTGTCCTTATGGACGCCAACCACCCATCCTGGGATGAAGGCTCTCTCAGGGCAAAGGGGGCTCATACAGAGAGCTAGCAATGAACTCTCCCAGTGGAGCTCCCCTTGGACCACTGCCAGCAACCAGAGACAGAGAAGATGACTGAAGATCAGTCAAAAAGCTCCGTCACTATTCAGTTCAGTTCAGTTCAGTTCAGTCACTCAGTCATGTCCCAATCTTTGCGACCCCATGAATCGCAGCATGTCAGGCCTCCCTGTCCATCACCAACTCATGAGGTGGCCAGAGTACTGGAGTTTCAGCTTTAGCATCATTCCTTCCAAGGAAATCCGAGGGCTGATCTCCTTCACTATTGCTGCCCTGCAAATAAATTCTTGAGTACCATTTTTCTAGATGCCGTATATGTGCGTTAGTATACAATGAAGAGTGGGATGGGGAGGCAGATGGGAGGGAGGTTCCAAAGGGGAGGGAATATATGTATACCTATGGCTGATTCATGTTGAGGTTTGACAGAAAACAACAAAGCTCTGTAAAGCAACTGTCCTTCAATTTAGAAGAAAAAAAAAAGCTCTGTTACTGTCCTGGCGTGACCCTGGAGTGGGGAGATAAAAGGGAAAATGTTAGTTGTTCAGTCGTGTCTGACTCTTTGCGACCCCATGGACTCTAGCCCAGCAGGCTCCTCCGTCCATGGGATTCTCCAGGCAAGAATACTAGAGCGGGTTGCCATGCCCTCCTCCAGGGGATCTTCCAGACCCAGGAGTTGAATCCGGGTCTCCTACACTGCAGGTAGATTCTTTAACGTCTGAGCCACTGGCGAAGTGTGGGGAGATGGGAGACGCATAATTCCCCGTCTTCTCGCCCGCCACCTCTAAGCCAGAGCCTCAGGGAGGCTGAATGGAGAGGAAATCACAGAGGTTCTTCATTCATGAGGCCTCCCTGAAGGAGACAGAACCCACCTAGGGTGACCAGGTCAGCCGTGGAGATGCGTGGGTTTTGGTAGCCGAGTCATTGTCACAGCCACTTGCAAACACCAAGGGGCTCCCCCTCGGTCCCCACCCCTCCACCCGGAAGAGCCTGGCAGCACTGGAGGCCCAGGTGTGAGCTGGTGGGCGAGCCAGGCAGCCCCTGCCGGTCCTCCGCCGGGACAGGGAGGACCCTGGCTGGACGGCGGGGAGAAACCCCGGGGACCCAGGAATAAGCGGGCTAACTCCAGCCTACGTGGAGGATGTGCGATGTGAGCTGGGCCTTGGGGAAGGAGGGGGATTTTGGTCTGGATCAAGGAGACCCTCGTGTCCAAATGTCTCACACAAAAGTGCTCAGCAAGGGGGGAAAAATAAAGGAGGAGAAGAAAAGGGGCATTTCTCGGAATTAAAACCAATTAGATCACAAATCCGCACACGCATCCTCATTGTTTTTTGCCTTCCTTCCTGCAAGTTCCTTACTTTATATCAGCTCAGGGACAGAACCTTGACCTCCCTGAAATTTTTTTTCCCCCACCACCCAGCTCTCTAGGGCTCATTCATCATAAATTTTTTTTTAAACTGTTATAAGACATTCTAAATAGATGTGGCGGCCCTTACACATCTACTTTTGTAAAATACCTGTTTCCGTGTCTGTTCCCTTCATTGTCCCCATTTCATTTTTTATTTTTATAATTTTATTTAATCAGTTATTTTTGGCCGTCCTGGGTCTTCCTTGCTGCTAGTGGGCTTTCTCTAGTTGCAGTGAGCTACTCTCTAGATGTGGTGTGCGAGCTTTTCACTGCAGTGACTTCTCGCTCAGACAGTAAAGAATCTGCCTGCAATGCTGGAGACCTGGGTTTGATCCCTAGATCGGGAAGATCCCCTGGAGGAGGGCATGGCAACTCACTCAGGTATTCTTGCCTACCAGGCTCCTCTGTCCAAAGGGTTGCGAAGAGTCAGATATGACTGAGCAACTAACACTTTCACTTTCTTCATTTTCTCTTGCTAGGGATCACAGGCTCTGGGGGAGGGGAGGCTTCAGTAGCTGTGGCACGTGGGTTCAGTAGCCATGGTTCCCAGGCTCAGAGCACAGTCTGAGGAGTTGTGGGGCACAGGCTTAGTTGCTCTGCGGCATGTGGGATCTTCCTGGATCAGGCATCGGACCCTTGTCTTCTGCAAGCGGATTCTTTAGCTGAGAATCCAGGAGGTCCTTCCCTTGCACTGAGCCACCAGGGAAGCCCCAATTCCCCTCTTTTAAATTCACCACCAAACAGCCACGTTTCTTTTCTTCCTCTGCAAAGAGTTCCTCCCTGTTGCTGGTCCCCTGGGTTATGAAAGGTGGAAACAGACCTGTCAGGGCAGGACGGAGAGGTAAGAGGGCAGGCCAGGGGTCTCTGGCCTGAAGTGAGGGCCTCCTTCTGGGATACGGCAGGTGTTAGAGACTGCAAATGCTCAGAAGGGAGTCAGTGTCATGTCCGGCAATTCAAAGGGTGGTCTGGGGCCCAGCCATGTCAGCACCAGCTGGGAGAAGCTCAGAAACTCAGAGGCTCAGCCCCAGCCGAGAGACTGAACCAGAATCTGCATTTGAATGACCTCTGGATGGGTGGGTCTGAAACTCTTCCTGTTGTTCAGTCCCCATGGGCTGCAGCACACCAGTCTCTCCTGTCCCTCATCAACTCTTAGAGTTTGCCCAAGTTTATGTCCATTAAATGACAGACTCTCCACCTACATTCTCTTTGTTATTCCTAAGAACAAATTGCTGTCTTATCTCCTTTGTACAGATTAAGAAACTGTGGCTCAGAGAAGTTAAATAATTTGCCCAAGACCACACAGCTACTTTGTGACAAACGTCTGAGCCTCAGTCTGGTGGATTTCAGTTATCATCTTTTCCACTGCACTGTTTTGTCGTTGCACACATGCTCAGTCGTGCCCCACTCTCCGCAACCCCATGGACTGTAGCCTGCCAGGCTCCTTTGTCCTTGGAATTTTTCAGGCAAGGATACTGGAGTGGGTTGCCATTTCCTTCTCCAGGGGATCTTCCCCACCCAGGGACTGAACCCACATCTCTTGTGTCTGCTGCATTGGCAGGCAGGTTCTTTTACCACTGAGCCACCTGGAAGGCCCACTGCCTACTTGAAGCCCAATTCAGAGGGGAGAGAGGGGCAGTCTGGCAACAGGACACGCTGGGGATGTGGGAGGACATGCAGTTAGGCCACTGTCTGACCATCTGTCAGCAGGTGACGGAGGCCAGGGGGCTGGCGAGCAGGACAGGAATCCATTTCTGCAGGCACAGGGAGACTGGTGAGAACAAACCCAAATCCTAGGTCTTAGGGGTCTGGAGCACTGGGCAGGGCCATGGGGGAGAGACTGATCCCATCTTGCATCAGGAGAGAGGTACAAGCCCAGCCAGGACTGGACCCCACTCGGCAGGTTAGAAGCAAAATGGTCTGGGCACTTCATTCCAGAGCATCAAACTAGATTTCCTTAAATCCTTCCTGCCTTCTGTCAACCCGGGCCCCGAAGGAAGAGGCAGGGGACACGCGCTCCAGATGGGGAAGGGGGCTCTGAGAAGATGCTGGTTGACATCTGACCCTGCCGGATCAGGGTGAGGGGGTGGTGACAGGTTCCCAAAGGCACAGGCAGCTACCGGGTCTCTGCTACACTGTGGGAACAACCTCTGTATCTGCCCTCAGGTCAGGGAGCACCGGGCAGAGGGTACAGGGCTCTGAGAGGGGTGAATCCCAGATGCGACGGGAACCCCTGCAGATAGTCTCCATGGGCCCCCCCAGTCTTCCCAACTTCCTGCAAAGGCACAGTCTCTGTTTTAAAATGAGATCTCCATGCATGTCTGTGGTGGAGAAAACATTACTGAAAAACTGCTTCTTCCTTTCTACTAAATAGCCAGAAAGCAACAGAGGGATGCGAGAAAGGCATGTGCCAGTCATTTGGCAAAGCTTTGCAGACTGCTTTTCGATTTTTCTGTTTTGTAAGCTCTGGGGGTCCACTGAGACTTCCCCAATCAAACAAGGGTCCCGTTTCTTAACATTCTGCAAGTCTCCTTTCCAAACGCCAGAACGCAGGCCTCGAGCCGAGCCATCACGCTCCGAGGCTTTTTCTAAGGCGAAGACTGCAGTAGTCTCTGGCTAGTCTTCTGTGCATCCCTCACATTGGCCCTCGACCTGTCTCATGGAGTCAGCGCTTTCACCCTGTCATTCCCTTACAGAGGGATTTCTGCTGCTGCTGGGGGTGCGTCCGAACTTGGATATGCTTCCGAGGCCCTCCGTCAGCAGGCCCACTTCACCCCAGAACTCCTGGCGCTTGCTGTTCCCTCTCCCAGAGCAGATTTTAGCCAAGCCGAGCCTCTTGTTGCCCCTGAGCTTTCCTACCACAGTTGTTCCCACCAGCAGTGCTCTCCTCGACAAGCCAAACCTACACAGGAGTGAAACCAAGCCAAGGCCAAAGTCATATGNCGCTTGCTGTTCCCTCTCCCAGAGCAGATTTTAGCCAAGCCGAGCCTCTTGTTGCCCCTGAGCTTTCCTACCACAGTTGTTCCCACCAGCAGTGCTCTCCTCGACAAGCCAAACCTACACAGGGGTGAAACCAAGCCAAGGCCAAAGTCATATGGCAACAGACCCAAGAGCTGGGTGGCCTCTGCTCAGCTGTGAGTACTGCATGCAGACGGGGGGCACGGTGAGCTGGAGGCTGTTCAACCACCGGCTCTCCAGGGGACACAGGTATGTGCTTACGTATACATGTACTGTGTATACATACAAGTTGGCAAAGAATCTGCCGGCAATGCAGGAGACCCCGGTTCGATCCCTGGGTTGGAAAGATCCACTGCAGAAGGGATAGGCTACTCCCTTGTGGCTCAGCTGGTAAAGAATCTGCCTGCAATGCAGGAAACCTGGGTTTGATTCCTGGGTTGGGAAGATCCCCTGGAGAACCAAAAGGCTACCCACTCCAGTATTCTGGCCTGGAAAATTCCATGGACTGCAATCCATGATGTTGCAAAGAGTTGGCCACGACNTCATAGCCTTGACTAAACGGAACTTTGTTGGCAAAGTAATGTCTCTGCTTTTGAATATGCTTTCTAGGTCGGTCATAACTTTTCTTCCAAGGAGTAAGCATCTTTTAATCTCATGGCTGCAGTCACCATCTGCAGTGATTTTGGAGCCACAAAAAATAAAGTCAACTCTAATACGTAGGATTTGGCTTACATTTCAAAAAGGCAACAAAAGTCAGAAGTCATCCATGAAAATTGTCCTAAGCCAGGAAACAGCCTTATTTAGCTGGAAAGGATCATTTAATAAATGACAATAGATGATATCTCAGATTTCTTTCAGCCCCGGGAGAACCCATATCTGACCTCCCATGTGGCTGGAACACCCTTAAGTATAAGAAGTGGCACATAAACCGTAAGTAATCTCACAGCGTGTAATCTTCTCCCTTCTGATGGTTCTCAGCTGCACTGAGCCAGACACCAGTGACCGACTGAGGCTGGCAGCAGTATATAGATGGGCTCAGGCTTTAATGAATGCTCAGGGAATCCATCTGTACACCCAGAGATTCCAAAAGCTACAGGTATTCTAACGGCATTCTCTAAGCGGCAGCATCTCAAAAAGGGAAACTGATACCCACTTTTGATTTTCTAGACTAGGATGGAAATTCAACTCACTATTTGCAAATGGTCTGGAAATTCACTGGACGGGGCCATCATCTGACTTCAAAACATTTTACTACTGAGAGTCCCCAGGAATGTGACATTCTCAAATTGTTTCTTCTTTATGAGCCGTGAAACCAGAGTTAGAGAAACAGCTAAAGTGGGGTGGACACATCAATAGAATAAGTTCCTCCAAAAAATGCCAAGCTAGGAGATAAAAGAGCAAAATTCAGATATTTGAAATGAGAGGAGATAATAAAATACTAAGCTTAAACAGCATCCATATGTGGAAAGAAGTGGAGCTGAATTAAGAAAACCATTGCGCCGTGTCCCTTGAAGGAAAACAGAAAATAAACATTCTCAACCTCAAAAAATGGATTTGATAAGAATATGGGACTTGGCAAATCCTAACCCTGCAATTTAGCAACCTGAATATATTCAAACTGGTTTTACATTAGAAGGAGGGAAGGAAAGAAATAGAATCAGGAAGATAAGCTTTATAGGACAAACATGTTAATTTTAAAGCCAGGCTTCTCTGTCCATGGGATTCTCCAGGCAAAAATACTGGAGTGGGTTGCCATTCTCTTCTCCAGGGGATCTTCTGGATCCAGGGACTGAACCCAGGCCCCCCACATTGCAGACAGATTCTTTACTGTCTGAGCCACAGGGAAGCCCTTATAGGAAAAATATACCAACTTTAAAGCTGCTTTACTCGCCAACAGAAGAAATGGAATGACCACAACCAGAACAAAGCAGACAAATTCAGGTCCTTGGGAAAGCAGAGATTAGACATTTATTAGCTGAACAACATACAAGAACCTTATAGGAGGCCACTGGGTGGGTGACCAGTGGCCTCCCTTTCTCTGCTTTTTGTCCCAGCGGAATGGCAGAAATAAAACATATGCTTTGGGTGTCTGGAAAAGATGATGAACGCTATGGCATCCTACCGTGGCTTTAAACATATGAAGCTCTCAAAACAAAACCTAAGGGGGCGGAGGAAGAAAAATAAAAACAAAGTCCAACAACTCAAAGTTCAGCCCATGTTTAAAAAATAAAACCAAATAAAAATAAAACTTCATACTCCAAAGTGCACATCTGGGACAATTTATACTGTGGAAGCCAGGATGCGATGGAAACTGCAAATGCCATCAGCTTCAGAGCTGCCAGCAGACCCTGCCGCAGGACAGCGGCAGCTGCACCTCGCGATGGTCCTCTGACAACCCACTGACCGGGCCTCCGAGGAGAGGCTGTGTTCTTGATTGGACTGATTGCGGATTGATTGATTTCCTTCAAAGAAAAGAGACGTTTTAAAAAGAGGCTCCTGCTCCTTATCTTGGGACAGAATAGTTTCTGCCCCGGTAGAACGGACAAAAGTACCCCACTGTGGTCCTTACCCCGGGTGGCCTCCAATAACCTCAGCCTTTGGATATTCACAGCACTGTGTAGATTCCTCCCATATTGATGCTGGGCTGGGCCAGGTGACTCGTTTTGTCCTGTGAAAACTGGCAAGGAAGGTGTAAGCAGAGGCTTATGCTCATTCTTGGAGGCCTGGGCCACCACATGAAGGAATCTGTTTAGCCTCCTGTTCAGATCCCAGTGGAGATAGAAATGCCTAATAGCACCCAGCTCTTCCTGCCACCGCAGAGGAGGCACCAGACCTGGATGATCACGCCTCCTGGAACAAAATCAACACCCAGATGAGCTCAGCTCAGACTGCAGAATAGAATGAGAACTCCTACCTTGCCACTATTTTAAGCTACTGGTTGAGGCAGTGTGTAGTGAGGCAACAGACAACAGAAACAGCATCTGTGAGAGGAATCCCAATCAAACATGTATGGTCTCAGGGGATTACATGGACTTCAGCTCAAATCTTATAACTAACATTTACTGGATGTGTGATCTGGGGTAATTTCTTTAACCTATCTTCACTTTTTTTAGTAATAAACTGGGCCCCTGTTCCTTGCTCCCCTACCCTACTATCTATACTTTTCCCTGCTAGGGAAGACAGTTCTAACATAGCTCCAGAGATGGATCAAGGACCCAGGAGAAACCAGCTAGTGTGTTCCATTCAGTGGCTCCCAGAGACAAGTCACAGAACTCTCTAGGCCTTCTGTGTGCTAAATGAAGGGGTTGGATGGAACTTTCTAGAGTTCCTCTGGCTGCATTCCATGCCTGAAGCCTTTCTGGTTGTTGTAGGCCACTGTGGCCTCCATGGAAGATGAAGATGGCCAGGCTGCTGTATCTATGAGGTTATTCAAGCAAGAATACTGGAGTGGGACCTTGATCTTGAACTCCCAAGCTCCAGAATCACAAGAAATAAAGTTTGGCTGTTTAAATTAAAAAAAAAAAACAACAAAAAAAAGAATATTGGAGTGGGTTGCCATTTCCTTCTCCAGGGGATCTTCCCAACCCAGGGGTTGAACACCCATCTCCTGCACTGACAGAGGATGAGATGGTTGGATGGCATCCCCAACTCAATGGACATGAATTTGAGCAAGCTCTGGGAGTTGGTGATGGACACGGAAGCTGGGCATGCTGCAGTCCATGGGGTCGCAAAGAGTTGGACATGACTGACTGAACTGAACTGAACTAAGGCCTTATTTTATTTTTTAAAAATGTAGATCCACTCACTGGTGTTCTAAGTTTTTGTTGTTGTTGTTTGCTTCAATCGTAAGCATAACGCATTAACTATGATTTCCAGATTTGACTTCTTGAAAGCCAAACAAGTTTAAGGCACTTGCAAAGCAATCTCACCATGGTATCCCCTGAGATTTTTATTCTTTTCCCCAATCTTTTATGCTTGTCTCATACCCTGATGCTTCAGCTGGTAAAGAATCCACCTGCAATGTCGGAGACCTGGGTTCGAACCCTGGGTTGGGAAGATCCCTTGGAGAAGGGAATGGCTACCTACTCCATTATTCTGGCCTGGAGAATTCCATGGAGCCGGACACAACCAAACGACTTTCACTTTCACTTTTTACTTTCACCCACACTAACTTTAACAGCAATCTTTTTTTTTTTGCAACTGCCTTTGTTTAGCCTTTATCAAAGCACTCGGCTTAAATTTCATTAGAAAAACAAAACAAAACTACATCTCTCTCTTTTCTCACATATATTTCATCAGTTTACAAAATTTTTAACTCAATAAAGCAATTAGAATAAAAGAGGTGGGGGAGGATAAAAATCAGGCAAAATGAAACAAAGATTTTAAAAGTCAGGATAGTGGCATCCCTGTGGAGAGATGACAGGGGACAAAAGTGGTACTTCTGGGTGCTGGTTACATTTTGATTCCTTATCCTGGTCACAGGTTGGGTCAGCCTATAAATGTTCATTGAACTAGATACATGGCATGTATAGTTCCTGTACCTTTGATATACTCCAATAAAAAGTCTTAAAAAGAAGAAAAGGGAATGAATTGTTCTGGTGTCTGGCTGTAAATCTAGGCTTCCAGCATCCTGATTCCTCACCATTTGCTGCTGCTGCTGCTGCTAAGTCGTTTCAGTCGTATCGGACTCTATGCAACCCTAAAGACAGCAGCCCACCAGGCTCCCCCATCCCTGGGATTCTCCAGACAAGAGCACTGGAGTGCGTTGCCATTTCCTTCTCCAATGCATGAAAGTGAAAAGTGAAAGTGAAGTCACTCAGTCATGTCTGACCCTCAGTGACCCCATGGACTGCAGCCTTCCAGGCTCCTCCGTCCACGGGGTTTTCCAGGCAAGAGTACTGGAGTTGAGTGCCATTGCCTTCTCTGCACCATTTGCTACTTAGCTTTAATAAGGAACCAACACTGCATTTGGGTCATCTGACCTACCCCAGACCACAGAGGTCCTGGTTCCTATGCCTGGTCCCTCTGCAGCCACTGCTTTCTGACAGCCTTCCACTCCCTGCCTGCCAGTCTCCAGAATTTACCTCCTTCTCCATCTAGCAAGCAGCAACTTCCTCTCTGATGTCTAACTCCTGTAATTCAGGGGCAGGATACCTCTCATGCCACAGTAACTTTTGTTTGATCACCCAGTTCTCTAAGAAAGCTTTCCCCAGGAGAGTTGACTGTGTCTCTAGGAATAAAGAGTCCTGTGTCCACCACCCTTTCTCCTGCCCCAGGTGTGCTGGCACTGTGGCAAGGAGTCAATTCAGTGAAAAGCTGTGTCCTCAAGCCCAGCTCAGCCACTTACCAGCTGGGTCGCTGTGGACAAGTTACTTAAATTCTCTGTGCCTCCATCTCCAAATTAAAAAAACTGGCCTCCTTCATCAGGTTTGGGAAGATTAATTAAAAGAGCTCTTACATGTTAGTTGCCTAGAATGGAATCTGGAATATAGTTAAGACGACTTCAATCGTAGTAATAAATCATCATTTGTCCCTACCCGCAACCTGGCTTTCATTGCTCCTTCTGCCCCTTATTACATCAGAAGTGTCTGTTTACTTTCGAACCCTGATTATAGGTGACGTTCATGTTCTTCCATAAAAAAAAAAAAAGCTCCCAGGGGACTTCCCTGGTGGCACAGTGGATAAGAATCCACTCGCCAATGCAGGGGACATGGGTTCAATCCCTGGTCTGGGAAGATTCCACATGTCATGGAGCAACTAAGCCTGTGTGCAACAACTACTGACCCCGAGCTCATGAGCTGCAACTCACATGCTACAGCTACTGAAGCCCGCGTGCCCAGAACCCATGCTCCGCAACAAGAGAAGCCACCACGATGAGAAGCCTGCGCAGCACAGCAAAGAGTAGCCCCTGGTCACCACAACCGGAGAAGGCCCATGAGTAGAAACGAAGGCCCAGCACAACCAAAAGTGATTTTGTTATTCAGTCACTCAGTCATGTCTGACTCTTTGCAACCCCATGAACTGCAGCACGTCAGGCTTCCCTGTCCACCATCTCTTGGAGCTTGCTCAAACTCATGTCCATTGAGTTGGCAATGCCATCCAACCATCTCACCCGCTGTCGAGATGGTTGGATGGATTATATATAAAAATAATTTTATATATATATATATATATATNCTCGAATTGCAGTTAGAGAGAAGCAGGAGTGAATTAGAAGGGCCGTATCCCTCCCTCCTCAGCCCGAGTCCCCAACCCAGGACCCAAATCGCTGAGGCTGAGGCCGGGGCTGGGCCGGGGGAGAGGCTAGGAGGGACTTTCACATAATGCTCAAAATTTTCAGCCCTTCCCGGAAGCGGGCCAACCCAACACACCCGCAGCCGTATAAGGGTTGCGTCCCCCACCCCCGCACCTTCTTTTTATTAAAAACAAGGAGAGAAGGTCGGGGCCAGGCTGGACCAGGTTAAGCTGGGCTGGGCGGCGAATGGGGATCGCGTTGCCTGGGTGCTTAGCAGGTTGGTTCGAGCAGAAGGCGATGCTCGGCGCAACTTGTTAACAGGGCAGGCTGCTAATTAGCTGCAAGCTCTTCACAGACGCGTCCGCTGAGGCGGAGCTGCACCTGTGCGAGCTGGGGTGGTCTGGGAAGGCCGGGATGGTCCAGGGAGGCCCAAGGAGACAAGTGCGAGTGCTCGCGGCGCGTTCCTTTAGTTAGGTGACGAAACTAGGCCCCAGAAAATCTTCCCGGGAGTCCAGCTTAGATCCTCCAGTTCCAAACGGGCTCCCCGCGCTTACCCAGGCCTGGGGAGGCAAGGGCCGTTTATCCACCCTCCCACACCCCCCGGCTCGGCCCTTCTCCCCTCACCCGCCCCTTTATCNATATATATATATATATATATATATATATAATTTTTTAACAAAAAGAAACTTCAGGGGCCCATGCAATCTGAAGATAGAGCTAAACCTCTATCTAAGTGTCCCCTGACATTCCATGCCAGTTAGAGACATTTTATCTACACAAAGTACACAAACAACCTTCCTGAGTGGGCCACCTACCTCTACATGCTGGCATTGCTATGTCTTAGGTCTGAGCCAGCAAGGACACCATCAAACTTCCAGAAAGCCTCTGGGATAGGTAATGTGATCCTATTGTGCAAACACATTGAGCTCAGAGAGGCTGAGCAATTTACCCGAGCCAACATGGCAGGCAAAGAGCTGAGCTGCATTCCAGCCCAGTTTTTTCTGACTGTAAAACCCAGCCTTCCCGGGACTTCCCTGGTGGTCCAGTGGTTGAGACTCTGTGCTTCCAATGCAGAGGGCTCCAGTTCAGTCCCTGGTGTGGGGCTTGGTCAAAATAATTATAAATAAACACGTAAAATTTTAAAACCCAGCCTTCCCATTAGGCCATGCTGTCACCTCAGGCACCAGGCACTATGTACGCATAGCAAGCAAATAAGAAGCACTGTTGACTTCACATGAAATGATCTAGTAGGGGAAGGAAGATAGAGACCCACATCAGAAGTTAAACATTGGAGCTACCCAGGAGGCTCAGTGGTAAAGAATCCCCTTGCCATTACCAGGGACACAGGTTCGATCCCTGGTCCAGGCAGATCCCACATACCAGGGAGCAACTAAGCCCGTGCGCCGTAACTATTGAGCCTGTGCCCTAGAGCATGGGCTCCACCACAAGAGAAGCCACTGCAGTGAAAAGCCCAAGCGTTGTAGCTGGAGAGCAGCCCCCCTTGCAGCAACCTGAGAAAAACCAGTGCAGGACGAAGACCGAGAACAGCCAAAGATGAATAAAAGAAGTTAAATATCAGTACAGGCCACGGCTTATTAGGGCTAAAGAAACAGGTACGCTTCGGGATGCTGTTATCAGTCAACCATCTGAGGTTGGATATTTTCTTCGCCAGAACAAAGTCCCCAGAGAACACTCTTTAGATCAAGCAGACAAAGTAACTGCAGTCAGTGGGTCCAAGAGTCATAACAGAGCTGGAAAGGATGGAGAAGCCAAGAATCAGAAGTAAAGATGGAACCAAGTTACTCTGTGCCAGGCCCCAAGCAAAGCACTGCTGCTGCTGCTGCTAAGTCACTTCAGTCGTGTCCGACTCTGTGTGAGCCCATAGACAGCAGCCCACCAGGCTCCCTGCATAATCCTTATCCCTGCTTTGGGGGGGTCCCCACAAATCACTGAATCTCCTAAGATTCACTGATTTGCCAGAAAGGACTCGTACAATTTGGAAAAGCTGTTTTGCTCACAGTTACCATTTATTCTAGAAAACAGATACAAATTAAAATCAGCAACAGTAAACGCATGTTGGGCAGAGTGCAGGACGGAGCAGGCTTGAGCGTCAGTTGTCTTCCCCCACTGGAGCTGCACAGATAATGCTTAATTATCCCAGCAACAATGTATGACTTGTACAGAGTGTCATCAACCAGGAACGTCACCAAGCCTTGGTGTCCAGGGTTTTACTGGTGGTCGACTGCGCAGGCACGAAAAGCCAGCATGCCTCAACCTGACTTCTCAGTCTTCATCCCCGCCAGCATTCAGACTGGAACAGTGTGACCCAAGGCCTCCATCATAAATCACATTGTTAGCTTGAACTATCTGGCGTGGCCCAAGGCCCCAAATAAACAGACACTCTCAATTGACAGGATATTCCAAGTGTTTAGGGGTCATGTCCCAGGAGGCTGTCAAGGGCCAGCTTCTTTGGAACAAGGTTTGAACACTCCAAACCTGCTGAGTCAACCCTTTACTACAAGCCTCACTTCATTTTCACAGTAATCCTATATATCAGTGCTATTATCCTCACTTGATAGATGAGAAAACTGAGGCTTAGACAGCTGAACCAAATGGCAAGGTCACCCACTAGTAAACAGAGGAGCCAGGGTTATGCGCCAAGTGTGTCTGGCTTCAGAGCCCACACTCATGTGCTTTATTCTGCTGCTGCCCTGTTCATGTCCACTGGTCTCAAGAGGAACTAAATAAAGCCTGTGAGTAATTCTGTGCTCTCTGTTCCAATGAAGAAAGAACTTCAAGCCAGGCTGGGTTCCACAGGCCTGGACTGTCCACCTGGAACAAATCTCTGTCCTAGCACTCAGCACGTGGCCTTGCTTATCTGTCCCTCCCATCAAACTGTGGGGGCTCCAGAGGAAGGCTGCGGCACTTGCCTTTGTCCCCTGTACTTGGCACATGTACTATGAACACAATTATTTTCTTTAGAAAAAAAAAAAAAGCATTTATATTTATTTGGCTGCGTTGAGTCTTAGTTGCAGCACATGAGATCTTCATTGCATCATGTAGGATCTTTAGCTGCAGTGCATACACTCTAGCTGTGGCCTGAGGGCTTAGTTGCTCTTCGGCAAATGGGATCTTAGTTCCCCAAGCAGGGACCAAACCCCGTGTCGCCTGCATTGCAAGGCAGATAGTTAACCACTGGACCACCAGGGAAATCCCAAAAATTATTTTCTAGCTAAACTAAATGTCTTCCTGATCGTCACTTTGAAAAACTATCTTCACAGGTTAAAGACAGAGTATTTAATTCATATGATTGACGACTGCAATTAGAAAACAGCAGTACTTAGGACCAAAAGTCATAGATATGCAAAAACAATATGACAAACTTAGGGTCATTAAAGAAAAAAAAAGATAATTTTCAAAAAAGTGAAAGACATCAAACATTGACACATGTAAAACATGTTTCAAAAACTTATGTAATCCACCAGTGAGGGATCGTTAGGATAGGAGAACTAATTCAGAGAATTCAAGGAACAGAGGTTTATACGGTCAGTTTCATAAAGTCTGCCAAAATTACTTTTCTGATTTAGAGGCCAAACTGGTTAATGACCTACAGGACGATAAAATTGTAAGTGTCAGGGTTATTTTCTCTACTATTCAGAAGCCTTTTGTAGTCTAATGAACAAAAGTCTCTAGGTTAACATGTAACTTCACAGTGTCTTGAGCCCTGAACAAGAGTAAACAATAATTCAAGCGAAAGTACATTCTCTAGTGAATTAAATAACACTTGGATGAACTTATTAGACAATGTCCCAGGATGACAATGAAAGTTTTAGGTAATTTTTCTTAATAACTGATATAATTTTTAACATAAACATAGCTTAGAGTTTCACGTCAACAAATCACAATTAGATTGATATCTTCAGAGTCTCTATCTAAGGTCTAAAGCAATTTGCAAACAACTATTTTGTCATTTCCCAAGCTTACCTGATATGCTTTTGCATAGCAAACAGAATTTCATATTCTGTATTGCAGGAATAATGTCAAAATGCACCATATTTAAAAACTATTGCCAGAGCAAACAGAGGCATCAACTGCCAGGGAAAAACAGGGATTATCAAAAGAATATCAGCTAAAGCTCTATCAAAACCAGGGCCCTCCAAAAATACTAATCCTCCAGTATTACAGTCAACTATTTGTTTAAACACATTTAATCCATCAAAGATACTGTTTTGATTGAGTCACTTGTCCTCATGAATAAACGGTAATGGGCTTGAATTTCCACTACAGTTTTTAGACTCTTTAGAGTCCAATAATTGCTAAATTTTTTCTTTTAACTCCAGCAGAGGCTGTTCTGAAGTTTGTTTTTCACTATGCGTGAAAAAATAGTTTGATAAGAAGCTCAGCAGTGGCAATCAAGTTTAGAGAGCAGGCTTAGGAAAGAGTATTTTAACTACTTATTAACTTTTAAAATATTGCAAACCCTTTACAAGAATCTGTTTACATAAAATGAATGCAGTAATTAGAGATTATCCTCATCTTTTCATTAAGATAAGTCCCTAGGAATCTCAATTCTTCACTTTGTGCTAGTTCTTCATCTGGAACACCTGGAAATTGCATTAAAACTAGAACTCAACCACCCCCGAGATTTTGCTGAAGCAGAAGAGCCCAGGAACACACACAGGGAAACTTCACCAATGAGTGTGATGCATACCCAAGAATGGGGATAACTAAGAAGAAAAGACATGGTCCTCTGGTAGCCTTTTTCATATAAAAGGGCATCCTTGGAGATAGTGACTCCCAGATACTAAAAGTAACTTAGGAAACTTGAACCTGATACACTTGTAGGAAACTTGAACCTGATACACTTGTAGAAATTCTCTCTGTATATTTTACAATTCTAACTTTAATGAAGTGACCTGGATGTAGTCTCCAGACAGTTATAGTTAATGAGCTTTTACTCTGTATCCTTAATCTTGCATCTCGCAGAAGTCATTCAGTTTCAATCCACCCTCTCAAACGCTATACACTGAAGCCTAGGTGGAGTGTGGAAATGAAGGTCCATGGACCACATTCATCCCTTTGTTTTGGTAGATAAAGTTTTGTTGGAACACAGCCATGCTCATTTATTTATATATCATCATATACTGTCAAGTTAGTCACTCAGTCATGTCCAACTCTTTGTGACCCCATGGACTGTAGCCTCACCAGGCTCTTCTGTCTATGGAATTCTCCAGGCAAGAATACTGGAGTGGGTTGCCATTTCCTTCTCTAATATAGTGCCAATGTAAAATACTAAAAGGGACATAATCTCACTCCTGTGGTTTTCCTACCAGATATGCAAAATCCAAATGGAAGCATGAGAAAACATCAAATAAATTTTTGAAGATGTCAGAGTAGCAAAAAAAAAAAAAAATTTTTTTTTTGGAAAACTATTCCAGATTAAAGGATATAAAATGACATGAGAACTTAATGCAATGGATGATTCTGGATTACTTCCTGAGCAAAAAGAAACATTACTGGGACAAGTAGTAAATCTTGAATAGGATCAGTAGGTTACATAGCAGTATTATTAATGTTAATTTTCTAGTTTTAATGACTTATTGCAGTTGTGTATGGCCATGTCCTTATTTTTTAGGAAATTCATTCTGAAGTATTAGGTGATAATGGGGCAATACATTTGCACCTTATTCTCAGAAAATAATAAAAACATGTATATGCAGTAGTATGTTGGTATTTAATAACCAGGCTTCCAACATACGTGCATATATATATATGTATACACAAAAGTTTAGTATAAGTTTTACTGATAAAAAAGTGTAGAGTACAATTTATCAAAAAAAAAATTAAATATGCACTATACTTTGTTGTAGATTCTATATAGCCAATTGATTCTCACAAAATGCTTTTGATGATTTTTGCCAATCTTTTATACCTGTAGACAACTGGAGGTTGCTGCTCACAATCAGCTATAGATACAGCAAGCACTAATCTGCATTATCATCAGTGTCTCATTACTTTCTTAAATATAGGTAAACAAGGGACTCCCTTGGTGATCCAGTAATTAAGACTCTGGCTTTTAATTCAGGGGACTCAAGTTTGATGCCTACTCAGGGAACTAAGATTTCATGTGCCGTGTGGCAAAAAAAAAAAAAGATAAAAAGTAACTCAAGCCCTGATTTGTCTCTGTGAGTGCTCACTAGATATGGAACTGGGAAGAGATGAACAATAACTCCATGATATCATATTTCCACCATAAATAGAAGAAAATCACCTCCAAAGTATAGAGGGTAGTAAAATAATCCAGAGCATTGATCATTTGAGTATTGACTTATAGTGTATTTATTTGTTTGGAATTTACAGGAAGCCTTGGTCACTGAAACATCTGCCTTTTCATTTTCACTTTTAATATTGAATTGTAAGCTGAAATAATTTAATGTTTAACAATGACATGTTGAACAACCGGGGCTTCCCAGGTGGTGCTAATTGTAAAGAACCTGCCTGCCAATGCAAGACACTCAGGAGACGTGGGTTCCATCCTTGACGGGAAGATCCCCTGGAGGAGGGCATGGCAACCCACTCCAGTATTCACGCCTGGAGAATTCCATGGACAGAGGATCTGGCAGGCTATGGTCCATAGTGTTGCCCAGAGTCAGACATGACTGAAGCGACTTAGCACACAGCGCACACACACCCATGTTAAACAGTTAGCTCACAAAGGTCAGAAATGTTATCAACAGAGCCTTTTAAGACAGAACCAACTGGCCTCGGGAAACAACTATGAAAAAGCCATGAAGAAAATGGGGTGAAATTTCAGTATTCAGAAATCTAAATAGATGGTACACAGGAATTCTACCTACCATTCCTACAACTCTTCTAAAATCGAAAATCACTTAAAACTCAAAAGCTTAGAAAATCCATCAACAGAACCGATTCACGGATGTATGTCGGTTCTCTCCTCATACAGGCGTGACGCAAACTAGGCACCTCTTTGGGGCACTGCTTAAAAAAAAAAAAGGAAGGAAGGGGAAAAGTGCATTCAGGGGAAGGTGAGCACTAACATTTCAAGGACCATCGTCAAGCCCCTCAGCCACTTCATTAGCAGCCCATCATTTCACGGGGAGGTCTGTTCAAGTTGTCTACGGTTGAGTTCCCCACCACGCAAGCAAGTGTGATAAAGCAGGTGCATAGCCTAGCAGCATGGTGACTTTGATCTTCCCTCCCCTCTCCTTCACAGATCTTCTTCACCTGTTCATCCCTGTCCTCTGTTTACGAAAGAAGCAACAGGACAAGAATGCGTGCATGATATACGACAGTTGGTTAACACACAGCGAGGAAGTCTTTTCTCCCCATGGGCATCTGTGTTTCATCTGTGAAACTTGAACGATGGGCCTGATCTCTTCCAAACCAAACATGCTAACGTCCTGCTTTAGACCTCAGCGTCCAGACGGCTTGAGAGTTGGAGGCCCAGCGTCTACCCCACCTACGATAGCACCAGGGTGGCACTCCAGACAGCCCGCTCCCCTGGCTGGAACACGGCCACGCCTTGATGTGAAGCAGCTGTCCATGGCGCAACAATGCGGGGCAGTTTGGGACAGGAAGTGAAAGATACCACATCCTCTTGAAACTGCAAGGAAAATTTATTAGGGCCTATTATCATGGCTTCACAGTTGTTAAGAAGTAGCAGTTGGGCTCTCCTATTACCAGGCCGTGGGGGGAAGGCCTTGGTTTCTGCAGAGTCTGTCTCTCAACTTCCATCTGGAGAGGAATGTCACTGCCCACCCCCATGCTTGACCAGAACACTTCTAAGGCAGTCCCTCTGAAAGCCCCCAGAGGGTGGTCCTTGTAAATATGTAGTGAATGCTGACTATGCCATTAGGGGCTTGGGTACGCATTAAGATGAAGACACCAAGATTCTGCCAGAGTGCTTCAAATATGCGGAATCAGAGGATTCTAGTAGCTGCAGAGCTCATTCTATCCAATCTGACGATCTGGTTGGAGACAAAATACACACATTGCCAAAGATCCCTTACAGCTCAAGGCTACACATTAGAGAGGTCAGATGCGTGCTGGGGATAAAGTGCAGGAAGGCAAGAGGAAAGAGTGATTATGGAAATCTTCAGGACACTCTGCTCTACCCAAAGAGAGGAAGCTGAGGAACCCTGCCTTCAAAACTTTCATTTATTTCCAGAACAAGTCTTCCACCTGATGAAACAGGAATTAACAAGCAACAGAGATAAAAGGAGCAGGGGTCTCAGGGTCTTAGGGCCCGGGAAGGAGACAAACAGGTGGCAAAGTTAAGGGGGAAGGTTTAATAACCTGAGATTCCATTGGTTCAACAAAGAAGGTCCTAATCTTCGAGCTGACTCTCTACACATATGGGTTTATAATCAGAGGCCCCAAAACAGTAATCAATCTTCAGCCTCCAGCAACACAGACTTGGTGCATTAGAAAAAGGAAGTAGGGAAGAAGTGTTTGCCTTTGTTTTTGATTTCTGTGTTTTGTTTCCTCTGGCTTACCTACATCTGTTTGCAAGCTCAGCCCAGCACCCATTGCCTGAGGGACTGTTGGCACCTCCTCCTCCTCCTCTGGCTTACCCCCGCCCCCCCCCCCCCCCCCCCACCCCCACCCCCACCCCCACCCC
>SJYV01032627.1:1262155-1307520 GCA_006410875.1 Neotragus pygmaeus
GCACACACACACACACACACACACACACACACACACACTCACACACTCGCCTTCCTTTGGCATCCAGAGCTCTGGACGCGGGGTTCAATAGGTACACGGCAGCCCCCAGCACTTAAACTACATCAGACATAAGGAGGAGAGCCTGCTTGGCCAGCCACCAAGCTTGGCTCTCTTGGAGGTTCTGGAAAGGGAGATAAAATGTGCCTTTTGCAGTGAAATGTTTGCGGACTTTGTATCGAATTCACGTCACAGACGGCCGGACACAAAGCAGAATTCTGAGTCCTGCTCGCTGCCAAGGCTGGCCTCCCACTGTGAAGGCAAGGAATTGTGCCTCCGGGGGTCTACAGAGAAAGAGGGAGAGGCCAGACCCGGGGATGGGCAGGGGGCTGTCATCACCCACAGTGGTTACACCGTGACCCTGACAGACGTCCACTGCTGCGGCCTGAGGGGCTGCCCGCGGGGCCCCCGGCTCTCCACCAGCCCACCCTGTGGGAACTGGCTGCTTGAAGCCGGTCGGGGACCCTCCTGTGTCCAGCCGCAGTGACCTGTTTACACATCTTCCCCATTTCTGAGTTCAGCTAACAGACTCCTGCTGGAGCACCCTGAGGGTCTCGCAAGCACAGAGTTCAAGGTGAAGGCCCTCCCAACCTCAAGCCTGAAGCGAGCACTAAGGTCAGAAATGGGTCATGGAGGGACCAAGAGCAATTGCAGCTCCCGGCCCCCGAGCCCTGTGACCGCCCACTCACAGGCAGGGCCGAGGTCGGCCCAGGCACCCCGCGGGCAGCAGCTGCTCAGCCGCAAAGGCCGGCACGTCAGCTCGCCTCCGAGCCGCCGGACCCGGGCTCCTCTGTCCTCTGTCAGATCGGGTCCAGGTCCAGACACAAACCCAAATGTCCCTCTCCCGCATCCTCCCCCTCCCTCAGGTCTTGAGCTCCTGTAGTTACCAAGGATTCGACCAGTTCTTGTCACCTTGCCTGGAGGGTACAGTCCATTGGGTCGCAAACAGTTGGACTGAAGAGACTTAGCAAGAAAACACGCAAGTCACCTTGCTCAGATTAAGGTGAAAGTGAAAGTGTTAGTTGCTCAGTTGTGTCTGACTCTTTGTGACCCCAGAGTATGCAGCCTGCCAGGCTCCTCTGTCCATGGGATTCTCCACGCAAGAATACTGGAGTGGGTTGCCATGCCCTTCTCCAGGGGACCTTCCTGACCCAGGGATCGAACCCAGGTCTCCCACATTGCAGGCAGATTCTTCACCATTTGAGCCACCAGGGAAGCCCTGTTGGACATCAACTGTCCTTGTTTTGCAAGAGTTAACTTTTCAGGAAGAGCTTGCCAACGCCCAGGAAAGATCTGAGGGAATCTCGGCAGGACCAGGTACATTATGTTAAGGAGGCTGAGGAAAGGGAACTTTGAGGGAGAAAAAAAGAGAGAGAGAGAGAGTGTGAGACAGGGAGATAAATGGGTAACAGAAACAGGATAAAAGAAGAGAAAGATCAAAGCCAAGTTAGTGGGAAAAAGTGGCACAGCTAAGGACATACTGTTTACCTCGTGCAATTTTTGCTGGAGTCAAACTTTAAAAATTGATTAGCCTCCTAATAGCTGCTGCATCTCTCTTCCCTTTGCTGGAAGTAGCTTTTGGAAGAGAGTTATTCGTACTTGAGCTCTGAAGAAAGCATATTAGATTATTTGTCTGTAAGGCTCAGCCCTTGAACCTCCTCAGCCTATACTAAATCAGCCTTGACTTCCTCCTTCTGCAGATTCAGAATTGTAGCCACTTCTAAGGGCAAAGGTGACCCTCTGGGTGGCCTGCACTCTCACCCTAATTGGTATCAGCCAGCCTTTGGGGAAAGTGAGTGGAGGCATAGGAAATATTGTGGATGGCAAAAACTCTGCTCTGATTCAGAAAACAATTCTGGGGACTTTCTTGGTGGTTCCAGCAGTTAAGAATCCGTCTTCCGATGAAGGGGACATAGGTTCAATCCCCAGCGGGGAACTAAGATCTCACATGCCACAGGGCAACTAAGCCCAAGCACCACAGCCAAGACCTGATGCAGCCAAAGAAATATTTTTTAAAAAGAAAAGAAAACAATTCTATTTATGACAGCATAAAAAAGAATACCTAGGAAAACAATCAACCAAGGAGGTGAGTGACTTGTATAGTGAAAACCACAAAACGTCGCTGAAAGAAATTTTAAAAGACACAAAAAGGAAGACATCCTGCATTCATGAATTTGAAGACCTCATATTGTTAAGGTGTCAATACTACTCAAAGGAAATCTATAGATTCAATGCAATCCCTATCAAATCCCAACGACATGTTTTTGCACAAAAAGAAAACTTCACCCTAAAACACATACAGAATCTCAAGGGACTCCAAATAGTCAAAAACAAACAAACAAACAAAAAAATCTTGAAAAAAAAGAACAAAGTGGAGGTCTCACAGCTTTGTCAGGTTGGCTTAATTCAAGTCTCATCATAAACTGATCTCCAGTTTTCCACAGTTAACCTAGTCTCTTCTCTTCCTGGCCCTTTGGTCCAACCAAGGCTGTGGGTCTAACTTCCAGTTACGCCAGCTACTTAATGTATCTCCTTCTAATCCATGTAACGTCTTTCCTCTTTCTTTCAGGATCAGACTCATGCTCCCACCTCCTGCACAAAGACTACACCAACTGTTGGCAACCCACATCTCCACATTCCCTGAGGTCCAACCAAACTATCATCTGAACTCCACAGTGTAGCACTTTATTCGTGACAGCAATCGAGTTCTTTTCACACGCAGAGCACTAGAGATTAGGTCCACCAACTACTGCTTTCCGGTTGACTCATTCATAAATCTTGCCTGGATCACTAGAGGGTAAGTTTCTTCAGGATGATTCCATGCATATCTTTCCAAGCTTCCACACAGGAGATGCTACCAGATCCAATACAAGGAATTCATTGGTTCTCATTGCCAATTCAATGGCAAAGTGGATATAATAACGAAAGCACTTTAAATCTTTTGAGTTTGAATGGAAGTTCAAGAGTTGGAGGGTTTGCCAGATGTAAACTAGACCTTTTCGTGATCATTTCATAGTATATTCAAATATTAAAACATCGCACACCTGAAACATATAACATTGTATGTCAATTATATCTCAATTTTTTTAAAGGGGTTTGAGAATTTATTTATGCAAAATTCTTCCTTGTACCCCTTCCAACCTTTATTCTGAAAAACAAAATCCCCATAAAGTGAATAATTGAGGAGAGGCATGGAATCAAGATAGGTGTTTTGGAGGAAAAAGTACTTGGAGTTTGTCATATTTCATGTGAATTTAGTCTGTTGGTAGTGTATTAGCAGTGTTAGGAAGAGAGTTTAAGGAGGAAAAAATAGGCTAAGAATTCTCCCGTATAGTCTGGGTTACCATATCTCAGCTTTATCTCCTGCAGCAGTAACTAGATGTGCTCTTTTTAGTCCAATCATCCCCCCAACAGCTCACAAACACAACCTCCCAACTGGGAAAACACACCCTGGACTCAGAGAGTGGACTTCTGCTTCTGACACCCCATTCGGAACATCAGATTGAATTTGGGATTTCCAAGTAGAGAAGTCCACTCTCCATTCCAGCAAGTTTGTACAGTAAGTGGAGTCTGAGTAAATATAATTATGTGTGATTTAAGATTTCTTTTTTCAAAAGGAACCAACTCATGAAAATTTCATAGAAAGGAAATAGAAAATCGAGGGCAGGATGTAAAAATGTGAACAATCATAGACGCAAATGTGTTAAGTGGGAACTTCCTAAAGGGTTTTTACTGTCTCTGGCTATATATTCTACTTATCGCCAAAACTGAGACTAACAAGCTTCTGTTTTTCTTAGCAGACTTCCTGAAGGAAGGAACCAAAGGAAGCAGTGTTCGGCATGTCCCTTCTGGAAGCTGCTCTGAGAGTATTTACCCCTGTCTAGCCCACCTCAAAGTACGCTAACACTGGATCCATCCTGAAAGGTCTGGCAGCAACAAAAGGTGTTGACTACTGCAATGAAAGACCTACTTAACCCAAGCGCTCTGCACATAGACATGCTTTTGCCCCTGCTTCTGTTTGCCCGGCATCCATGCCAGGTCAGGCCCTTCAAACGAGCCCCTTATATCCCCAGGAAAATGGCAGGGCCGGCCCAGGTGGGAAAGGGCCCGTGTTTAGACGTCCACAATCCATCATGCCAAAGGGAAAGCAACGAAAATATTTAACCAACGGCCAGACCAGGGCAACCTGGCCAGAAGGCAAACAGCTGAGATGTGCTAAGGGATCCGAGGGGCTTTCTCCACTCCAGTAGCTGTTGGGAGATTAACTTTCCCTTGCTGTCTTTCCTCCTTCAGAGTCCGGCCTCACTCACAGGGATCTTCTGAAGGCTGTTGTGCTGATAATAGAGGATCTGTGCAAAGCTCAGAGCTTGTGTACACTGTTGAAAGGCAAATGATCTGAACGTGAAATACAGATTAGGCAGTTCTTATAGCACAGCCAGCTTCCATGGTTTCTGTTTTACCTCCCAGAATTTTTTTTTTAATTAAAAAAAAACTTTTTTTTAAACAGAACGCATGTTCATATTTTATTTCCTAAAGATGAGTGAACTTGTCAACCATAAGTACGCCTTTTAGGCCAAATAATATCTTGGACTACCACGTGCTAGTAATTGCATTTTAATTTCCTTTGATGGAGAAAATTCAACGACAAAAGGCTATTATAGGTTATATAACTCTATAAATATGTTACTAGCACAATAGCCTCTACAGACATTTGCAAATCTTACGTAGAAGATATTATTCATTCACCACCTCCAATTTCCACCCTGCCAATGCCACCCCTCTGTTCCTTGTACCCTCTTCAAGGATTAACTTCACAGGTTGTTCTAGGGCCAGAGCTCACAAATTCCCACTGAACTAGTTCTCAGGGCAGAGATTTAAGGGAGGAGAACATTATTTTACCTATAACTCATCTCCTATCCTCTTCTTCATAAAAGCAGAGACCAGAAATACAGCAGACACTAGAGATGCCACAGCTGAGGTGGTCAGTCCCAAATACCCAGGGTTTCCTAGCACCCACAAAGGGAGCAATGGCTAAAAGACCTAGGAGACAAAAGCGTTGAATTTTCAATGTTGATTTCTCAAGAAGAGAGTGACTAACTGAAATCCAAGATTTATAAAACTAAGAAAAGATGGCATCATCTATTGAAAATGCTTTAGAACTGTGGAGAGGATTCTTGAGAGTCCCTTGGAGAGCAAGGAGATCAAATCAGTCAATCCTAAAGGAAATAAAGCCTGAATATTCATTGGAAGGACTGATGCTGAAGCTCCAATACTTACCTGATGCGAAGAGCCAATTCACTGGAAAAGACCCTGATGCTGGGAAAGATTGAGGGCAGGAGAAGAGGGCGACAGAGGATGAGATGGTTGGATGGCACCACCAATTCAATGAACATGAGTTTGAGCAAACTCCAGGAGACAGTGAAGGATGGAAGCCTAGCGTGTTGCAGTCCATGGGGTCACAAAGAGTTGGACACAACTGAGCAACTGAACAAGAGAAAAATTGAAAAAGTCAAAGCCTGAAGCTGGATGCTTGCTATCCCAGAGGTAAAGTAAGACAAAAAAGGTCCCTTTTCTCCAGAAGAAGTGTTCTTTCTGACATCTATCAACACAAATCTTGGCCACTGAAACAAAGACAACAGGTTGGTGATGCAGTCTCTGGTTCTGTCCCAAGCAAGCAATCAATTAATATTTCATGCTTGCACGAAGAAGAAAACAGTAGCTCTGGCCTCCAGACCTAAAGGACAGCATGGTGTCCGAGCCCTCGCTCAGGTTCTGTGGCTCCAGCACCCGGGCCTGGGGGGCTCGGACAAATTAGGTCTGCAGGTTGGACGAGCACGGGCCACGCCTCCGCTCACTTCCCATCTTTCATCCAGGCAGCTCCCAAAACACTTGTCTGGCCGAGCTGATGGATGGGCCTGGAATGGCCTTGTTTGCGGCCCGGGTGAGGCGCAGCAGCTGTTTAACAGCCCTGCAAGTGACCCTGGTCAGGACTTTCAAGGCAGGAAGCGCAGAAGAATAGAGTATCCACTTAACATGACCACAAAGGCACTGGGAGGAGGGACTTCCTCAACTTGTAAGTGGCCAGCAGCCGGGCGCTCTAATTACACACACACGCAAACCGGGGAGGGGGGAGAGCTAAGAGGGGAGGAGGAAGGGCTCCCGAGACATCCTGGCTGGGCTCTCATTCCCTGAGAAGACACAGCAGCCCGCAGCCCCATGAGCTGCCCCATATGGGGAACACCGAATCTCCACCCATGACACATGTGAAAATATCCCCCTCCCAGCTACTCCCTGGCTCTTCCTCGTGGCTCCTTCACTTGTCCCTCTACTGGGGAACTATGCTGTTATGTATCTCCATGGCCTGGAGACTCTTCCTGGGCCTTCTCCACATCCCCCCGGCCATGCCCCACTCACTGGTTTCTCCCCCTCCTTCCCAGATGTCACCCTTTAAAGAAGGAAAAAAGGAAGCAAGAACACTAATTTGAAAAGATACTTGCACCCCAATCTTCAAAGCAGCCTTATTGACCATTGCCAAGAGATAGAAGCAACCCAAGTGTCCACCAACAGATGAAAGGATAAAGAAGATGTGATATAGGCATAGATAAAGATACAGATAGGTTAGTTAGACAGAGATATACATAGATCTATCAAGTGGAATATTACTCAGCCATCAAATAGAAAGAAAATTTTCCATTTGCAACAACACAAAGGGACATGGAGGGCATTATGCTAAGTGACATAAGTCAGACAGAAGGACAAATACTACATGATGTCACTTACACGTGGAATACAAAAAATACAAGAAGCTGGTGAATGAAAAAAGAAACAGACTCACAAATATAGAGAACAAACTAGTGATTGCTATTGGGAAGAGGGAAGCGGGGAGAGGAAGATAGGGGTAGGGGATTAAGACGTATAAACTACCATGCATAAAATAAATGGGGACGTATTATATAATAAAGGGAATATAGCCAATATTTTATAATAACTGTAAGTGGAATATAATCCTTAAAAATTGCGAATCACTATACAGTACTCCTGAAACTTATATAATATTGTCCATCCACTATACCTCAACAAAAAATAAATGAATTAAACATCACACACACACACATACCAAAAAAAGAAAAAAGAATGAAAGAAAGAAAAAAGGACACCCAATTTCAGGGGACTCTCATTGCCCTCTCTGATACTGCTGATGTTTGTTCAAGTGTGGTGGGCAGCAGGAAAGTTCCAGGTAGAACTTCTGTGGCTGCATATTTTCTGCTCCCTCTTCATCCAGCCACAGAGCTTGAGGTGCCCCCGAGCTTTGTGCCTTTTCCAGGCCAAGTTTAACTGAAACCTAAGAGATAGTGTTCTACCAAGGGCTGTGGTTTCCTGCTGCAGAGGTGAATGGAGGCGGGTCCACGTTTTTGCAAGACCTGAAGCTGATACAATTTTTATTATTTATTTTTAATATTTATTTATTTGACTGCACTGGGTCTTAGTTGCAGCACACAGACCTCCAATCTTCCTTGCAGCATATGTGATCTAGCTCCCTCATCAGGGATCAAACCTGGGCTCCCTGCATTGGGAGCTTAGAGCCTTCACCACTGGACCACCAGGGAAGTTCCCGAAGCTGATACAATTTTTAAAAATGCAAACTGTATAAAAAATTATAAATACATATTAGGTGAAGGGCCTTGAAAGAGGCTTATGCAAGTGATGGGCTCCAAAGCATAAATTTTGTTCAGTCGCTAAGTCATATCTGATTCTTTGCAATCCATGGACTGACTGCAGCCCCCCAGGCTCCTTAGCTTTCTGCTTAAATCTGCAGCTGGATAGAAATAAGTACATAAACGCTCTCCTCCTGAGTTTCAGTGTCCTGAGAAGGGGCCAAATCCCAAGTGGGTACTAGGGAACTCCTCGCAGGAGTCAGGAGGAACCGCCCTCCGAATCTCTTTCTTCTTTATTTTGCTTCCTCCCTCCCACTTAAAAGCTGCAGAGATGTGCTGAGTCCGAGCCAGCGCTGGCCTTCCTGGAAGAAGCTGCAGCGGGTCCACCTTGATGGCTTGGCTAATGAACCCAGCCTCCTGAGGAGTTCCTGGCTGGAGCAGGCAGGCTAACGCTGAGTCACCAGCCCAGGTAGGCCTTGGCCAAGCATGTATCAGGGCTTCCTACATCTGCTGCACCCAGCGAGGAGCTATGAAGGCACAGTAAGAGTGGAAATACTGGTTAGCCCTTTCCTCCACGTGAGAGCCAAAACTCTTGGCCCAGGGATCAGGGAACCCGGCGACACTCGGTCATGCTGTGTCGTGCTGCGCTAATTTAGCATGGCTGAATGGGCTGAGGTCACAGAAGACTTAAGTGCCTGGTGTTAGAACTAACTGGGTGATGTGAGTAAGTCAAAACCGTGTGCTCTGGGCCTCCCCTGCTTCATGTATGAAGCTCCAGAAGTGAGTTTGCCTGAGGTCCCCTCTCATCCTGTGTATCCCCAGGATTTCCATCTTGGCATCTGCTCTATTTATTTGAATCATTGTATTCCTTGTATGGTAGCTGAGACCCGGACCTCAGTTATCCCAGCTTTCCAGGCTCTCACTGCCTTATCCCTTTCTTCTGCCCTAAACAAGACTTCTGATCAAATTACAAACAATTTTGTATGAAAATGGGAAAACAGAACATCAACCTGCAAAATGGTTTATGGAGACATGATAGAGATGCAGGGACGAGGGAACAGGTAAGAAAAAAAAAATAATAAAGTGTCCTCTTCTTTCTCCTCTTTTGAGGAACGTGTCCTGTTGGGGCCATGATGGCTATTGTACGAATTAAAAAAAAGAAAAAAGGCAAAGGAGCCAACACCCTTTGCAGAGGCCAGTGCCAGGGGTAAAATAACTTCAACTGAACCAGATAGGCAGTCTCCTGTGATACCAACCAGCCAAGGAAACAGTCCAGGGCCTAGTGAGCCTTAGTGAGGTTCCTCTGTAGTGTTTCACCCAGGCTCCTGGCAGGGGACACTTCAGGGTGTTTAATAAACAATATGGATCCATGACCCTGTGCTGGGGCCCCTGGTGACCGAGCTTCACACAAATCTGATTTCAGGGGCTAATATTAGGTTGAACCATCTGAAACTGACATTATTCAACCATGTTGATATCCAAAGAGAATGACAATTCTGTGAGCTTCAATCTAATAAAGCAGACTGGTATTCAAATATTAAACACGTATCGGCTGACTTCCCACCTGCTCTCTCTCCGAACAGCACACACAAATTGGGAGGTGGGTGGGGGAGGGGAAGTGTTTTTTGTTCCCTGCAAAAGGCAGTGCTTCTCGATGGGGTGATACTGCCTAGCCAGGGGATGTCTGGCAAGGCGTGGAGATAGTTTTGGTTGTTAGGAAGCTGCTATGCAGCCTTTCAAGCATAAAGAAGCCCCCACCCGCACCTGAAAAAGAATGATCCTGCCCAGTCGTCAACAGCACTTACCAAGGTTGAGAAGCTATGCCACCAAGTGTCACTGGGGGCTTCCCAGGTAGCTCAGTGGCAAAGAATCCATCTACCAGTGCAGGAAATGTGGGTTTGATCCCTGGGTCAGGAAGATCCCCCAGTGAAGGGCATGGCAACCTACTCCAGTATTCTTGCCTGGGAAATCCCATGGACAGAGGAGCCCGGCAGGCTACAGTCCATGGGTTTGCAAAGAGTCAGACATGACTGAGAGGCTGAGCATGCACACGCACAGATCCAGAGCCTTAGCTGTGCAGTTAAGCAAGTACATAGAAAGTACAGCTCTATATGCCGTAAAGGGCAGAGGCCAGCACCCTGAGTCCCAGGTGGTCAGATCAGCCTCTGGTCCCCCTAACCGGCCTCTGATCTAGAACTACCCTCCCACCCCCTGGCCAGGACCAGCCACCTCTCAGAAAGTCCTTCCTCCACTTCTGCTTGGTAGCCTGAAAGGATGAGCATTTTCTGATGTTACCCAATCTGCAGACCAAGCCTGCAAGTGACAAACTGGACTCGATTCCCAAGCCCTCAAAGTTTCTCTGCAAAGGACGGGTCATTGACTCTTTCCTCCCACCAGCTTCGCCCAGAAGCATGCAGAACATACCACAGGCTGCTGCAGCCCAGGCTGCTGAAACCACAGCCCAACCCTCCAAAGCAGAAGAGAAAGCTCCGGGGGCCAGCTGTGGCGGGCGCACGCTGTTTCCTGGAAAAGACCGTGTGTCACTCTCGGTGACTCCCTGCCACAGTATCGCTCACTACCCCAGCTGCCGCTGCCCACCGGTAGACGAAGCACTGAAACCCAGAGGGCCTGGGGGAATGCAGCTCCTTTTCCCTGTTTGCGAGCTGTACTTGCTCTTAATGTGCAACCACCCCGCGCTCTATAGATCTTTCTGCTTGCAAATACGAAGCCAGAGCACATACACATTTATTTATGAACTTGAACCCGAGGTACAGCCACAAAAATCACCCCCTCCATGAAGCAGAAGGAATGTGGAGAGTCATCTACAACAAGGCTAAATCGGAACTTCCAAAAATAACACAATTGGAATATTTGGCGCCAGAAGATTCCTGATAAAAGAGATTCCTTCCTCTTTTTGGAAGATCCACCCTGGCATCACATGACGCTCAAAAGCAAGGCTCTCTTTCAGCTGTCCCAGCTTCAGGGTCCAGCTGCAACTCAACACTTAACAATAAAATGGTGGGGGGTGGATATTTTTGAAAATAAAAATGGGAGACATATGATCTTGTTCCAGTACTTTGCCTGTTCTTTGCTTTTCGGAACTTAAAACCTGGCCTGCCGTTCACCAAATGACACAGGGTGCTGGCAGATGGAGAGAGGGCAGAATGTATTGTAATGGGACCATTAGGATCGTGTCAAAAGGTGAGGGGGAAGAAAGTGTTCATCGGCCGAGAAAATAAGCATTCGCCGCAAAGAAATATAACGTGTTCCATCTCTCTTCCCTCCACTCCCTTTTCTGCTTCCTATGAGAAATCCATCCATTAGGAAAGTCCCTAGTTCATGCATGACAGGCAAATGCAGGGTTTCTTCAGCCCAGAGTCATGGGCAGAAATATTTGTCAACAGAAAGAGGTCAGCCCGTTGGAACCGGGGAAGCCAAACAGGATCAGTGCGAATTTCAGACTAAGACAGATTACGAAGTTATAACCTTCCTTTTGACAAACCAACCACCGTATCCTCGATGCCAGTGTGAATAAATAATCTTTTATCTGTGCTTCCTAATTCTGGCTATGAAACCTTGGAACTACACAGAATGCTCAGAGCAGAACAGACATCTTCACGTGAACCAGAAAACGTTCTATTTCTGACTGCTTTCTCAGCCCTTGCTCAATGCCGCTGAAGGGAAACACGGGACTAAATCCTCTCCGTGACTGTAGCAGGTGCCCGAGATTCAGTCATCCATCCCGGGAAGAGCCAGTTCCCGACAGCCTCTGCTTCTGTTTGGGCTTCCATGGTAATAACAACAAAAGCAGCTGGCATTTGTATAGCTTTTTTACAGCTTACATGGCAATTTAATGCACGTGCTCTCACGGGCTCCTCAAGAGGAGAAGAAAACCCACAATGTAAGTGAGTTTATTAGCCCCATTTTACAGATAAGGAGACAACCCCGGAAATTAATGAGAAGAGCCCATGTGTGACAGGCCGGCACATGTCGTCACAGCAGTCCTGTCATCACACCAAGCCAGCAGGAAGGTGCTGCTCAGAGGGTCTCCCTCTGGGGGTCGGGGACGTGGAGCAGCACCTAAAACTCAGACATCTGCCTCTGCTGACCTTCTTCAATTCCAAAAACATTACACTGCCTGCGTGGTGGTTTCCTCTAAAACACTCCAGAGTCAACAGTGTGATATTTGCATATGCAGGTTCATCATGGGTGAGCAGCAGAATGAGCAGCAATCCACCAAAGCTGCTACAAGTGTACATCAAAAAACCTAATGAAAATATACACCAGAGGGTTCGGGGTTAGCACCGAAGAATAACTTTCGTCTTTCTTTCGGCGAAACATTTACCATGCAATATACAGTCCATGGGGTCGCTAAGAGTCAGACACGACTGAGCGACTTCACTTTCACCTTTCACTTTCATGCACTAGAGAAGGAAATGGCAACCCACTCCAGTGTTCTTGCCTGGAGAATCCCAGGGATGGGGGAGCCTGGTGGAGTTTCATGGGGGATTCTCCTCTCCTGCCTCAACTGATATATATATATAATCAACTTTTTATATTAATACTATCAAAGAGTTTACAGCTACAAGGGAGATTTCCAGGGTTAAGAGTTGACTTTGTACTTATTTTAAAGAATAAATGTCATACCTAAATAAGCTTCCCTGGTGGTTCAGACAGTAAAGAATTCTGCCTGCATGCAGGAGACCAGCATTTGATCCCTGGGTTTGGAAGACCCGTGAAGAAGAAAATGGCAACCCACTCCAGTATTCTTGCCTAGAGAATCCCATGGACAGAGGAGGCTGGTGGGCTACTGAGTGCTGGGCCAAGAAACACGAGGTGAGAGGGAACTCACCTAGAATTACGAAGTGAGATGTGCCTCAGATAAGCTGCTAACATACCAAATAGGGACAAACCTGACCCACCATCCCATCTCAACCCGTAACTCAGGACCTGCACAGCGAGTCACCCTCTCCCTCCAAGCTGCACCTCACCCGCCTCCAAACCCCACCAGCACCCTCTGCCCTTCTCAGCTGAAGCGCTGTGTGCCCAAGACACAAATTGCTTAGGACCCTTTGTATCTGTTTAAATGCTGTTACTCAGAGTAACAGACTCAGTTTTCATTTACCAGATCTTTTTGGCAGGCTTAATGGGAGCCAGGGGCTATGTTTGGTGCTGCTTGAATCCTCAAAGACTTTCCAAACTACAGAGAGGTCTTGGTAAGGTGAGGGGTCTAGAATAAGCCACTGTGGCATAAAAAAAAAAATTACTTGGAGCTGAAGGCATTTGAGTTCCTGAAATCCCTTATCTACCTAAAAGCAGAGCCTCCCAAAAAATTCAGTTGTCATAAATCCCCTCCCCAGAGCAAACCTAATCCTCCGTCCTCCAGAGAATTCTGTATCACACCTAGACAGACGTTGTCACAAACTACAATAACTCCCCACCTACTCTGCTGAGGGCTTGTTTACCTTTCCAGAAAGTCGTTTGCTTTCCCATAGTGACCTTTCTCCCCTCTCCCTTCTGAAAAATCCTCCTGAAGTCCTCCTCTGTCCCTCCCCATTCTCTATTCAGATGGCATGTAAGTCCCCATTCTAAGCTCCTCCTTGAGTCTCATTTCTTTGTGAGTTCTCATAAGCGACCTTGTGGCTCAGATGGTAAAGAGTCTGCCTGCAATGCAGAAGACCGGGGTTTGATCCCTGGGTCAGGAAGATCCCTAGAAAACGGCAACCCACTCCAGTATCCTTGCCTGGAGAATTCCATGGACAGAGGAGCCTGGAAGGCTACAGTCCATGGGGTCGCAAAGAGTTGGATATGACTGAGCAACTAACACATCATTATATATATTATAAAATTAAATGTTTTATTTCCCCTCTTGCTAATTTGTCTTTTTTGTCAGTTTAATTTGCAGATTCCCGACCCCAAATACGACAGGGTTGAGGAAAAGGTTTTTCCTCCTCAACACAAGCAATAGCCACACAGGGCAGGTGGTACAGGAAAGGCTAGACACTGGCCACCTTCAGCCTTCTCACAAACACTTCGCTGGGTGTTGCATGCGGGAGAGCCTGCAGGTCACAGCCAGCCCAACAGGCCGCATGTCCGGGGCTGTGAACGGAGAACTTCTGCTCCCCGGTCTGTCGGGCCAATGCTTTTTGCCAACATGAGTTTAATAGACTTTAGAAAAGAAAAGAAAAATGGAAGGGGCCACATGCGTGCCCTCCCCCCGGGCTAGGAAAAGCGGGAGTCCTTTATTTTCCTTAGGCCAAAACGTGTTTTGCTGGGAGAAACTTCTTTTCACCAGTCCTCCAGGCTCCTCACCAGCCAGGGTCAAACAAAGAAGCCTAGAGAACCACAGAACAAATAAACGAAAACAGCCCACAGAGAACAAGGAACAGGAAAGCCTCTCGTCCCAGATGAAGCCAGCGTCCCCAGGCCCGTCCTCCCAGCCCAGCTCAGTCCCTAATGAAGCTGCCCAGACGGCCCCCGCCTCGACCAGCTCCCCATCCTCATGGCAAGTGTCAGGCGAAGAATAAATCCCGAGAACTTGTCTCTTTTTGCACCCCCCACCACTCCTTCTGAAAATTATTAACATCCACTTAAAAGAAAGGGGGCGGGAGTGGGGTGCCGAGCTTGCCCTCTTTTCAAATTGCTTGTGAAGCGAGCATTGCTTATCACAACAGGTGCACTGGCCGCTCACAAAAACCAGAGGCAGTGTGGAGCTGAAAGGCTAAGAAATTACTTGTTCCCTTTGTCAGCTGCTCCTGCGGGCCATGCAAAGCCTGCTTAGGAGGCAGATATTGCGTCCCTCTTTAAAAAAAAAAAAAAAACAGGGGCAGGAGAAAGATTGCCAAGAGCTAAGAGCTAGGAGAGGAGTGTTGGGGATAGGGGAGGGCTTGGTGTTCCCAGGCAGTTTAGGAAAGGCAATGGAGACTGAGACTGAATTGTAAGTCTGTCCTGAACTTTCTGGAAAATTCTGGCAGCAGATCCCAGGCCCCCTCGGCAGGATAGAGAGAAGAAAATGACACCCAGGTTGGTTAAAGCAAATATCAGGGTGACCAGAGAGCAATGTATGTAGATTATATACAAAGTATATCATAATATTTTACAGATATTAATAAGAGCCCTCGTGGCTCAGATGGTAAGGAACCTGCCTGCAATGCAGGAGACCTGGGTTCGATCCCTGGGTTTGGAAGATTCCCCTGGAAAAGGGAACATATATTAAATAAAATTAAATTTAAAATATTGCTCAGAAACTGCCTTGGACAGCAGATAGCTGACTTAGTCACTCCTTCAGAGGGAATATGTCTTCAAAGCTATACTCCTCAACCAACTCTTCAGACAAGCAATTTACTTTTAAACTAGAGAGTTGCCTGTGTGGTACTAGCTAAGAGACCTCCAGCACCCATGTCCTGTAGCTTTCTCATCCTGTGCTCCCAAGGCTGCACAAGGGCCCCAGTCAGCTTCCAAGGCCTGCCCCCACAATGAGGGGGCAGCTCTCCCTGAAGCCAAGTCTTGATCTATCTAAGATCTGTAAGATCTGGATAAGCGGAAATTTCTCCCTATGGGAAAGTCATCATTATCATCTGGGAGGATTATTTGTTTTGCTTAAAAATAGAGTGGGCCTAAGGGAGCATTCCTACAAACAAAGTTAGTGGAGGTGAAGGAATTCCAGCTGTGCTGTTTCAAACCCTAAAGGATGATGCTATGAAAGGACTGCACATATTATGTCAACAAATTTGGAAAACTCAGCAGTGGCCACAGGACTGGAAAAGGTCAGTTTTCATTCCAATCCCAAAGATAAGCAATGCCAAAGAATGTTCAAACTTCTGTACAACTGTATTTATTCATTTCACATGCTAGTAAAGTAATTCTCAAAATTCAAGTGAGGCTTCAATAGTACATGAACTGAGAACTTCCAGATGTACAAATTGGATTTAGAAAAAGCAGAAGACAAACAGATTAAATAGCCAAAATCCGCTGGATCATAGAAAAAGCAAGGAAATACCAGAAAAACATCTACTTCTGCTTCATTGCCTATGCTAAAGTCTTTGACTATGTAGATCACAACAAACTGTGGAAAATTCTTAAAGAGATGGGAATACCAGACCACCTTACCTGTCTCCTGAGAAACCTAAATGCAAGTCAAAAAGCAACAGTTAGAACTGGACATGGAAATCAGACTGGTTCAACACTGGGAAAGGAGTTCATCAAGGCTGCATACTGTCACCCTGCTTATTTAACTTATATGCAGAGTAAATCATGCAAAATGCTGGGCTGGATGATTCACAAGCTGGAATCAAGATTACCGGAAAAATAACAACTTCAGATACGCAGATGATATCTAATGGCACTCTAATGGCAGAAAGTGAAGAGAAACTAAAGAACCTCTTGATGAAGGTGAAAAAGGAGAATGAAAAAGTTGGCTTAAAACTCAACATTCAAAAAGCTAATATCAGGGCATCTGGTCCCACCATTTCTTGGCAAATAGATGGGGGGAAATGTGGGAACAGAGACAGATTTTATTTTCTTGGGCTCCAAAATCACTGCAGATAGTAACTGCAGCTATGCAATTAAAAGACAATTGCTCCTTTGAAGAAAAGCTATGACAAACCTAGACAGCATATTAAAACACAGAGACATTACTTTGCCAACAAAGATCCATATAGTCTAAGCTATGGTTTTTCCAGTAGTCAGGTATGGATGTGAAGAGTTGGACTGTACAGAAAGCTGAGCGCTGAAGAACTGATGCTTTTGAACTATGGTGCTAGAGAAGAAATTGAGAGTCTCTTGGACTGCAAGGATATCAACACTCAACATTCACTGAAAGGACTGATGCTGAAGCTGAAGCTCCGATACTTTGGCCACCTGATGTGAAGAGCTGACTCATTGGAAAAGACCCTGCTGTGGGAAAGATTGAAGGAAGGAGGAGAAGAGGACAACAGGGGATGAGATGGGTGGACAGCACCAGTGGCATGCTGCAGTTCGTCAGGTTGCAAAGAGTAGGATATGACTTAATGACTGAATGAACAACAAGTGGAGGTTACGACAGAAGAATCTGTCCCATTGCCCCCAAGCAAGTGATCAGAAGACAATCACAGGCCACAAGGCTAGTTGGGCCTCAAAGTCTTGCAATAATTCTGCCTTAGAAATAACAGAATGCAGGGAACCCAAAGCTGGTGCTCTGTGACAACCTAGAAGGGTGGAATGGGGAGGGAGGTGCAAGGGTAGTTTAAGAGCGAGGGGACGTTTGCATATCTATGGCTGATTCATGTTGATGTATGGCAGAAACCACCACCACATTGTAAAGTAATTATCCTCCAATTAAAAATAAAAAATTTTAAAAACATGACCAAGAAAAAGGAATGCCACAGATCTGAATATAGAGCTTCGAAGAGCAGACATGATAGATAATTAAGTTAAAAAGAAAACAGCAAACGTATGGTGAGCACAAATCCCGTGTGTGTGTGTGTGTGTGTGTGTGTGTGTGTGTGTGTGTGTGTGTGTGTGTGCGCGCGCACGCACTAAGTCACTGAAGCCATGTCTGACTCTTTGCAACCCCAGGGACTATAGCCCACCAGGTTCCCTGGTCCGTGGAACTCTCCAGGCAACAGTACTGAAATGGGTTGCCGTGCCCTCCTCCAGGGGATCCTCCCAAACCAGGGAAGAACCCACATTTCTTATGTCTCCTGCGTTGGCAGTGGGTTTTTACCACTCAGTCATACTTGTTTTAGTCTTGGAGTGAATTTTTGAGACCCAGGACCATTTCCCGATGCACACGGGCTTTGGATGTTGAGGACACACACCCACTAACTCCAACCAAACACACTTCATTGACTTGCCTTCCACCATCTCCTTCAGCATAGTGTCGCTATTCCTGCAGACTCTAGTCAGGAACTTCCTGAAAAACTCATTAATTCTTCACTGGAAAAAAGACAGTGTAAGCCCTAAAGTTTTGCACCTCTCACCTCAAAATCCTCCCTTTGCTGTTTCCACCAGTCCTGGACTGTAGGGTGATAATCCTTACCAAGTGAAGTCGCTTGGTCGGGTCCGACTCTTTGCAACCCCGTGGACTGTAGCCCACCAGGCTCCTCCATCCATGGGATTTTCCAGGCAAGAGTACTGGACTGGGTTGCCGTTTCCTTCTCCAGGGGATCTTCTGACCCAGGGATTGAACCCAGGTCTCCCACATTGCAGGCAGACGCTTTACCATAGACTTGCCTAAAACTAAACGTCCAATCCTGTCTCCATTTCAACCTTGCCATTCCCTCTGGAGACACTGCCAAAACTCTAAAAGGTGTTTCCCTCATCACGGGAAACACACGATGTGTTGGTGACCTTCAGGAAGCCTGCGTTCAACCGAAGGAATCCAGAATCTAGCACTGAGAAGGGAGTTTGGAGTTTGTGCTGTCCCACCACACGCTCCTAATACCCCTTATCTCCCTAAAAAAGCAGACCCTCCCCAAAGAATTCAACTGTCTTATAAGCCCTTGCTGAGCATTTCAGTGAAAATTGATTCTTATCACAGGAGACAAGAAGCCCAGCACTGGGAAAAGAAATTACCTAAAAAGACATCAACACAAAACTATCGCATCTCCCATCTGTTCTCGTAAGGGCCCATTTCTCTTTCCTAAAAATCACTTGTTTTCTCACAAAAGCCTTTCTCTCTCCCTCTCCTTCTCCTATTAAGATGGTAAAGTGAGAGTCACTCAGTCATGTCTGACTCTTTGCAACCCCATGGACTGGAATTTCCAGGCCAGAATACTGGAGCGGGTAGCCTTTCCCATCTCCAGGAGATCTTCCCAACCCAGGGATTGAACCGGGGTCTCCTGCACTGCAGGTGGATTCTTTACCAACTGAGCTATCAGGGAAGCCCTATTAAGATGGTATGTAAGTCCCAAATTATAACCGCCATTTTGAGTCACATTTTTCTGTAAAGGCCCTCTTATGTGAATAAAAATCTGTCTTTTCTCTTCCTAGTCCGTCTTTTGTCAATTTAATTTGCAGACCTCCAAGTACTGAACATAAGAGCATAGAGGAAATGTTTTTCCGGACATGACAAATCAGAGAAAGGATATATGCAGAAAAAAATCACCATCTATGGTGAAAATTGGTAAGATACTAGTACATATCAACTCACTGAAGTCAAAGTTACTGAACTGTTACTGAAAACAGAAAATGTTTGCCATTCAAAAGGGATATATATTCCCAGACCTTCATGACCCAGATATAATTTCTCCCATGAAACTTCTACTGCCTGCTTAAGAACCATATTCCTTAGACCCCTTCAGCTCGTTGGTAGCTCTAGCAATTGCATTATTTCCAGAGGCTTTTCTTTTAACTAATAGACTTTATACTGATTTATAGAAAAACTGAGCAAATGATAAAAAGAATTCCATTTGTCCCCCACGCTCACACAGCTGGGCTTCCCAGGTGGTACTAATGGTAAAGAACCCACCTGCCAATGCAGGAAATGTAAGAGACTCGGGTTCGATCCCTGAGTTGGGAAGATCCCCTGGAGGAGGGCATGGCAACCCACTCCAGTATTCTCACTTGGAGAATCCCACGGACAGAAGAGCCTGACAGGCTGCAGTCAGTAGGGTCGACAAGAGTTGGACACGACTGGAGTGACTTAGCACGTGGCACACTCACACAGTTCCCCCTAGTATTAACATCTTGCACGAGTATGGTACACTTGCTATCACTGGTGAACCACGACTGGTACCTTAATGCTAACTAAAGTCCATAGTCGACTCAGATTTCCTCAGTTTTTGCCAAGTGTCCTTTTTCTGTGCCAGGATTCCATCCAAGAAACTGCGTTACATTTAGTCGCCGTGTTTCCTTAGGTTTCCCTTCTCTGTGCCAGTTTCCCACATTTACCTTGTTTGTGATGACCTTGATAGTTTTGAAGAGTGACAGTCAAGTGTTTTGTAAGACATCCTTTTGTTGGAATTTGTTGGTAATTTTCCCTCAAGATGACTAGAGTTTCGCATTTTGTGGAAGAAGATCACAGAGGTGAAGTGCCGTTTTCATCACGTCATGTCAGAGTACATACAGACAATCAGCATCACTTAGCATTGTTGATGTTGACCTTGATCACCTGTCTGAGGTGGTGTCTGTCAGCTTCTCTATTGTCAAGTTACTCTTTTCTTCCCCTTTTCCAGACAAAGGATACTCTTTGGAAGGAGGAAATCACATCCAGCGCTCACTTACAGAGTGAGGAGTTAAGATCCTCTTCCTTGAAGGCTTCCCTTGTCACTTGGGGCTTCCCTGGTGGTTCAGAGGTTAAAGAGTCTGCCTGGAATTCAGAAGACCTGGGTTCGATCTCTGGGTCAGGAAGATCCCCTGGAGAAGGAAATGGCAACCCACTCCAGCACTCTTGCCTGGCGAATCCCATGGAGGGAGGAGCCTGGTGGGCTACAGTCCATGGGGGCGACAAAGAGTCGGACACAACTGAGCGACTTCAATTTCACTTTCACTTTCTTTCCTTGAAGGCACAGAACTTACATGAATTATTGGGAATTTTTCTGCACAGGAGATTTGTCCCCTGCCCCCCATTTATGGATTCACTCATTTACTCACATCCATATGGACTCAGATATTTCTGTTATACTTTAGGTTAGAATCCAACACTACTTTATGCATTTTGTGGCGCAAATTGTTCCAGCTTTGGCCCCTGGGAGCGCTTTCCCAATTGGCTCCCTTGTTCCTTAAACTCATTCCCATTACTGTGTGGGTTTGGGGTTTTTCCTATGAGTTTTTCCTAGCATTTCCTCACTTAACAGGCACTACAAGATGCTCCTGGTTCACCTTGTATGTTTTCTGTTCCAGCCCTAGAACCAGCCGTTTCTTGGAGGAGCTTCAGAGCCATTTTTCACAAAGAAATTGAGTTCCTGTCACAATTCAAAAGAGTACAGACAAGACTGGCAGAGAACAAAGCTGAGTGGAGAGGCTGAGGAAAGCTGGGTGATGGACCCGCAGGGCCTCCTCCTTTGGGCTGCCTGGTGCTGCCCACACAAAGAATATTGGAGGAGGTTGCCATTTCCTTCTCCAGTGCACGAAAGTGAAAAGTGAACGTGAAGTCGCTTTGTTCTTCGCGACCCCATGGACTGCAGCCTACCAGGCTCCTCCGTCTGTGGGATTTTCCAGGCAAGAGTACTGGAGTTGGGTGCCATTGCCTTCTCCCCTACTATGTATAAAACAGACAATTAATGAGAACCTACTTTCTAGCACAGGGAACTCTACTAGTGCTCTGTGGCGACCTAAATGGGAAGGAAATCCTGAAAAGAAGGAATATATGTATACAGGCAGCTGGTCCACTTTGTTATATAGCAGAAACTGACAGTAGCATAAGCAACTATACTCCCAATTTAAAAAAAAAAAATTACGGTCCAGAGAAGTTAAAAACCTTCCCAGTTCATACAGCTTGTATGTGGCAAAGCTAGGACTTACACCAAATCTGTAACAATATACTGCCTCTGGACGCCACTATCTTTGTAGTCAGTAGACCCATAGCACAGTTACAGACATGCCTGTTTGCAGAGTGCCTGTTCATAGCCAGGTTCTCTCTTGGATGGTAGAGAAATGCATGAAAGTGATCAAAGTTCTCTACCTTCCTTTTCAACCTTCAGCCGCCCACCTGCAGCTTCCACATTTCAGCTGCAGTGGCCTGTGAGCCATTCTTCATCATACCCTTGTGCTCTTCAAGCTGCCCCTAATAAGCCTCTCCCTCACCTACTGGTGAAATTCTTCTTATTTAAGGCCCAGCCCCAATCCTATCTTGTCCACAAAGCTTCCAGAGCCCCTGGATGAATTTCTCTCTCTTTCCCTTCCATTTATATATACTTTTCTAAGTATTGTTATTACAGCAGCTATCAAGGATGGTGGACTTCTTAAGAAAAAACTTATGTCTTTTTCATCTTCTATATCCACAGCATTCATATATATGTGTGTGTGTGTATATAAATGTATATATATATATATTTAAATATATATCACTATATTCACATATATATGTAAAATATAACAGTCAAATATAATGAGTGTTCAGAAAATGTCTGTTGCAATGCATGAACTACATATGCTGGGTGGCCCCTGGGAAACTAACCACAGCCTAGAGAAGATACAGTTCCTGTTTTCAAGGAGCTTCTGGTATAATTTGCAGGAACTCTAGAAAAAAAGAACACCACAAATGACTGACGGTAGACAATGAGATACAGCTGAAACACGGAGACTAGACTTCAGAAGATTAAAATGTAGTCCTGGCTACAACCTTGACTGTGTGAACCTAGTCATGTTGTTTTATCCTTCTGAGCTTCAGTTTCATCCTCCATCAAAGGAAGATGCATAGTATACAGGTTCCTCCTCGTTCTAACAGCTATTGCGAGTCTATGAGCAGATCGGCTATCACCAAGAATGTTTTCTGAAGGAGTTCATCCTTTGAGAGGTATAGCAAACCCTAATCTGAGATGAAGGTGCCTCTTTCTTTGGCATCAAGAAGCAACCAAACTTGTTGGGCAGAAGGGATAGTTAGGGAGTTAGGGATGGTCATGTACACACTGCTATATTTAAAATGGGCAACTAACAAGGACCCACTGTGTAGCACATGGACCTCTGCTCCATATGGCAGCCTGGATGGGAGCGGGGTTTGGGGGAGAATGGATACATGTCTATATGTGGCTGAGTCCCTTTGCTGTCTACCTAAAACTATCATAACATTGCTAATAGGCTATACTCCAGTATAAAATAAAAAGTTCAAAAGAAAAAAAATTTAAAGGCAAACAACTACCACACGTGATGAAATCAATAAAATTCAGAAAAGGACTCTATTAGGAAAGTATTGAAGTAACAGAGTGTTGTGGTGACTGATCCAAGAGAGGGCAAGGTCTGAGTAGAACCCAGAAGGAGAGCTGGAAAGGAAGAGATGGTTAGGGTTTACCCATCCGTGAATCTGGCCAGAGTCACACCATCATTAGAATGACACACTCCCGCATAGCAGAGAAAGTGCCAGGCATGCCCTCCACTTAAGACTGAAATCTCCCCCAGAGCCGTCCACTGACTTCACTCTGATTCTGGTTGAGAACGCTGGTTGAGCCATGTTCTAATGACGGGTTTTGCTTTCCAGTTTCTGGTGTAATGAGACGGAGGAAATCTTCCTTCTTTAGCAGCTGAAATAAGGCTTCCTCTCAGGGACAATCCTAAATTCATAATAAGGCTTCCTCTTGGGGACAGTCCTATATTTATCAGGAAGAAATCCATTGATTAAGCACATGGGTTGAGGAATGAGGTCCCAAGCAGTAATAATAGCATTGATCTGCCTTCTGAAGAATTTGGATCTTAGTACCTTAAAGTCGTTTATTTTGTGAGCATGCCAATGGGTTTGGGTGTATAAACTTGACTATGAGTTTGATTATAAATGAATTGCTCTGTTTTATAAAAATCTGAAGAATTTGGGACTTCCCTGGCAGGTCAGTGGTTAAGATACCACATTTCCACTGTGGTGGGGAACAGGTTCGATTCCTGATCAGGGAACTAAGATCCCACATGCTGCAAGGTGCTGCCAAAAAATAGAGGAAAAAAATGTGAAGACTTTGAAAATTACAGAAATACCTGGGTGAGAGGTGGGGAGACCTGCCAAAGAGCTTGAGTAGTGGGTGAATTCAAGGGACTTTGGCAAGAACAGAATATTTAATGGGAATTTCAAGTGGTTTGCTGTTGAGCGTATGGTATACGTCTCCTCCTCCATCCCCGTTATAGAGAAGTCACTAAAGGCTTTGCCGCTCTTCTAAGGAAACTTGAAGAGGTTCTAAACTCTGCATGCAGAGACTGCATGGAGAGCCATTTAATCTAGAACAGAGGGGAAGAGAAGACATGTTTCCCCAGGAGACAGGCTGGGCAGGGAGATACTGGGTCATTGTCATAAATACAGCCCCATCGTAAAGTGGCAGCTCAGCTCTCTCTGGCATTACATCACCCTGGTGGGAGTTAGGTTAGATTGCATCAGCCTCTCAGAGGATGATCACCACCAGAGAAGTCATGAAACACAGTTTCCAAACTCATCCAGCTGGGGAACTGGCAGAAAAACCCAATGGCCTTCCCATTCTCGGCACAGTCTTCTTTATCATCCCCTGAAAGACTCCAGGCATCTAAAGACTTGTCAACAGATGCCACACTCACTCACACTCCTCAACTGTGACCTTGGCAGGCTGACCCACAGGGCAGGTAGAAGACAGGAACTGGCCTTCATAACACCCCGTTCAAAACGTTGACATCCCTCCCCTCCACTCTTGTTCTCATTAAACTTTTCCATCTCCTTCAGAGCAAGTCACCTACAATGATTCAATGATTCAAATGAATTGAATCGATCATTTCAACTTAGCATTCAAGCCCCTCCCCGCACTGGAATCACCAGCAGTGAAAGGAATGTACTGATTCCCCAAAGTGCTCGATCTGTCCCCAGAAGTCACTGCAGAATCCAGGAGTCTGCTTCTCTAGTTCTGCACATAGACAAGAACATCAAAGCACAGAAGGCAGGGACAGAGATCAGAGCTAGAATCTCCCCACCTGCACACATGCACATCCTGTCCCGTCTAAATTACTAATTACTTTTAAGAGAGTAAATGAAATGGCACGGGCCGGGGGTGGGGGGGGGCGGGGAGGAAAGGCCAAGAGAAGACAGCAGACACTGGATACCTAGGAAGATCTAAGCCTCAGGCTTTGCGAGTCCCTTTGGCGCAGGAGGACCACACCAGCCCGGGCCAGCAGCAACAGCAGCTGTGAAGAGAGAAGCCAACTTCAAGGAACTACAACAGGAAAGAAAAAAGGGGAAACATAAATCACAAAATCCCCAGGAAGGATCAGATAGTGCTTTCCTGAGCATGCTCACAGCCCCCTGCCCAACTGCCTGCACACTAGCCTTAAAGGCAAGTCAGGATAATGCAAACCAGGTGTTTTAACTTCCTATCATAATGGCTGGCAAGACCATCAATGGTGAAAAATAATAACAACAACATCTGAAGTGCATCTGGGTTTAAACACATCGCAAGCATATTTTTTTTTCTTTCTTCTCTAAATAGGTGTCTGTTCTGCATTTATATTGTGATGGCATCGAGGAGACAAGGAACCAACATCCTTTTTAGAAATAGCTCCCCCAGCCTTGAGAGTAACACTGGTGTTTTTGGGCAGGGGTTGGGGGGGGGGGATGTTTCTTTGTTTGTTTTAAAGGAAAGAAATACTGATGACAGGAGATGTTGCTGCAGGGAAGCAACTGGAAGTCTTAAATTGTGGGAGATATGAATGCTCAGAGGTAACCCCAGGCAAACATAAAACTAGAAACTTAGAAAGCACTAAAAATAATCTTTCCCTGATTATATCCTCTCAGGCTGCCCTCTTCCACAATTAAAAAAAAAAAAAAAAAAGCCCCCCAAAATGTCCTCAGGAACACAGGCAACATTTTTCAGAAGCAAGACCTCAGAATTAAATAAAAAGCCCCTTCTCTTTTTGGAGCAATACCTCCAATTGACCTGTTTGAGGCTGCAAACTGAGATTCTTCAAAGAAAGGAGGAAAGGGTGTGGTGAGAATTCACTAGTGAATCACAGCCCCTCATCTGATTCAACTAAGGTCCAGGCGGACCTCAGAGGGGCGCACACTGAAACTGGAGAGCAGAGTCACACTTCTAGCCCCTCAGCTGGTCTCCGTCTCGTTCTGCTTCTCTCTCTGCATTTACGCTCTGGTCTCTTCTAACAAGCTTCTTCTGCTCGCTCATCTGGATCCTAATCCTGAAAGCCAAAGCCTGGCCTGTCTCTGGAATTCAGCCCTAGGCCCCATAGCCGATGGGAACACCTCAGTACAAATTTCCAGGAGATGACGATGGCTTAGTTCACTTGTTTGAAGCCATACGAGTCACAGGGGAGCCCCCAGACAGGCATGCTCCCTGGATCCAACCAGCTGTGGCCTTTTCCAGTCAAGTGGTAGCAAAGACATCCTCAGAAGCAGACAGGAGGACTTCCCTGGTGGTCCAATGGTTAAGAATCCACCAGCTGACGCAGGAGACACGGGTTTGATCCCTAGTCTGGGAAGATCCCACATGCTAAGGGGCAACTAAGCCCGAGTGCCACGACTACTGAGCCCACGCTCTGGAGCCCAGGGCTCCACAACAAGAGAAGTTTCCTCAGTGAGAAGCCCAAGTACCTAAAGAGTAGCCCCCACTCTCTGCAACTAGAGAAAAGCCTGCACAGCAACAATGACCCAGCACAGCCAAAACTTAATTAATAATAATAATAATAAAGAAGAAGACATGACAGGAGGAAGAGATTACACTGAGCAAGTGCCTTCATTTTTCTTTTCTTGACCACGTTCGTATTTATATAACCTGTGTGATGCCATCTCGCCATTAGTTATAAACCCCATAACAAGATAATAGGACCACAGGACAGGAAGTTGGCTTGGGTTTATGAAAGTGATCCTTTGTAATTTCAAGGTCTGGGATATAAACCTGAGATCACAGCCCTGAGTGTGCCTGGCAAAAATCGGGAACAATTTCTGCAAAAGTGGGAACCCCCACCCTGGTCTCCTAAGGGTACCCACAGAGCTGAGAGCACTTCTGGGTAAGAGACCCAATGGCTCTGAGGAACTGAAAAGACTCAAAGGTCCCACAGCCCAGAGACAGAGCAGCAAGGGAAGTGTTCCTGGACTGTGGGCAGTCATAGACTGCTACAGGACCGCACGGTGTTGGCAGCATCGGCCACAGCCCAAGAAGTTCCCACAGTGCCCAGACAGTATGACAACAACAAGTCACAGTCACCCGCCACGTGTTTCTAAAGGCCCTCCTGTGGGAGGTACCAGCCCTGGAGGAAGCTAGAACCAGATGCCACAGGGCGACTCTCCAGTTTGAGAATAGCTGTGCTCTGGGAGAAAGAAAGGGAACAGATTTACGCCCATCAAAAAAATTCAAGTCTGACCTGGGCAGAAACCTTCTTGGGAGTCAGTTGTAAAATACTATAGCAAATTGCCAAAGAAAGGCCATAGACTTTTCGGAGTTATGAGAGTATGTGTGTGTCCGTATATATCTTTAACAAGATAATCATCTTCCTAAAACAGTTTAAGTACAGCCCCACTCAGACGTAAGAGAACAGATGAATTGACTGCTTGGGGCTTCGAACTCTACCTGGAGAATTGGTACTGAAGAGTCTAAGGGATGAGAATTAATGTCCCATATTCTGTTAAAAGACACATAATAATATCATTACTGACAGACACAATTACACATTCTAATGAGGCAGTGTCACATGTTAATAGTAGTTATGGTCATTTTAAAATAATTAGCAGTAATGCATAGGTGATACATCATTACAGTATGCAAATACATGCCTGTCCTGTAAGCAGGCACATAACAATGCTGAAGACTTTCTTAGATGAATCTCCCATTCGGAGTCAGCTTTGCCCACAGCATTTCTCAGCCCCCTATTGATTTCCCTCCACACAGACCAAGCCCCCACTCCCCTTGATAACAATAACCAGTAGCCTTCTAAATTTCCCCAGAAACATGCCCAGTTAGATTTTGCACAGCTACAAGGAAGAAATTAATATAGGAGCCAAACGGGTCTCATTCTGCCTTCTCACCCACTTCATCCTGACCTGACACTTTAATCAACTCAATCTGTTTAAAAATAAACCTTCCTGCTAAAACTCTTTCAAAAAATTGCAGAGGAGGGAACACTTCCAAGCTCATTCTATGAGGCCACCGTCACCCTGGTACCAAAACCAAAGGCAACACAAAACAAGAAACCTACAGGCCAGTATCACTGATGAACACAGATGCAAAAATCCTCAACAAAATTTTACCAAACAGAATTCCACAACACATCAGAAAGCTCATACACCATGATCAAGCTGGGTTTATTCCAAGAATGCAAGGATTCTTCAACATATGCAAATCAATGTGATACACCATATTAACAAATTGAAAGATAAAAACCACATGATCATCTCAATAGATGCAGAAAAAGTCTTTGACAAAATTCAGCACCCATTTGTGATTAAAACTCTTCAAAAAAATGGGCATAGAAGGAACGTACCTCAACATAGTNATGTGATACACCATATTAACAAATTGAAAGATAAAAACCACATGATCATCTCAATAGATGCAGAAAAAGTCTTTGACAAAATTCAGCACCCATTTGTGATTAAAACTCTTCAAAAAAATGGGCATAGAAGGAACGTACCTCAACATAGTAATGGCCATATATGAAAAGCCTACAGCAAACATTATTCTCAATGGTGAAAAACTGAAAGCATTCCCCCTAAGATCAGGAACAATACAAGGGTGTCCACTTTTACCACTATTACTCAACATAGTTCTGGAAGTCTTAGCTACAGCATTCAGAGAAGAAAAAGAAATAAAAGGAATTTCCGATCTAGATCGGAAAAGAAGAAGTAAAGCTCTCACTGTTTGCAGATGACATGATACTGCATATAAAAAACCCTAGTATCAGAAAATTACTAGAACTAATCAGTGAATTTAGCAAAGTTGCAGAATACAAAATCAATACACAGAAATCACTTGCATTTCTAGATACTAACTGTGAAAAATCAAAAAGAGAAATTAAGGAATCAGTCCCAATCACCATTGCAACAAAAAGAATTAAATACTAGGAATACACTTACCTAAAGAAACAAAAGAACTGTACACAGAAAATCATAAGACACTAATGAAAGAAATCAAAGATGACATAAACAGATGGAGAGATATTCCATGTTCCTGGGTAGGAAAAATCAATGTTGTGAAAATGACTATACCACCAAATGCAATCTACAGATTCAATGAGATCCCTATCAAATTACTGATGGCATNATGAAAGAAATCAAAGATGACATAAACAGATGGAGAGATATTCCATGTTCCTGGGTAGGAAAAATCAATGTTGTGAAAATGACTATACCACCAAATGCAATCTACAGATTCAATGAGATCCCTATCAAATTACTGATGGCATTTTTCACAGATTTAGAACAAAAAAATTTTCACAATTCATATGGAAACAGAAAAGACCCCGAATAGCCAAAGCAGTCTTGAGAAAGAAGAATACAGCTGGAGGAATCAATCTTCCTGACTTCATATTATACTACAAAGCCACAGTCATCAAGGCAGTATGGTACTGGCACAAAAACAGAAATATAGACCATGGAACAAGATAGAAAGCCCAGAAATAAACCCATGCACCTATGGATACCTTATTTTCGACAAAGGAAGCAAGAATATACAATGGGGCAAAGACAGCCTCTTCAATAGATGGTTCTGGGAAAACTGGACAGCTACATGGAAAAGAATGAAATGAGAATACTTCCTAACACCATACACAAAGATAAACTCAAAATGGATTAAAGACCTAAATGTAAGACCAGAAACTATAAAACTACTCTTAGAGGAAAATATAGGCAGAACACTCGATGACATAAATCAAAGTAAGATTCTCTATGACCCACCTCCTAGAGTAACAGAAATAAAAATAAAAGTAAACAAGTGGGACCTGATTAAATTTAAAAGCTTTTGCACAGCAAAGGAAACTATAAGCAAGGTGAAAAGACAGACCTCAGAATGGGAGAAAATAATAGCAAATGAAACTGACAAAGGATTAATTCCCAAAATATACAAGCAGCTCATACAACTCAATGCCAGAAAACCAAACAACCCAAACAAAAAGTGGGAAAAACACCTAAACAGATATTTCTCCAAAGAAGACATACAGATGACTAACACATGAAAAGATGCTCAACATTGATCATTATTAGAGAAACGCAAATCAAAACCACAATGAGATATCACCTCACACCAGTCAGAATGGCCATCATCAATAAGTCTACAAACATGGAGAAGGAAATGGCAACCCACTGCAGTATTCTTGCCTGGAAAAGTCCATGAACAGAGGAGACTGGCAGGCTGCAGTCCCTGGGGTAACACGACTGAGCACGCATGCATGAGGGTAAAGGGAGATGGGCTGATAGCAATAAACTGGTAGAACGAAAAAAAAAAAAAGGTCTACAAACAATAAATGCTGGAGAGGGTATGGAAAAAAAGTGAACACTTTTGCACTGTTGGTGGGAATGTAAATTGATACAGCCACTATGGAAGATTGCACACAGATTTCTTAAAAAACTAGGAATAAACCCACTGTATGACCCAGCAATCCCACTCCTAGGNAGGGTATGGAAAAAAAGTGAACACTTTTGCACTGTTGGTGGGAATGTAAATTGATACAGCCACTATGGAAGATTGCACACAGATTTCTTAAAAAACTAGGAATAAACCCACTGTATGACCCAGCAATCCCACTCCTAGGCATATAACCTGAGAAAACCAAAATTGAAAAAGACACATATATCCCATTGTTCATTGCAGCACTATTTACAACAGCGAGAACATGGAAGCAAACTAGATGTCCATCAACAGATGAATGGATAAAGTTGTGTACATTATACACAATGGAATAATACTCAACCATAAAAAGGAAAACAATTAGGTCAGTTCTGATGAGGTGGATGAACCTAGAACCTATTATACATAGTGAAGTGAGTCAGAAAGAGAAAGATAAATATCGTATTCCAACACACATATACAGAATCTAGAAAAATGGTACTGAAGAACTTATTTACAGGTTTGACAGAAAACAACAAAATTCTGTAAAGCAATTATCCTTCAATAAAAATAAATTAAAAAACAAACTAAATGAATAAATAAACCCCATTATACCAGGAAAGAGAAGCAGCCCAGGGCTCCATGGTCACTCAAAGCAGAAACTCCAAGGGACTGCCTCATTTTTCAGGAGTCTGGTTCTTGCGTGTATTATTTCTCTTTATTCCCAGTCCCAAAACGAAACCTGGGGGTAGCAGGGAGTAAGCTTGGCTCTAGCCAACTGGGCTTGCTTCCTAATTCCTTCACTGGCCAGTTTGTGAATTGGGGCAAATATTTAACTTTCCTGAGGATTCTGCAGGCTTCCCCGATGGCCCAGTGGGTAAAGAATCCACCTGCAATGAAGGAGGCAAACAGGAAATGCAGGTTGGATCCCTGGGCTGGGAAGATTCCCTGACAAAGGGAATGGCAACCCACTCCAGTATTCTTGCCTGAAAAATCACATGGACAGCAGAGCCTAGTGGGCTACACTCCAAAGGATCATGAGTCAGACACAACTGAGTGGCTAAGCACGAGAATCCTGCAAGGCAGTAAAACAAGTCTGACAAAACTTTCCTTGCCTACTTTGTGAAGTTTTGATGATGAGCTCAAAAGACCTAATAATGTATGAGACAGAAATGGTGCTGCTCACTGCAAATATGAAACCCAGCAGGGCAACTGCTGGTGACGTAGCACCACTGAGCCCAGAGTTTTAGTGAGGGCACCCCGAAGGTGAGGCTGCTTCCTGGGTTTGAGAATGTTGGGGTTTGGGAGGCAATGTGGTGATTCTGACCTAAATCCTCTCACATTTCTCAAGCACTCATTGCATATGCCCTCACCCAGGACTGGGGGACACAGCAATGACTGGATGCGAACAGAGAGGTCCCAGAATATGCCACCCCAAAATACACCCAAATATGTCTCTTTGGCATATGGGTTATTTTCAGCTAAAGACCTCTGAGAACTAGCAGACTCAGGGAAAGCATTACAAACTAGGCACAGTCTTCCTTTGGTAAAGGAAATTTACATTTATAAAGGAAATTTCCTTTTGTAAAGATGTCTTTCTCTCCCATACCAGAAAGAGGACTCTGAACAACTCTTATGATGGAGAAAACCAACTACAGAAGGCACCACAAAGCTTACTAAGCAACCTTGCTTACCGTACTTCTCCTGGGCACTTGCTCATAACTTGTCTCTCCCACCCAGAAGCTCAAAACCACCTTTTCTCTGTTTTCGCATAGAAACCCAAGTTCTAACCTCCCCTTCGAGTTATTCATCACTGGATGCGCCCATGTGTACATGTGCACTGCACGTTAATAAACCTCAGTTTGTTTTTTTCTGGTTAATCTGTCTTTGGCCAGCCTTGTTTACAGGACCTCAGCTGGAAAATCTCTGGACATTCTAATATGAAGCGCTCTGCCTGCTGCAGCTTGAGATGTTTAGTCTGACCGCTCAGGGAATCCCAGAAAAGCATATCACTCGCCTCTACTTGGGTACTAGTTGCCCTCAGTCATTCGCATAGATGCACAGATTGTGAGATTTCTCATTTTAGAGATAATAAAACTGAGGCCCAGATTAGTAAAGGCTCTCATTCCTCAAATAAGAACGCTTTCTCCTGAAAATTGCCTCCTTTATAAATCGTCAAATGAATAGGTGATATTTGAATGCTGAATGATACTGCAAGGCAGATGAGCATTGATTTAAACAATACTATGTGACAGATCAGGCCATCAATCATAACCTGACATCTCAGGAGAGTCATCCTTTCAGGACTTGGGGGTAACATGACCAGAATTGTAGCTGAACCACCTCTGCATCACAGCCATCCTTTCCGCAACTGCTAAGATCCTGGGTCTCAAACCTGCATCCAAATTGCCAGGAGCAAGCAGCAGTCCCCATCCTTTTCGGCACCAGGGACCAGTTTCACCAAAAACAATTTTCCCACTGACTGGGGTTGGTTTGGGGAGGATTTAAGCACATTGCACTTATTGTGCACTTTATTTCTATCATTGGTATATCAGTTCCACCTCTGATCATGAGGCATTAGATCCCAGAGGTTGGGGAGTCTTGAACTGGAGGGTTTACTGGGAGCAAGAGTTTGCATTTCTAACCAGTTGGGGAGCTGATGCCATAGTTTGAGAACTCTGTGCTAAGACAAAGAAGGCCCTGGCATATATCATTTATAGAAACTTAAAGAGAACTGGGCATTACATTCATCAGTCTTTTATATAGTGCTAGGGGCTGAAATGTGTCCCCCACCTGCACCCCACCCAAAGAATTACATGTGCTGAAGTCCTAACCCCCAGCACCTCAGAATGGGTCTCTATTTGGAGATAGATCCTATATAGAAGAAATTAAGTTAAAATGGGGCCATTAAGTGGGCCCCAATCTGATATGGGGCTTCCCTGGGTGGCTCAGCAGTAAAGAATCCACCTGTAACACAGGAGATGCAGGTTTAATTCCTGGGTCGGGAGGATCCCCTGGAGGAGGAAATGGCAACTGACTCCAGTATTCTTGCCTGGAAAATCCCATGGACAGAGGAGCCTGGTGGTCCATAGGACATGGGGTTCACAAAATCAACCGATACAACTCAGAGACTAAACAACAATCACAAGAATAGTGAATTAGGACCCAAACACACACAAGAACATGTGAGGACCCAGCAAATAAGCAGCATCTAGTCAAGGAAAGAGGGTTCAGAAGAAACCAACCCTACCAAGATTATGATCTTGGACTTCTAGCCTGCAAAACTGTAGGGGGGACACATATCTGTTGTTTAGCTCCCTACCTCCCAGTTTGCAGTATTTTCTTATGGCAGCCCTAGCAAAACACACGAGAGACAGGATGGCATGAAAGCATATATTATACTAGGAACTGAGAAATGTGGGCTCTGGTGTCAGCCCTGTCTTTAGGTTCTTCCCCCAGAGTCTCCAGACCCTCCTCAGCTTGTCAACACCCAGTGGAACAGGAATAGTGATCTGTGGCCTTTCTCCCACATGGGGTTTTCAAGAAGATTAAAAAATGGGAACTTCCGAGAAAGCTGTTTCTAAATTGCAAATTTCTCGGCTCTGACTGTGAATGATTAAAAAAATTCGAAAAATAATGATCTGTCTGCAGCCCCTGGAAGGTTGCTGAATTCTCCAGAAATGCCAGGATCCAGAGAGGAGAGAAGCCTGTAGAAGTGAAACCAACAGCTCACTTGCTGGTCTCGAAGCAGTTTTGAGCTAGAGGCTGAGAATCAAGGCAGAGCTTTCGGCAATCCCTCAGGACTAGGGAAACGCAAAGTGGAGTTAGAGCCAAAATGCCAAAGAGAAGAGAGACGCAGAGCAGTGGGCCCCAGGCTCTTTCCTGGTCTTGCCCTCCAGTCGTTTGATAATTCTTAAACTATGAAGGCAAGAAGCTCAGAGACCCAGTGAAAAGCAGCTGGAAAGCTCAGTGGCACTTGCAAGTCTCCAGGGTGCTGGAAGACAAAATTTCACATTTGGGATCCACCAAGACAGAGACAGTGACAAAACCCCAGGCTGTCAGTGGGATCTGTGGGTGCTGGGAGGTCCCAGAGGGAGGAGGCACCATGCAAAGAATCCACCCTGCCTGAGATCGTTTTGGATGCTGACTGATGGAAATAAGGTGACTCACTTCTAGCTGCCTCGGAGAAGTATGCGTGAATCTTCTTTGGAAGAAGGGAATATCAGTCAGAATCTCTACAATATTTTATCCATAATACCTGGCAATCAAAGATGACCAGGTGAAACTGTGGGTAAATTATTTCTCATATCCATTTCACCTGCCTTTACTAATCAAGGTCATTTTAAAGCTTGCACATGTCCCGAGCAGCACATGGCCTAACCAAGTGAGATGTTTGCCTGAGATGTTTTCCCAGAGCCTGGCATCTGCTGTGTCGGGCTCCAGCTGAGCTGGTTGAAACCGAGCAGTAGCACTGCCCCTCCAACTGGGCATGCGCGAGTGTCCGCCAGGTGACCTTCTGACGTCAGAGGCCTAAGACTCCGCCCTCTGATCCGGCTAACCACCTCCATATTGGAAGGTGGGGCAGCCGGTAGCTTATTGCGCAGTCATCTCTCCTCGTGCTTCTAGCGGTTTCCCTACCCCAGACCCAGCTGTTTCTTTATTCTTTACCCCAAAATACTAGGAGCCCTTTTCCTTGCTAGAGGCGTATCAGACTTCTCTCAGCTCCTTGCTTGGCCATCGTGTGAATATGCCCTTTCTTTGCCGCAAACCTTGGTGCCTTCGCAGTTTGGCTTGCTGCTTGCGCATGGGCCAAAAAGAGCCTGATTCTTCAACAGCCTGGTTGGGAAACACAGTCACGACAGAAATTCGGGCCAAAAGAAAAAAACACACAATAGAAGCAGTCCCACAGGAGGTTCGCTTATGAGCCTGATAATCTATGTGAGGACCGGACACAGGCTTTTAACAAGCTGTGATAGTGTAGCCAAGAAAAGACAACTGTAAATCAACTATACGTTAGTAATTTTAAAAAGAGAATTTTGTCAAAGAACTGTAAAAAGGAAGTTTCCTATGACAGAAACTGGGAACTTCACAGATAAGTTTAACAGCAGATTGTACATAACTGTAGAGAGGACTAGTGAACAGGAATATGTCAGTAGAAGACATCTAGCCTCAAGTTTAGGAAACAGAATGGATGGGAACTCAGAGTATATGAGGCGTTGTTCAGTGGCTCAGTCATGTCTGACTCTTTGTGACCCTCATGGCCTGTAGCCTGCCAGGCTCCGCTGTCCATGGGCTTCTCCAGGCAAGAACACTGGACTAGGTTGCCATTTCCTTCTCCAGGGGGTCTTCCTGAATCACCGATCGAACCTGTGGTGGATTCTTTACCATTGAGCCTGAATCTGCCTGCCAAGCAGGAGAGTTGGTTTGGATCCCTGGGTTTGGAAGATCCACTGAAGAAGAGAATGGCAACCCACTCCAGTATTCTTGCCTGGGAAATCCCAGCACGAAGGAGCCTGGCAGGTTCCAGTCCATAAGGCTGCAGAAGAGACACAACTTAGCGCCTATAACAACAACATCGGTTTGGATGGGGTGAGGGTTGGAATGGGGAGGATTCATAAGATGTTGGAAATGCCCAAGTACATGTGGCTGCCTGCTGCTTGCTGCCAGGTCGCTCCAGGCGTGTCTGACTCTGCGTGACCCATAGACAGCAGCTCACCAGGCTCCCCCGTCCCTGGGATTCTCCAGGCGAGAACACTGGAGCGGGGTGCCATTGCCTTCTCCAGTATATGTGGCATATGTCCTCTATAAAGATTTAACCACCAGTGTGAGGTGGTTAAGGTGAGTGTAATTAGAGTCCTGAAAAGGAGGATAACGGGGTAGAAACAATAGTGGAAGAGATAATGGCAAATAATTGTCCAAAACTACCAATAAACAGTAAATCACAGAATCCAAAAAATAAAAACTCTACACATCCTGACAAGGATGTGGAGAAAGGAGAATCCATGTACACTGTTGGTGGGAATGTAAATTGGTGCAGCGATTGTGGACAACAGTATGAAGCCTTCTCAAAAAAACCTAAAAACAGAACTACCATATGACTTAGCAATTCCACTCCTGGGTATATATCCTAAAAGACCAAAGACATTAATTTGAAAAGGTACATGCACCCCAATATTCAGAGCAGCATTACTTACAAATGCCAAAGTATGGAAACAACCGAAGTGTCCATCAGAGGCTCAAGGGATAAAAAGGCTGTGGTATATATACAATGGACTACCGCTCAACCATTAAAAAAAAGAAAATGAAATTCTGCCATTTCCAGCAACATGAATGGACCTGAAGAACATTGTGCAGAGTGAAGACTGAGAAAGAGGAATACTGTATGATAGTACTTATATGCAGAATCTAAAAATTACAACAAACTAGTGATAAAACAGATAAGAGCAGACTCATAAATAAAACACTAGTGGTTACCAATGGGGACAGGGAAGGGGGGAAAGGGAGAAAGGGAAGGAGGGAAGAGAGAAAGGAGGGAGGGAATGGGTGATNCCCTGGGTTGGAAAGATCCCCTGGAGAAGGGAATGGCTACCCACTCCAGTATTCTTGCCTGGAAAATTCTGTGAACAGGGGAGCCTGATGGGCTGTAGTCCATGGGGTCTCAAAGGGTCAGACGTGACTGAGCGACTCACAATATCTTAGTATAGATTTAAAAAAAAAATGTTTTAAGTGTTAGTATTGTTCTGAGTGTTTGGCAGAAATGGTATCTTGGAGTGAGTTGTGATTCAAATGAGGCAATCTGCTTTCAGAGCCTAGGCGTATAAAAAGGTTTGGGGGAGAATCCTACACAACAAGTCATCCCAGTTCTGCCTCTTACCACCTGTGTTATCTTGCTCCGTGAGCCTCAAGACTGCAGAGACGGAAAGGGGGTGATGTAGAACCTAGTTCTGAAGGTTGTTATAGATATCAAATGAAGTTATACAAGTGTCACCTATTATGACTCAGCCCTCGAAATCACTCAAAGTCACTGCTGCCACATTTTATTCACATTTATTATGAGGCAGTTACATAATCCCACCCTGACTCAAGGGGAGGGGCAGTTTACTGCCTCCTCTGAGGAGTGGCAGCATTCTCTAGGAGCACGTAGGACTGAATATGTTGCATGACCAGTTTAGGAAAATTCACTCTGCCATATTCGTGAAGATTGCCAAGAAATGTTAGCTGCAAGGGACATATTCCCCTTGATTTAACTAGGGTTACAGTACAAAAGTGAGTTTCCCAGGTGGTAAAAATCCTGCCTGCCAATCCAGGAGACATCGGTTTGATCCCTGGGTCGGGAAGATCCCCTGGAGAAGGGCATGGCAACCCACTCCAGTATTCTTGCCTCGAGAATCCCATGGACAGCGGAGCCTGGTGGGCTACAGTCTATAGGGTCGCACAGAGTTGGACATGACTGAAGCATCTTAGCACACACAGTACAAAGACAGTCACATTCACCTTTTACCTCTACAGTTCACTATCCACATAATTCAAATGAAATCTTTAACTCAAAATTTCAAACCCCATTTCATTCCTAAGTCAAACAGAACAATTTAGAACTTTTCTTGTATTCAATATGTTGCCTATATAGGTAAAAAAAAACAAAAACAAAACATCTTTATGAGAGTATTTTCTTCCTTATTCAACTTAGACCACTTGGGAGAGGTACCAATATCCCTGATCCCTATCCTTCCAATCAGTCCACTTAAACAAACTGCAAACGTAAATGCATCTTATTACTTACATTTTCAGTTCAGTTCAGTTCAGTCACTCAGTCGTGTCTGACTCTATGTGACCCCATGGACTGCAGCACACCAGGCCTCCCTGTCTATCACCAACTCCCGGAGTTTACTCAGACTCATGCCCATTGAGTCGGTGATGCCATCCAATCATCTCATCCTCTGTCGTCCCCTTCTCCTCCCGCCTTCAATCTTTCCCAGCATCAGGGTCTTTTCAAATGAGAGTGGTGGTATTCTCTATGAATTGGTCCTCACTGTTTTCTTGTCTAACTGTGTGTTCATTTTGCTCTTGCTTCAACTATANCTCATCCTCTGTCGTCCCCTTCTCCTCCCGCCTTCAATCTTTCCCAGCATCAGGGTCTTTTCAAATGAGAGTGGTGGTATTCTCTATGAATTGGTCCTCACTGTTTTCTTGTCTAACTGTGTGTTCATTTTGCTCTTGCTTCAACTATAATTAAATATGCTAATAATGCTCATATTTCTGTTGCTATATCTACTTAGAGTTCTTGTTCCTTTGGTCCCAACTTACTATGAAATCTACTCCAAAATAGAGGAGATATCTGAATCTCGACATGGTGTCTAAACTTAACTCATTCTTTGTCTTTCCAAGCTCTTCTTTTAATATCTGCCCCCTACTAACTATTTCTTCTAATCTAGAAATCTTGGACTTTTTCCTCTCCTGTTTAAAAACTGCTTTCTGCTGTTCCTCATGGCCAGGTGATTCTAGTTCTTTAATATCTTACACTGTCATGTCCACTGTTCTTACTTGAGATCTTCATTATTACTCACCTGGACTCCTTTATCCACTCCAGCCCTTCCTCATACATTCCACCTGAGCAATCTTTGTAAAATATAGACCTTATATCACTCTTCTTAAAAAATCACAATCCTCATAACCTTCTGAATAAAGTCCAAATTCTTGGTTATTTCTAGTAAGATCCTAATTTTCTAGGCTTTACCTGAATGTCCTCATCTATGTATAACTGGTGTTTCTGGAATACTCAGTGATTTTCTCTCCTTCAAAATGTGCTGATGTGGGACTCCCAGTATTTGTTTAGGCAGATCTCTTTTCACCTTTCCCTTATTCCCCAACAGTCCTTATGACATTTCAACAAAAACTTCTTCCAGGAAAATTTAACTAATCCTGTGACCTGAGTCATTTGCCCCTGTCTGGCTCCCACGGAAACCTGTGAAAGTGTTTACCAATCAAAATATCATACCATAATCATATTGTTGGTTTATTTAAGAATAGGAACTGTGTCTCATTATTCTTCTGTCTCTAGTGCCAGTTGCAGGTTCTGTCACAATGTAGCAGCTGATGAAAGTTTTTTTTTTTTTTNATAAAGAAAGCTGAGCACCAAAGAATTGATGCTTTTGAACTGTGGTATTGGAAAAGACTCTTGAGAGTCCCTTGGACTGCAAGGAGATCCAACCAGTTCATCCTAAAGGAAATCAGTCCTGAATATTCATTGGAAGGACTGATGTTGAAGCTGAAACTCCAATACTTTCGCCACCTCATGCAAAGAACTGACTCATTTGGATAGACCCTGATACTGGGAAAGATTGAAGGTAGGAGAAGGAGACGACAGAGGATGAGATGGTTGGATGGCATCACCAACTCTATGGACGTGAGTTTGAGTAAATTCTGGAAGTTGGTGACGGACAGGGAGGCCTGGTGTGCTGCAGGCCATGAGGTCGCAAAGAGTTGACACGACTGAGCGATTGGACTGAACTGAACTGAACTGAACAATGTATATTTAAGACCTTCTGCTTAGAATCTCAATGAGAGGAATACCAAGAGAAGAAGCAGATATTTTAATCAAAACACAGATTTTACATCTACTGTTTTAAAAATGTTTATTTATTTAATTAATTTATTTGGCTGCACTGGGTCCTAATTGTGGCATGTGGGATCTAGTTCCCTGACCAGGGATCAAACCCCAGGGCCCCTACATTGGGAGCTTGGAGTCTTAGCCACTGGACCACCAGAGAAGTCCCTAAAATCTACAATTTTCTAAAGCAAGGGATCTTAACCTACAGTCTTTGAACCCTCAAGGAGCCCATAGACAGAATTTAGGGGATTTAAAAATGGTGGGGTGGGGGTGTATTTTTCATTACTTTCACTTGCTTCTAACTGCAGTTTAGCTTTTTCTTCTATTTTGAATGTAAGAAATAACCCACAGTAGTATGAGCAGTAACTAGGACTTCTCACCAATAAGAATCGCATATCACACACAGTTTTTTTAGGCATTGCAAAATATTGCTTACATATTACTGTTTTGGAATCATGGTGGTTATTAGATCTACCACGAGGTCTTGCTTGATGCACTAATAGCAGGGCATATATATTACTGTGTGGCAAATTTGGTTTTTAAAAATATTTTTATAAATGTACGTTATTATAATTGTTTTCCTTTGTAATTTGGTATTTTTATTTTATGCACTTAAAGATATTATTCTAAGAAGGGGTGCAAACATCTCAATCACCTAACAAAGGGTCCATGACATTTTTTTAAAAAGGTTAAGAACCCTGATCTAAAGGAATATTGATCGGTTTCTCAAATTCTCGAGATCAAATTCTCAAAGTAATTTTACTTTACTGAATGCAAATAAAAGCCCCCCAAATAAGTAGGAGTGATTGTACTGACCACTTAGCTTAAAGGATCAAGATGAGGTAAATGTAAAAGAAATTTTCATTTTTAGACTTCTAATTTCTGAATAATTGGTCAGACTGGGTCCCTTGATTTAGACATTGAATGCTGTTTCTCCCTCTCATTTCCCCTTTCCTCCTCCTTGCTATGCCTTTTGTGGAAAGCACCTCCTGCAGGCAGCCACCAAGGCGAGATTTAGCAAGCAAGCGAAAACGGCATCTCCACTAGCTGCACCCTTGTCTGAGGAGCCTCACGTTGAAGACTGTTATCTAACCAACCAGTAAGGCCACTAATAAGCACACACTTGGGCTTCTCCTACATTTTATCAGCACCCCCCACCCCGCCCCAACCGAACCTAAGACCTCAGGATAGTTATCCAATTCAAAGTAAGGAGCTCGTCCACTCTCTGACTGAGGCTTCTCTGCTTTATGTGCCTTGGGTTGGCTCCAGTTTGAGCTCCAAAATATATTTATAATGACATGTGCGTGCTAAGTCACCAGTCATGTCTGACTCTTGCAACCCTATGGACTGTAATCTGCCAGGCTCCTCTGTCCATGGGGATTCTCCAGGCAAGAATACTGGAGTGGGTTGCCATGCCCTCCTCCAATGTATATAATTACATATACATATACATATATATGTGTAAGTTCTAGTCAGGAAAAATTCAACTGATCAAAAAAATGTATGAAAAATAGAAAAAAAGCAGTACTTTCTCTCTACTGTCCCTTTATGTCAGCTTTTGAATATAAAGGTTGTATTAAAATTAAATTTTTTCTCATAAATGAAACAAGCTCTTCTGCATCCAATAAGACACTAATTCCTAATTCCTAAGTACACACAAATTCATAACCATGATTAAAGTATCTATATGAAGAGATTAAACTGTGACATAGATAATAAAATATAATGGAAAAGTAATATTTATTTGTATGTGCTATTATGTGGGAAAGAGGGAAGAACTGACCTTTTATGAACACTGATCACAAAGGCCAAAGAAGACAGCCCAGAAGCATGCTGAATTTGGGGGAAAGTCAGCATAAAACCATCCTGTGAGATATATCCATCCATCCTTCTTTGCTGGTGGCTCTCAAAATTGTCCGCTCTCTACTCCCTCACCACCCTCATGGTATGTGCCCACTGCCTCCCCCCAGACCCCAGAGTCACCCTCTGACACAGTCTTCCTGCCGCATCCTTGTTCACAGGCATCCCTCTGCAGGAGTAGGGCTGTGTAAACCCAGTAACAGGGCCGCCCAGGGATGGAGAGAACCCTGGGTGCCTTCCATCCTTTGCAGCTCCCAATATACCATTTAAACGAGGCAGAAGATCAGGAAGGAGGAGATAAGAAAGAAAAGGGAGAGAATGTACAGAAAAGAGTTAACAAAGCAAGCTACTGCTGTCTTTAGAAAAAGCCCACTTACAGGGTTGGTTCCTGGCTGGCATCTAGGAGCTTGGATTTCTGGAGAGTCCCGCCATTCCCTGAGAAGGGTGTCTTATTATACCTGCAGATATACAGATAATGTGGCTTATGCTTTCCTTCTGGGGGTTTGGAATTTGGGCACCTATCAGTCAAGGGTGCCTACGTGACGAGCCAGTGAAAACTCTGGACACTGGATCTCTAACAAATTTTCCTAATGGATGCCATCTCACATTTGTAGTCATAGCTTTTGACTTGAGGAGTTAAGCACGTCCTCTATGACTTCAGTGGGACAGGACTCTTAGCTTAACAGGACTCGAAGCTTTTGCCTCGATTCCCCTAGACTTCACTCAGTGCATTTTCCTTTTGCTGAGTTTGCTTTGTGTCCTCTCACTGTATTAAATCACATCCCTGCTGCTGCTGCTGCTGCTAAGTCACTTCAGTCGTGTCCGACTCTGTGTGACCCCATAGATGGCAGCCCACCAGTCTCCCCCGTCCCTGGGATTCTCCAGGCAAGAACACTGGAGTGGGTTGCCATTTCCTTCTCCAATGCATGAAAGTGAAAAGTGAAAGTGAAGTCTCTCAGTCGTGTTCGACCCTCAGCAACCCCATGACTGCAGCCTACCAGGCTCCTCCATCCATGGGATTTTCCAGGCAAGAGTACTGGAGTGGGGTGCCATTGCCTTCTCCCAATCACATCCTTGAATACAATTATATTATATGCAAAGTCCTATGAATTCTCCTGGGGAATCACTGAACCTGGAGTGGTTGTGGGTACCTCCAGCATGGAAACGAAGAAGAAAAGTAATACTAAAAAAGAGAAGCCACCTTGTGGGCTATATCTTTGAATGTTTGTTGATGTTTTTTAAATATCACTTTACAAATCAGTTCATAGACCATAAACACAAAATAATTTTGTTATTCATGTGGTAATTATAGCATTTATAAAACACACACATGCATTCACATATATAAATATGTGAACACATGTAAATATATCACATATATAAGTATGTGATATACTTATGAAACATACACAAACACAGATGACACCACCCTTATGAAAGCAAAGAAGAACTAAAGAGCCTCTTGATGAAAGTGAAAGAGAAGAGTGAAAAAGTTGGCTTAAAACTCAACATTCAGAAAACGAAGATCATGGCATCTGGTCCTATCACTTCATGGCAAATAGTTGAGGAAACAATGGAAATAGTGAGAAGCTTTATTTTGGGGGGCTCCAAAATCACTGCAGATGGTGACTGCAGCCATGAAATTAAAAGATGCTTGATCCTTGAAAGAAAAGCTATGATCAACTAGACAGCATATTAAAAAGCAGAGACATTACTTTGCCAACAAAGGTCCATCTAGTCAAAGCTATGGTTTTTCCAGTAGTCAAGCATGGATGTGAGAGTTGGACTATAAAGAAAGCTGAGCACCAAAGAATTGACGCTTTTAAACTGTGGTGTTGGAGAAGACTCTTGAGAGTCGCATCGACTGCAAAGAGATCCAACCAGTCCATCCTAAAGGAAATCAGTCCTGAATATTCATTGGAAGGACTGATGCTGAAGCTGAAACTCCAATACTTTGGCCCCCTTGATGTGAAGAACTGACTTCTTGGAAAAGACCCTGATGCTGGGAAAGATTGAAGGCAAGAGGAGGAGATGACTGAGGATGAGATAATTGGATGGCATCACCAACATGTGTTTGAGCAAGCTCTGGGAGTTGGTAATGGACAGGGAAGTCTGATGTGCTGTAGTCCGTGGGGTCGTAAAGAGTCAGACTGAGCAACTGAACTGGACTGAGCTGAACTGACACGTGCGTTCATGGTACACTAAAAGCAGTGTGATCCAGCTGTGAGCCCAGAGGGCCTCTGGTGCCCGGTTTGTGAGTCTTTCTTAGCTGGAGAGCCCTTGGTTAAAATGAAACCTATCATAAAAGTCAGAAGAGTGAAGTTCCTTTGGTTAAAAACCTGCTCATCTTCCTCCTTTGAGGCCCCCAGGGAACTCCTCATGACCCCACCCCTAGAGGAGGACAGACTGAAAATAGCTGATGTGATTTAAGCCTCTCTTTTGAAGGTGAGAGCGCCCACGCTCAGACCAAAAATGAAGATGTGGAAATGAATTTAACCTTTCCTAAAAAGGAGAAGAGGGCAGAGGATGAGATGATTAGATAGCATCAGTGACTCAATGGACATGAGTCTGAGCAAACTCCAGGAGATAGTGAAGGACAGGGAAGCCTGGCGTGCTGCATTCCATGGGGTCGCAGAGTCAGACATGACTTAGCAACTGAACAACAGCAAAGAGTTTTTAATAACAACAAAGAAATGAATGAAACACTGAAACCGCTTTATAACCTCTCCTTTTTTTAACTTCTCTGTTTCTTTACACACTTGCCTATACCCCCAGGCTCCCTCCCTGCTCTCTCTCGTGAGAGACCTCACAGTATGTGGGTCCACACACAGCCAGTGGATAAGTTTCAGCCAGCCGAGTGACTGACACTCCCACCATTGAGAGCTGTATCTGGTGAATCACTAGGGTGCCCAAGCCACAAAGAGATCTCACAGAGGGGAAGAACAATTGAGAAGAGTGCCAAAGAGCGTGGTATGACCATTTGGGTGAGCAAGTGGTGACCACAGGACAGACGTGGAACCTCTGACTCAAACCTAAGCAGCTGTGACCTCAAAGTCAGCCCTTGCTATCTGCATGTTCCACATCTGTGGATTCAACCAACTGCAGATCAAAACTATTTACAAAGAAAAAAAATTCAGAAAGTTCCAAAAAGCAAAACTTGAATTTGCCATGTACCAGCATCTCTTTACAACACACCGATGCTGTATTGGGCACTATAAGTAACCTAGAGATGACTTGAAGATGATTTGATGATGTCCATAGATTACATGCAAATACTACCCATTTCATAAAGAGACTTGAGTATCCAGGGTTTTGATATCCACCAATATGCCAAAGATCTGTACAAAAAAAGATCTTCACAACCAATATAATCATGATGGAGTGATCACTCACCTAGAGCCAGACATCCTGGAATGTGAAGTCAAGTGGGCCTTAGAAAGCATCACTATGAACAAAGCTAGTGGAGGTGATGGAATTCCAGTTGACCTGTTTCAAATCCTGGAAGATGATGCTATGAAAGTGCTGCACTTGATATGCCAGCAAATTTGGAAAACTCAGTAATGGCCACAGGACTGGAAAAGGTCAGTTTTCATTCCAATCCCAAAGAAAGGCAATGCCAAAGAATGTTCAAACTACCACACAATTGCACTCATCTCACACGCTAGTAAAGTAATGGTCAAAATTCTCTAAATCAGGTGTCAGCAATATGTGAACCATGAACTTCCAGATGTTCCAGCTGGTTTTAGAAAAGGCAGAGAAACCAGAGATCAAATTGCCAACATCCGCTGGATCGTGGAAAAAGCAAGAGAGTTCCAGAAAAGCATCTCTTTCTGCTTAATATGCCAAAGCCTTTGACTGTGTGGATAACAATAAACTGTGGAAAATTCAAGAGATGGGAATACCAGACCACCTGACCTGCCTCTTGAGAAACCTATATGCCCATAAGGAAGCAACAGTTAGAACTGGACATGGAACAACAGACTGGTTCCAAATAGGGAAAGGAGTATGTCAAAGCTGTATATTGTCACCCTGCTTATTTAACTTCTATGCATAGTACAT
>SJYV01032627.1:1308993-1348577 GCA_006410875.1 Neotragus pygmaeus
CTGCAGATGGTGACTGCAGCCATGAAATTAAAAGACGCTTACTCCTTGGAAGCATATTCAAAAGCAGAGACATTACTTTGCCAACAAAGGTCCGCCTAGTCAAAGCTATGGTTTTTCCTATGGTCATGTATGGATGTGAGAGTTGGACTGTGAAGAAAGCTGAGTGCCAAAGAATTGATGCTTTTGAACTGTAGTGTTGGAGAAGACTCTTGAGAGTCCCCTGGACTACAAGGAGATCCAACCAGTCCATTCTAAAGGAGATCAGTCCTGGGTGTTCTTTGGAAGGACTGATGCTGAAGCTGAAACTCCAATACTTTGGCCACCTGATGTGAAGAGTTGACTCATTGGAAAAGACCCTGATGCTAGGAGGGATTGGGGGCAGTAGGAGAAGGGGACAACAGAGGATGAGCTGGCTGGATGGCATCACTGACTCAATGGACATGAGTTTGGGTGATCTCCAGGAGTTGGTGATGGACAGGGAGGCCTGGCGTGCTGCAGTTCATGGGGTCACAAAGAGTCGGACACGACTGAGCGACTGAACTAAACTGAACCGAATATGCCAAAGATACGGAAGAATGACTATACTTCCTTCTTCTACCCAAACCATCCCAGCAGGAGCCTTACCAAGTTCCCTTCCCCAGATCTCTCTGGAAATCCCCAGGGACTGCCCATTTGTGCCACAAATTTGTCCTAGTTGTCACTTGCCACCCAACAACCATCTGGCTCTATCAGTGCCCCAGGCAACCTCTCTACCCTTGCTGCCCTCAAACTGATTCTCCAAGCAGCTACTGTTGCCTAAGCTTCACCCCAAACCTGGTTAGAAACCCTTCGCTTAATCCCCCACAGTGTCAGTTAATAATGGACCGTAACATTTGAGACTTTATCAGAGGCCAGGGCATGACCAAAGAGAACTGTAATCTGAAACTAGATTCTCCCTACGGCTGCTCAGCAGCCTCTGGAACTGAGTCACTGCCCCCAGGAAACACAGAGAACTTGGTCTCCATGTGTCCTGGAGACCGCAGGCCTGTCCACTCATTCACAAGATGGGCCTGGTGCCCAGAAGCATTTGCGTTTGAGACCTCTGTCAGAGAGGAGGAATAGAGGAATCACGTGGAAAGGATTTCTCCCATCCCCAGCCGTAGGGCAGAAAAAGCCTTGTTCCTCTTATCTTCCCAACACCTAGAGTAAAATCTTGAACGTAGCAAGGGCTCGTGATATATTCATTAAACCTGAGAAAATAAGAGAGAATTCTTTTTGAAAATAGAGAGAATTCTGACTCACAAAATTTCCCTCACCAAGTGTCTAATCTAGAGAGAATAAATGTCCCAAATGTCACGGTTAGAACAAGAACTGTGTCCCTGAAACATTGCTTTCCTCTAAACTCTAGCTTTACCTGTGGTCTCAAAGGACATTGTTAGGAGTGGGTCACCCATCCGGGGGGGGTGAACCCTTTAAGGTCAACATGCTAGCAAGGATCCAACTCAGCAGCCTCCCCAGCAGGATGCCCAGCCTTCTCCAGAGCACACAGCCACAGTCCATGCGAGAGAAGCCGTAGAAGGTTGGGAAAGCTATTTTTAAACTTCCAAAGACCGTACTGTACATTGATAATGGGAGCGTCTAAGTGCCCTGGTGTTATGGCCCCAGTCAGCACGCCATCTAAATGCTGAAGATAATAATCTTGCCTTTAATAGTAGCCCCTTGAAAAGAGCCCTGTTCGATGCAGTGTTGCATTAAATGGAAGTGCTTTTGAATAGGCTAGGCTCTATTTCTTTATGAAGAAAATCTCTGTGAATCGCCATCTCCCTGCAGTGACACATTCGTGTATCAACTGGATGCTTCACTGGTTTTTTTTGTGTAAGCTGAAGCTGAAAATATTTCACTAAATATAAATATCGCTATACGGTTGTAGGTTATTTTCTGCCTATTTTCTCCCTCTTATTCATTCCCTTCCTCATGCCTAGCTCTTATACCTACCATTTAGGAGCTATCTCTTCTTTTTTTATATCTCGTCTAGTTTTCAGTGTTTGTTGAAGACTTAGTGCAACCGTTAAGTCCTCTTATTAGTTTGGAGATCCTGGCTGTAAATCTCAAATAAATAATAATTAAAATTGGCTGAGCATGTACTGGGTGCCAGGTATTAGATCGAGAACATGCTCTTATATGCCTAAAAATATTCCATTTTGAATCATAGAATTAAAATGTCAGCAGAATGGAAGCTGTGGCCAAATATCAGGCAATTATCAAATAATAGGGAAGGCCAAAAGATATGCAGAAAGAAGTCACATTATTTTAATACTTGAAAGAATTGCATGTTCCTAAGAGATAAACATTTTGCAAAAAAGAACACAGGTTTATTTTCAGTTCAAAGGTCCTTTGAAATTGGATGGACAAGACATTTCTGTTACTCTAAAAGCTAAAGATAAACAAAATCTGATCTATTGAACACCATGGTGGGGTCCATGAACTGTAAATTGATCTCCATGTCACAAATAAGAAAGTACTCGGTGTTCCAGCTGAACTCCATGAATCAAGGGTCTGAGAACAGTTTCCCCAAACTAGCTTGAAGTGCCTAATTGTTTCTTTAATGGGTTAGCACCTTTTAAGTCTTCTCAGAAAGATTTAGAATTTAGTATAGAAACTGCTACTGTTTTTCTGTTAGGGATTAAGTTCCAGGCATTTTTGGTGTTTGTCTTACTATATTCAGCTTGCTATAAAAGATCACCACAGACAGAGTGGCATTTCAGCCACAGAGATTTATTCCTCAGTTCTGAGAGCTGGGATGTCCCAGATCCGGGCGCCGGCAGAGCCGGTGTCTGGTGAGAACCTGCTTCCTAAGGCTCGCGTGCAGCTGTCTTACAGCTGGTCTCCGCAGGCAGAGGCGCTATCAAGCTCTGTGGGTCTCTTTTACAAGGACGCTGATTCTGACGAGGGCTTCACCCTCACGACCCAATCACCTCCCCAAGCCCCACCTCCTAATACTATCATATTCGTGTTGGCTTCACCTTGTAGATTTAGGGGGACACAAACGTTTACATAAAACATCTTGAAAGTGTGTTAGTCTCTAAGTCTTGTCCGACTCTTGGTGATCCCATAGACTGTAGCCTGCCAGGCTCCTCTTTCCATGGAATTCTCCAGGCAAGAATACTGGAGTGGGTAGCCATTCCTTTCTCCAGGGTATCTTCCCGACTCAGGGATCGAACCCCGGTCCTGCATTGCAGGAGGATTCTTTACCGTCTGAGCCACTTGGGAAGCCCATAAAACACCTTAGCAATCTTTTAAAATTTTGTAAGCTTAAGATAACATGACCAATTAGGGTGGCAGTGCAGCTTTGTAACCATGTTTAAGGATGTGTAGTTGAATAACTAACTTGGGTTTGTGATTTTAAGTTGAAATCTTACTGTTTATATAATATTGGAACATTTAAGGGTATTCAAGTTCCACTATATACATTTATTAGACTAAAATTACTTAAGTGTTTGAAAAGCTTTTTTCAGTCAGATAATTTAAGTACTTAATAAAGAAACGTGATGCTAAACTTATACATGCAGTTTAAAATACATAAATGAGATTCAATTAATTGAGCTTATGACATAGAAAAACATAATTCAAAGGCCATTTTAAAATGACTGTTAAAACATTATTCTAGGATAACTAGAATAATAAGACTCTTAAAAACTTAAGAAGGATCTAGGTTTCTGAATTTGTAACTTTAGTAAATAAAATGTTAATCCATAAAACTGAAATAAACTATGGAATTATCTTTCATATACAAAATAAATGCCCCTCGAAGATATCCAAAAACTTAAATGTGGAAGATCAATATTCAGGGCCCTGCTCCTGACATCTGAGATGGATCCTAAGGACTCACCAGGTACTATTCCAACAGCATGAGACTCCTCTGTTTCCACAGGGACCACCTCCTGGCATCAATATTCACCCCAAAATCGTCCCTCTCCCACCCTCTGAGGGCTGTCACGACAGTGCATCTGAGAACAAGTCTTCCACTCAAAAAAGCTCTCAGAGGCTTGAGCAGCAACATTGCAAGTTTCCAACACCCTCCTGGAAGGAGCACTCCTTCTCCAGTGCTCATGAATCAAGAGAAAAAAAAGTTTTCCTAAAGGCTGGGGGATCCTTCAGGCACCTAGCGATTAACGAGAGAAAGGAGATAAGCAGGCTTCTGTACCTGCCCGTGTCAAGAAGGAAAAACTTTTTCTCTACCATCTTAAGTTCATAACCTGGAGGCCTGCAAATTAACTTACAAAAGACAGGTTCACAGGAGGGAAGGAATACAAATTTTATTAATATTTTATGCGCACAGAAGTTCAGAAAATAGAAGTGAAACTCAATGCAGGGAGGAGGCTTGGGGGCTTACACACCATTTTAACAAAGGAAAAGGGGTTTGGGCTTCAAGGGATGATAAACTGTGGGAAGGTGACTAGCAAGTATAACGGGGAACCAGTCGGAGATAAGGATTATTTTAGTAAGGTCTGTGTATGCAGACTTCATCTCAGCGCCAACTCTCCATCTCCAGTGATAAGTTGCTCTCCTCTTCTTGGCGTGAGAGAGGGGGACACCTTCACAAAGGAAAATTTATGCTGCTTTTAAGCAAAAGGGGGAGGGAAGAGAACTCTTCCTGCCTCTCGTGATTCTCAGTTGCAAGCAGCTCAAAATAATCCTTATGCCAAAGTGGCATATTTGAGGTGGTGTACCCTAATGCCCTTCGCCTGGAAAGGATCTAATCACTTTGTATTTTTGAGTGGCTTCCCAGGTGGCTCAGTGGTAAAAATTCTACCTGCCAATCCAGGAGACACAAGAGACTTGAGTTCGATCTCTAGGTCAGGAAGATCTCCTGGAGGAAGAAATGGCAACCCACTCCAGTATTCTTGCCTAGAGAATCCTGTGGACAGAGGAGTCTGACAGGCTAGTCTGTGGGGTTCCAAAAGAGTTGTACATGGCTTAACGTGTCAACAACAGTAGCAAATGTGCATTTACTGAATGTACGAGAGACCAAAAAACTCCTTTGCCCAACAAACGTCAAATACGATACGGAAACCTGACTCGCACCACTGTTAGCGGCACAGAGGATGGGAAAGGCCCCGGTGCCTTCATATGGATCTCTGCAAGGGTTAATGACTGCTTCTTTGAATCTCGGTGTAGCAGCTGCAAATTACATCAGATTTTCTGCCACAATGGGCTTAAATCGAACAATGAATCCATCGTGGGGAAGGCCAAGTAACCATTTGGGGCTCACAGGGAAAATCCAGGCAGAGGAGTCCAAACAAATGAGATTGGGAGACAGAACCTCTGCTGTATGAGACCATCTCAAAATGGGAACGTTTCAGGCATTTTCACAAGAGAGTAACTGCCTGTTACTATCTCATTGGGAAAAAGACATCCTAGGGGGACGTTGGGAAACACAGAATGAGTGCATTTGAGCCCAGCGCAGGGCTCTGACAGAAGGCTGGAAATTTGCTTAATTAGTCTGAGCTACAAATGCACAGGTCCTTCCCCAGATCTTTGTCCTCCCAGATCCTCTCATCAGATAAAAGAATCACTGCATCCCACACGGTCGCCATCACCTGTTCCTAATAAAACACACCTCCTGGAATGTAGTCTGCATTGTAGGAGACCCAGGTTCGATCCCTGGTCAGGAAGATCTGGTGGAGAAGGGAATGGCAACCCCAGTGTTCTTGCCTAGAGAATCCCATGGACGGAGGAGCCTGGAGGGCTACATGTAGTCCACGGGGTCGCAAACAGTTGGACAGGACTAAGCAACTAACACTATCACTATCAGAACTGCGGTGGGAACAATCCTGACCTGTTGATTCTTTGGTGAATTTCACTGAGCTGACAGGCTGTAGGAATCTTTTGCCCTCTCTGTACCCTGCCTGCCTATGGATGTGGGTATAGTCTAGTGCGTGTCCACATTTCCGCGTGCTGTCTCAGCAGCCCACAGACCGAAAACTCTAGAGAAAGAACAGCCAGCTGGAAAAGCAACACATAGTGTTCTTTTCCACGAAGTCTCAGGACAGGTATTTTCTTAACTGCTCTGGGCTTATCATATTCAGTTAATTCCCTGCAGCCAACGACTTCACTTTCCGTAATAACCCTGGAGAGACCAAGGAAGTGATGCAATCCCACCACTTTCTGTATCAACCATGGGCAAATCTTTCAGCTGCTGCACTCGGTGGCCGTTCCCCAGACTCCAGAAACTGTGAGACGCCCGAAGGTAGGTCCCGAGGGCAGGAAGGAAAGCAATGGAGGGAGGGAGCTAGGGTGGTGAAGGAAGTAAAAAATCCTATTTCTCTTGCAAAGAGTGAAACAGGTGCCCAGGTGGTAAACATAACCAGTTACTTGCCTTAAACCAGCCCTCAACAGACAAATAGGCAGAAGATTTAGTCTATAAGTAACAGGGACTTTATGCTTTCAGATTTGAGATTTTCATGTCAATTTCTACCTTGAGCCCAGCATTTCCTCTTTCTTTTTTTAAAGAAATTCATTTATTTGGTGGTTTTGGGTCTTAGTCGCAGCATGTCAGCTCTTAGTTGTGGCATGTGGGATCCAGCTCCCTGAGCAGGGATCGAACCCGGGCCCCGCATTGGGAGCACTAAGGAGCACTGAGTCTTAACCACTGGACCACCAAGAAGGTCCCCTAGCATTTCCAGTTTGTCGTGGAACAAGCAGGCTCTGATCCTGAGTGTTCTGCAGCCATTCGCACAAAACATGGGTCAAGGCTAGAAAACAATGAGGACTAGAGTTCTCAAAATGTGAAGCTAGGACAATCTCTTTTGAAACCACCTGAGCAACTTGTAAAAAATGCAGATTCCTGAAAGTGAAGTCACTCGGTCGTGTCTGACTCTTTGTGACCTGTGGACTATAGCCCACCAAGCTCCTCCGTCCATGGGATTCTCCAGGCAAGAATACTGGAGTGGGTTGCCATTTCCTTCTCCAGGGGATATTCCTGACCCAGGGATTGAACCCAAGTCTCCCGCATTGCAGGCAGACGCTTTAACCTCTGAGCCACCAGGGATATATAGCAGATTCCTGAACCACCCCTCAAATCCACTGAATCTGATTCTCAGTTTTGTTGTTGTCGTTGTTCCATTGCTAAGTCATGTCTGATCTTTGCGATCCCAGGGACTGTTGCCCACCAGGCTCCTCTGTCCATGGGATTTCCCAGGCAAGAATACTGGAGTGCATTGCCATTTCCTTCTCCAGGGGATCTTCCCAACCCAGGGAGCAAACTCGAGTCTCTGGCTTGATGGGCAGATTCTTTACCACTGAGCCTCCAGGGAAGCCTACCTCTGCATTTTTAATTGGGGCCCTCAGAGGAGCCTAGTGCATAATAAAAATGGGAAACTATTGATATGAAAAGTATCTCACTCTAAGGTAAGTGTCACAGAGATCTCACAAGGAGAAATCAAGACATTTATTGTTTTCACCTGTGGGAGTCCAGCCCCCTGGGGAGGATGCAGACTGCCTCTCAAACTGGAACGGAAATTCAGGTTCTGATTAAGCTGGTTCTGCTCCTGTGGCCTGAGGTGGGATGGAGATTCTATAATGTTCATAAACTCTCAGGAGCTGCTGCCACCGCCCGAGCTTTGAGTACAGCTGGAAGATTTCTCTATAATCCCAGGAGCCTGGATTGGAACAAATGCTCCAGGAAGTCCCTCAAACTCATAACCCCCCTTACCCACAGCCTACCACGAAGAGTATTTGAGACCATCAAACTCCCTTTTAAAATGCAAACATGCCCCCAGCAGCTTTTCAGTGTGACTTATTTTAATCAGATTGCTAGGCTGAACTCAGGCCCACCCAGAGAGAGGAAGTTTCACTTAGAGATGTGTGTGTGTGTGTGTGTGTGTGTGTGTGCGCACGCATGTGAGCTTAGTCCTGTCTGGCTCTTTGTGACCCTTTGGACTGTAGCCCACCAGGCTCTTCAGTCCATGGAATTTTTCAGGCAAGAACCAGGAGTGTGTGCCATTTCCTTCTCCGGGGGAATCTTCCTGACCCAGGTACTGTCTCCTGTGTCTCCTGCATTGCAGGCGGATTCTTTACCCACTGAGTCAATGAAAGAGCAGGAAATAATTGTAAGGGGGGCCTGAGTGGGATCTGCCCCGAGGACCTCGGAGAGAAACATAGGAGCAGAGGGTCTTCTGCTTCCACAGGAGAAAGACCAACAGGTGTGAGCGGACTGCTGGGCAGAAGAGAGGCAAATTCATGCTTGCCCGGTTGCAACAATACGAATACAAGCAACACAAGCCTGCTATCTGCTAAGCACCAGACAAAGGCCTGGGGATGCCCCCATGAGCAAGAGACAGTCCTCTCCCAACAGGGCTGGAGGCCCAGCAAGTTGGCCTCCAGAACTGATTGAGGAAACCACCTCCGGCCCCCAGCAGAGTCTCAAACTTCTGGCACAATGCCCTTGGTTGCTGTTATCAGCCCAAGCTTTGGAAGAGCAAGATCTTGGTCAGTACTGGAATGTTCAAAAACAATGAAGAAGATACTAAAATGTACAAGAGCCAGCCTAGGTTACTTTCCGCCTGACTCCCACTGATAAAGCCTTTGAAAATGACAGTCTCTACCTGCCAGCCAACCCTGTGCAGTCGGTAGCCTCCATCTTGGTCACAAGAGTTCATCAGATATCCAGTCCTTCTTTAAGAAGAATTTCACACATGGAGTTCTCCATGGACTGATGATGATAAAAGGGTTAAAGGCAATTAATTTGGACCTTTTAAATTAAGAAAAAGTCATATAAAGGGGGGAAAAACTTTTCCTCTACCTTCTTAAGTTCAGTGTCTGGGGCCTGTGAATTAAACTGACAACTGACAGATTAACAGAAGAAAAGGCATGTCATTTTTATTGATGTTGATATTTTTATGCACACAGGAGCTTCACAGAAAAGAAGTGACAAAGCCCATTTTAACGAAGGATGATAAATTGTGGAGAACAGACTAAAAATAGGAAAGGGGGTTTCAGCTTCTAGTGGTGATAAATTGTGGGAAGGTGACTAGGAAAAATATGGGGGGAACTAATGGGAGATAAGGGTTATTTTCGTGAGGTCTGTTTATGGAGCTTCACCTCAGCCTTGACACTCCTTCTCCAGTGCTCGGTTGCTCTCCTCCTTCTGGTACAAGGAGGGCACCTTTCTCACAGGAAATTTATGTCTTGCTTTTAGGAAGATGGGGGAGGGCAAAGAGCTTTTCCTGCGTCTGTTGTTTCTCAATTGGCTCCAGCTCTTGGTGACGTATCTGAAAGGGGTGACATATTCTAATCCCCTTCAGTCATTAAAATGTTCTCTGTACCATATAACTCAAATTCAAACCCCTCAAGCCATTACCCAGGTGGTGAGGGTGACTGAAACTCCCTCTTTCACTCCCAGACAGAATCAATCTGTCCAGTCACCCTGCTCCAAGCCCTGACTTTCTCCCACAATGCACCTGAGCCTTCAGCAGCCTCCCCCAGCTCAGCCAGAGCCTCCCTGTCTTGTGATCTGTTGCATGTCCAATAACCACGCAGAGTTTTTCTTAACTTGATGAGTTGTAAGGTGAAGTCTCCAGTCCCAATCCCTCTCTTTCCCCTCCCCACCATCAAGACTCGCCGAACTTGCTTGATGACAGCTTCATCCTCCCCAAACACACTACGGTCCTTGCAGCTCAAGTCTTCTCTCATCCACCGATCTTACGGAAATCATGTAAACTTGTTAAATTTCAACTTACAAGTGGGAATAGGAATACCCATCACATTGAATGGACATCAGGAACAGATCAGATAATGTTGCAAAGGGTTATGGAGTTATATATAATGCTCAGGTAATTTTGTACGGATGGAGTCTGTCTAAGGTTTTAGATGTCTCTATTAAGGCCCCACTATGTCACTGTTTGAGGTATCTTCACGCCTTCATCAAGGATTAAGAGCATTTCCTATGTTCAAAACAGTGAGCTAGGGACTTGCCTGGCAATCCAGTTGTTGATTTCACCTTCCAATGCAGAGGGCATGGAATTAAGATCTCATATGCCCTGAGATGTGGCTAAAAACATAAAAATAATTTTTTTTTTTTAAAGACAATGAGCTAGATCAGGGGTCAGCAAATTCTGCCAACTACTTTTGTACAGTCAAGAGCTAGGAATGGTTTTTACACTTTGTAGTGGGTTGAATGGTCTTCCCAGGTAGCTCAGTGGTAAAGAATCTACCCGCCAATATGGGAGATACATGAGACGTGGGTTCAGTCCCCAGGTCAGGAAAATTCCCTGCAGAAGGAAGTGGCAACCCACTCCAGTGTTTGTGCCTGGGAAATCCTATGGACAGAGGAGCCTGGCAGGCTACAGTCCACGCGGTTGCAAAAGAGTTGGGCACGGCTTAACGACTAAACAACAACAAGAATATAAACAACAAGAGCTAAGAATATAAACTTGACCAGGCCAGACCTGTGGATTCGACTCTATCAGTTGTTGCAAGCGACAGGAAGCGTGTGCACTGAACCAGCCCAACACAGCACCTGTAAGAGGTGGGTGTGTTAACGCTGACGAAGGTTAACAGTGAAGGTGCTGGCAGAGAGCACGCGCTGGTAGAGGTCACAGGCAATCTACCAGGAGGTCATAGACAACAGCTATTCTCATCCTGCCCACCCATCTCTTCCCAAAGCCTCCCATTCGCCTATGCATTTAGCTGTTTTATAGCACACACATCAAGGGGGTTAGACTGCTCTCTGAAAAACTGATTTTTTTTTCTGATTTATCACCAAAAAGAAATCAAACATCCCTCCCTTTTTAGTTTGACAACAAGCAATCCTGGCTTTGCTGGACCTGGCAGCAGGGTCCAATCTGCATGGCGCACCTGGATAGCCAGCTCACACCTGTGCCATTGAGGCATCGGGTGCCTCTCGGCAGAGAGAGCACACGTGTAATGTTAGAACACACCTCTCTTCTGAATGTGACAATGTGCGCGTGTGTGTGAAGTGAGATGTACCGAGGAGGAAAGAGAGGGGCTGTTAGAAGGAAGACGACACACTTGTCAATTTCTCTAAGCCTCTCAGAGCCTGAGACACAAATCATTCAACTTCCAGATCCATTTCAATGACGCCAGCCCGGATAACACCCATTTTCCACATGTTTTTCTGTAATGAGGATGGCAACGTCAAGTTTCTTTTCAAGTAAATCCTTCTGATTTTCCAACAATCCTGTTGGCATTGGGGCTTGCCAAGCCAGCCTCTCCTGGGAGTTAATTCTCATTTTTCTGTGTTGCTAATTATTATCCTAATTGGCATTAATAACTCACATTTATTGAGTGATTATTACATACCAGGCACTATGTTGAGAGTTTATGTTTCCATCTCATTTTGATCTTCCCAAGGACTCAATAAGGTACATCCTAATCTCCATCTTACAGTTAGGAAACGGGCTCAGATAAGCTGTTAGTTACCCAAGTTCACATAAATAAGGTATGGCAGAGCTGGAATTTAAACCTAGGTCATTGTCCTCGTTTCCGGTGGCTGCTGTAACAAATTATTATCAGCTAGGCAGCTTTAAAGACAAAGGTTTATTCTCTCACAGTGCTGGAAGCAAGAAATCTGAAATCAAGATGTTGACACACAGAGGGGAAGGATGAGGGGAAGGGATGTAGGGCGTGTGGGATGGACAGGGACTCACGAACAACAAGGACCTGCTGGACAGCACAGGGAACTCTGCTCACAGTTGTGTGGCAGCCTGGATGGGATGCGGAGTCTGGCGAAGAATACACACATGTAGACGCATGGCTGAGTACCTCTGCTGTCCACCTGAAACTATCCCAACATTGTTAATATAAAACATCTTAAAAAAAAAAAAAAGACGTCGGCATAGTTGCCCCCTTGTGGAAGCCTAAGGAGGATTGGCCCCGTGCCTTCCCCCCGGCTTCTGGGGACGGCTGGAATGTTGTGTCCCCTGGCAGGTAGACATGCCACCCCAGCTCGGTCTCTGCCTTCACTTGGCGTTCTCTCCATGTGTCTCTCTGACACCGCTGATTGGACTTAAGACCCACCCTAATGCAATGTAACTTTATCTTTTTTTAATTGTGGTAAAATATATGTATAACAAAACTTGCCATTTTAGTCATTTTTAAGTGTCCAATTCAACACCATTAATTACATTGACCATCACTACACTTTCATCACCCCAAACAGAAACTTTGTATTCGTGAAGAAATAATTCATGGCCCGCTGCTCCTAGCCCCTGGCAAGCTCTATTCTGCTTTGGGTCTCAACGACTTTGCCTACTCTAGGTCCCTCACGCAGCAGGAATCATGCAATACTCATCCCCTTTGTGTCTAGCTTATGTCACCTAGCATAATGCTTTCAAGATTCATCCATATGAATCTTGTATCAGAAGATACAAGTGTATCAGAAACACATTCCTTTTTATTGTAGAATAGTGTTCCACGGTTTTGCATTCCTTGGATAAGGACATGTTGTGCCTCCATCTGTTGATGTATACTGGGGTTGTTCTACCTTTCGGCTGTTGGGAATAATTCTATTATGAACACTGGAGTACAAGTTTCTGTTTCTTTTTTTACGTTCTTTAGGGTATAAGACTGAAATGGCTGGGACAAATGGTAATCCTATGTTTAATTTTCTGAGGAGCCACTGTACCATTTTTTCACAGCAGTTGCACCATTTTACTTTCTTACCAGCAATACACAAAGGTTTTAACTTCTTCACATACTGGTCAGCACATTATTTTCCAGTCATTATTACTATTAATATAGAGTACGATCTCATTTTAACTGAACAAATTACATCTGGAAAGATCCTGTTTCCAAATACTGTCACATTCTAAGGTTGGAGTAGACACGGATTTTGGAGAGATGCTATTTAACCCAGCATTAAGTAACCCCAGGTTAAGAATTTGCTTCATAACTTTAGTCTTTATGTATTCCTCAGCTGATGGCCAGGTGACTTTATTATTCTGATTTTTTGCCTTTGTAACATGCTCAAAGTGATGTTTAATTCTTCAGATTATGAGGTCTGTAAGAAACCGAAAAAAAAACACTATTTTCTCAGCAGCACCCTCCTTCTTGTGAATGGTATTGGGAAGACCTTGAAGAGGGTGCAGTGGTGAAAATTTTATTTTCAGAGATCCAAAATAGTGAATAAGCCCCCCTCTTGGTTATATAACATACTCAGAGTTACCATGGAACGCACTTGTTAGTAGTATTATAAATAAATATTATNAAAAAAAACACTATTTTCTCAGCAGCACCCTCCTTCTTGTGAATGGTATTGGGAAGACCTTGAAGAGGGTGCAGTGGTGAAAATTTTATTTTCAGAGATCCAAAATAGTGAATAAGCCCCCCTCTTGGTTATATAACATACTCAGAGTTACCATGGAACGCACTTGTTAGTAGTATTATAAATAAATATTATTTCCTTTCTCCCTTCCTTTATTATCTAATGTACAGCTTAAACCCCTACTAAATTCTATAATTTATTTCACTTTTACTTGATTCTAGAAATTAGCCAAATGTCTCAGCAACCTTGAGGCAATTCCCAAAGTCTTTATTATCCGTCTGTGAATAATAAAGGTTGTTCTTGTTGTTCAGGCACTGAATCCTGTCCAACTCTTTGCAATCCCATGAACTGCACACTAGGCTTCCCTGTTCTTCACTCTCTCCTGGAGCTTACTCAAACTCATGTCCATTGAGTCAGTGATGCCATCCAACCTTCTCATCCTCTGTCATCTCCTTCTCCTCCTGCCTTCAATCAATAATAAAGGTATTATGGGTGTTTACTTCCCTGAAGGCTCTGCAATAAGGAAACTGCCTGCCAGTGTAGGACGCCCTGGTTTGATCCCCGGGTCGGGAAAATCACCTGGAAAAGGAAGTGACAACCTGTTCCAGTATTCTGGCCTGAGAAATCCCATGGGAGAGAAGAGCCTGGGAGGCTACAGGCCATGGGATCACAAAAGAGTCAGACATGACATAGAAACTAACCAGCAATAACCACGTGTGTGTGTGTGTGTGTGTGTGTGTGTGTGTGTGTGTGTGTGTACACAGGAAAACTCAAATACACTAATAACAATGGAACCATCATCATACAAGCAGAACGAGGAGTTACCAGAAAAAAACTGTGAATAAGTTCTATTCCTTGATATAGAGCTGCTTTCTAAACTAAAGCAAGGCAATTTTGATCAAATCCCTTAAAACCCTTCCTTCATTCTCCTTCACCGAAAGGAATCAAGTCCAAAATTCTTAGTGCAGCTCTCCTGCCATCTCCCAAGGGGCAGTCTAGTCCTAGAGTCCACTAATGACCAGAGGAAACTCCATACCAATAATGTCCTGCTTTGCCCAACTCGTGACCTCCTATTTATTCTTTGAGACTCAGTTCAGAATTATTATCCCCCCCAGGAACTTTAATTACATAGTCCACCGTCTCTGGATCAAGTTACTCTGTGCTTTATTCGTATTTCTATCATAATTTTCATCAAGTTCTCTAATCCACTTACTTGAGAACTTGAGGGCAGACGTTCTGTTTTATCCATCTCCGTGTTTCCAGTGCTGTATTCATAGTAACTTCTTGATAAATGTTTATCATTATAATGAGTCATTCATTTGACTGTTTCCCCCCACTGCTTTCTTGATGTTCATTTTGTCTGCTTGGAAGTTATTTTTAAACAGAGCTCAGGGAATTTTCAAGTTTGTAAGGCCAAATTCTTTTAAAATCTCAGCAATACTGGGTATTCTAGAGGTAGTAACCTTGCATTTAATCCCCTGTTCAGGCACGACAGGACTGTGTCCCTGTGCTCTTGGAAAAGGCAAGAATTGCATTTATCTCTCCTACCCATCTTGCTACCAACCAGTCACCTGTCATTCTCTGAATGCTCACCTTTGTCCTTGGAGTTTGCTCTTGAGTAGCTTAAAGGAAACCACTCTTCAGAGGGAAAAATAAATAAGACCAAAACAACCCAAAAGACCCAGACATTCGTGGTGAAAGATATTGCTCAACCCCCCTAACCAAAGCTGGATAATCTCCAGAAAATGGAAACATCAATGGAAAAATAGATACTGGAAGACACCATGGGAATATGGCAGTGTCAGGGGAAAGGTTAAGGCAAGGAGGGGCCAGAGTCCTTCATTCAGCTGTTTTAGGTCTGTAGGCTCTTAGGTTTGCCTGGAAGACAAGGACTGACTTAAATTCTTTCTGTCCCCCTCCCAGGTGGTGCTAATGGTAAAGAATTCACCTGCCAGTGCAAGTAGATGTAGGAGATGCGGGTTTGATCCCTGGGTCAGGAGGATCCCCTGGAGGAGGGCACGGTAACTCACTCCAGCATTCTTGCCTGGAGAATCCCATGGACAGAGAAGCCTGGCGGGCTACAGTCCATGGAGTCGCACAGAGTCAGACTTGACTGAAATGACTTGGCACGCGTGCACACACACCCCATCAGCAACAGATAGTAATAGAAACTAAGATATGATACTCACTAAAGACTCACTATTCAAAGGAAAGTAGCAAGTCTCTAAACTAAGCTTTTTAGGGTGAGAGAAAAAGGAAAAAATGAGTAAGAAAAGCAAACGGTAACAAAGGAAAAACTTCACTACTCGACAGAAGTTAATAGCAGAAACTACAGAGAGAGATTTAAAGGTCTCTATTAATGGCATGTGGATAAATCTACAGGTTAGCCTCTGAACCATTACCAGCAAATGATTTGATTTCGACATGAACATTAAAAAAATTTTTAAGTAGAAAAAACCAATACCTTGACACCGGGTAGGTGAGAGGGGCAGAGAAAACGGTGGGAAGTCCACACGCAGACTTGTGCAAGTTTCCGAGAAATGGGAGCTGGCAGGGCTGCAGACCTGGAGGAAGGGAGGAGGAGGGGTGTGTGCGAGAATGGACCGGCATTTGGGGAGTAATGGGTGGATCATTTCTGACTTCAGAGAGACATAGTGATTTTCTTATAAGATGAATCAATTCTGTGAAAGGGGAAATCTAATCTGGTTATTTTGCCCAAATAACTGGATCAGCGTCTGAGCCATGGCCAAACCGACTCCAGGTGATCTCAAACGGAGGACCTTAACTACTTGGGATAACTTTCCTTAGGATCAGTATGGACGCTCAAAATCCTAAGGTTTCAGGGTCGGTATATGAAAATTTCTCCCATAATTTCCCCAAATGAGGAAGAGCCGTTCTGGTAGACACTTACTTTGGAAACCCCTTCCCAAACATCATTTATTTATTTGCTTGTTGTTGGCCGTGCCGGGTCTTTGTTGCTGCACAGGCGTTTCTGTAGCTGCGTTAAGCAGGGGCTATGCTCTGGCTGCGGTGGTGTGTTGATTTAGTGCAGTGACTTCTTGTGGAGCGGGGGCTCTAGGGCGTGGTCAGAGCACAAGCTAAATAACTGTGGCACGGGGCCTTCATTGCTCCACGGCCTGTGGAATCCTCTCAAATCAGGGATCGAACGCACATCTCCTGCACTGGCGGGCGGAGTCTTCACCGCTGAGCCACCAGGGAAGCCCTCCCAAACCTCTTTGGATCTTGCCTGATGCCCCCTGAGCAGTGAGAAGTAACAGGCTACTGCAAACACAACACAGTACCCGGATGTGAAAAAGAACAGGGTTGCAGTTCCCCCACCAGGTCTGTGTGACCTCGGGCAAATCTCCGGGTTTTAGCCAGCTCCCCACTCTGCAGAAAGAAGTAAAGAGAGAAAGAAAATAGGAGAACCTAGCAGGAGAAGGAATGAATGAATGATTGTTAAGCATGTTGGAAACCAAAGTGCTATTTAAATGCAAAATAAACTGCAGGATAACAAGTTCACTATGGCTTCAGGGAGAAGCACTGTCAACTGCAGGAGCCATTAAAAGTCACAGGCTATAAAGTAGGTAGTAAAGTGGGCTTTGTTCAGCTTTGCCCTGCAGAATCGTATAACCTTGCCTGAAATTCACTGTCAATCCCAGTTCGAGAGTGATCAGACCCAGTTCATCCAGGACCAGAAAAGCGCAGGCAACTCAAGGGGAGAACTCTGCCTGCCCCTCAGCGCTTACCTGCCCTCACTCCCACCCGGGGCCCTCATCCCACACGGTCACCCACGCGGTCCCAGGTGCTGCTGTGTGCAACACCGTTCCACGTAAACAGCCCAATGAAGGAGGCACCACATTTCCCTTTCAGAGGCAGACTCCAGACTCAAACGCTTAGTCCAATTGAATAACTTGCCTAAGATCACACAACGCGTAAAGTGCAGAGGCAGGAGATGAAGGAGATCTGCCCGTGGCCTGCCTTTCTGTGACAATGACAATCTTGGGTCCCTGCCTCCCATCCTATCCCCTCTAACCCACTCTGGTCCCCTCAAAACACTGGTGCAGCCTATGATCGTTGGGTTACTGCAGCACTTGGAGCAAACTCCTGACAAAACAAAAGAGGGCGTCAGTTTCTTTTATTTCCACAGCTCCTTGTGGAACTTCCTGGTGTGCTTGAAAGTCTCTGGACTAGAACTTAAGGAAGGGGAGTTGGGGGAGTAGATATATATTTTGTGCTCTGTGATGTCATCCTTAACTTCTAACCCTGTGGAGAATGTATTGAAAAAGGAAAAAGTCATGTCTGACTCTTGTGACCCTATGTACTGTGGCCCACCAGGCTCCTCTGTCCATCGGATACTCCAGGTAAGAATACTGGAGTGGGTTGCCATGCCCTCCTGCGGGGGATCTTCCCAACCCAGGGATCAAACCCAGGTCTTCTGCATCGCAGGCAGTCTCTTGCGTTGCAGGTGGATTCTTTACTGATTAAGCTACCAGGGAAGCCCCATATATTCCTGAAGTCAGTCTGAAACGTTAGCAGGTCATCTAACCTCCAATGAGCTCCTCCTATCAGCTGGATAGAAAATACCATGTTCCCAGGTAATTAGCAGCAACTGATAAACTTCAGAAGGAGTCAGACGGGTCCTTCAGACTGCCCCTGAGGACTTCAGACACCTCTGGCCACTATAATGCAAAGCCTGGATAGATTAGAACTTGGAGAATTCTGTCATTACACAGGACTGCGGTCAGTGTGCCTTCAGGAGAGAGTTCTCCTTGGTGACCTGCTGAGAGACCCTTTCCCTCCACAGGAACTAGGGGTGAAGGGTTTGGAGGAGGCATCTGAAGGAGCCAGAGTCGTTTTAAACCATCAATGTCAAGTATTTTTAAGAGACGGAGGAGGCATCTGTGAGTGTTCCTTGGAAAATATGGCCATTTGTTGGCTAGCTGGGAAGGGAGTAATGTAAAAGGATTAGGTGACCTGAAAACAGCTGGGCCAGGTGAGGACAGATGGCAGAGGGGTCTGTGGCCCTTGGGGAGGGCAGTGAAAGCCTAGACAAGAGGACAGACAAAGCCAAAAGGTGGGAGGGGCTAGACTGGTGCTGAGTGGCTGGGGAAAGGAGCCGACGAGGAAGGTGAATCCCAAATGGCAGATGGAAGATGCAACAGCTGCTACCGTGCCAAAGGAAAAAAGGAAGAAAGAAGCAGCAGTTTCAGAGACCAAATGACAAATAGAGCAGGCTCTCTATAAGGGGCTAAGAGAACTATCCCATTGTCAACAGGCTTCCTAGCGAATGGGGGAATAACCCTGTCCTGATTCAGGTTCTCAGGGACTTGCTTGGTAGTCCAGTGGTTAAGACTTCACCTACCAAACAGCAGGGGTGCAGGTTTGACTCCTGATGGAGGAGTTAAGATTTCACATGTCTTGCAGCCAAAAAACCAAAACATTAAAAAAAAAAAAAAAAAAGGCAATATTGGAACAAATTCAATAAAGACTTTTTTTTTAAGTGCTCTCATTTATGAATACTGACATCATACTGGGGGGTGTTACTATGCCTTATCATTTAGCCTTCAGAACAGCCTTGCTGGATAGGTAGGTACCCTTATACCCATTAGATGGATAAGTAAATCCATCTTTGGAGGAGAAGGGACTGACTTCAGGAACACAATGTAGCCTAAAATAGGAACCTGGCAGAGAAGCCCAGGAGCAAGGAGGAAAGCAATTTGAAGGGAGATAGAAGGGGTATAAATGCTATGACCCAACCTCAGTGAGACAGAGAGGGCAAGGAGAGCTAACACGGGGCCTGGAGACAAAGGAAGTGCTCGTTGGGGAGGCTTCCAGGCCTCAGCTGAGTAGCCCGAGTGCTCTGATTCCACAGCAGTGATGCTTCTCAGCTGCAGAAAGTTGTCATGAAATCAGCTCACCCTGAAATGAAGTGTAATTGTTCTAATAGAACCATTGGCATGTTCTAGCCAGAAGCAAGAGAGCTTTGTTATCAGATGATTGACTAGGGTAAAGAAAACTCCAGAGAAGCAAGAACACAAAATAAGGGTCAAGGAGATCAGGCCAAAAACAAGGAAGTTTTGTTGTACATGTATTTTTTTTAATTAGATAAAATGACCAATTGCTCTTTTTTCCAAAGTACTCTTTGGAGGTTAATAATGAGGAGGTGACCCAATACCCAGCCCAAGATGTGAATCCCAGAGTATCAATGCTGTGGGACTGCGGCATGGTACCAATCCAGAGGGACCCTTACAGGGAGGGGTCAGAACACAGTCCCCCCGAGCCCTGTGTTTCTCTGTCTAAGGTCATGCAGTCTAGGAGTTTAGAGCTGTGTGTTTCAGACTCAGTTCTTCCACTTACTAGCCATGTAACCCAGAGCAGCATACTTCATTTCTACAAGCATCAAGTTGACTATCTGAGAGTGTGTTAGTTATCCATCGCTGTGTAACAAATCACCCTGAAACTGAGCAGCTTGAAACAACACTAGATACTTGTTTTCTCTCAGCCTCACTCTGGATCAGAAACTGGAGAGCTGGGCAGTTCTGGCTCAAGATGGTTCGTGGGGCTGGTGGCATACTCAGTAAAAGAAGCTGCTTGCAGTGCAAGAGATGCCGGTTCGATCCCTGCGTCAGGAAGATCCCCAGAGAAGGAAGTGGCTGCCCACTCCAGTCTTCCTGCCTGGAGAATTCTGTGGACAGAGGAACCTGGCGGGCTACCGTCCATGGGGCCACAACTGAGCGAGTAACACTCTCACTTTTCAGTCATCTGAAGGCCTGGATGGAGCTGGAGGATTAAGGACCCACATCTCAGAGGTCTCACCTGAGCTGTTCACAGGGGGCTCAGCTCCTTTACAGGTGGCTGCTTCATCAGCCTGTTGCGTGTCCTTACATGGCCACTGGCTTCTCCCAGAGTGAGTGATCCGAGAGAAAGAGCCACACAGAAGCCGGAGCTGCTTTATGGTCCAGCCTCAGAAATCACATTGCAAAACTTGCACCACATGCATCTGCCAGGACAGAGCAGTAAGCCTGACCCACCCTGAAAAGGAGGGAAATCAGGCCCCATGATTTGAAAGAATAGTAACAAAGAATTTGCAGACAGCTTTTAGCATGCAGACGTATTTTAGCATCAGCCCAAACACCTTCCTTCATGCTACATGTATTTACTGTGCACACACTGTATGGTAAACATATTATTCCTGTCCTCAGGGACTTTATAGGGCACTTGAAGAATACACATGAGTTAAACCCTTCACACTGAATAGGATGCTACTATTAAAAAAAAAAATCTAGAAATAACAAGTGCTGGCAAGGATGTAGAAAAATCAGAACCTGTGCACTGTTGGTGGGAATATAAAATGGTATAACTGCTATGGAAAACAGTATGGAGCTTCCTCAAAAAATTAAAGAATTATCCTATGATTTAGCAATCCCACTTCTGGATATATATCCAAAAGAATTGAAAGCAGGATCTCAAAGATCCTTGCACACTTATTCATTTTCATCACAGCACTACTCAAGATAATGAAGAGATAGAAGTAGCCCAAACATTCATCGATGAACCAATAACCAAACAATATTATTTACAATGAAATATTACTCAGCCTTTAAAAAGAAGAGAATTCTGTTAAATGCTACAACATGGATGAACATTCAAGACACTATGCTGAATGAAATAAGCAAGTCAGGAAAAGATTTTGTATGAGCATCTGAGGTAGTCAAATTCATAGAAACAGTAAGTGAATGGTGGTTGACAGGGGCCGGGGAGAGGAAGGAAAAGGGAGCTTTTGTTCAGTGGATCGAGAATTTCAGATTTGCAAGAAGAAAGAGTTCAAGAGCTCTATTTCACAACAATATGAATATGCTTACCACTGAATGGCACATTTGAGAATGGTTAAGATCATAAATTTTGTATTATGTGTTTTGCACTAAATTAAAAAAAAAGAAAAGAAGGAAAGAAAGAAAGAAAGAAACAGAAAAAAAAAAAAAAAGACCCAAGTACAGAGCTGTCCTGCTGGTCTAGTGGTTGTGAGTGTGAGGGACTCAGGTTCAAGCCCTGGTCTGGGAAGATTCCATATGCTTCGGGGAAGCTGGACCTGTGGCCACAACCACTGAGCCGTCAAGCCTTAGAGCCTGTGCTCAATTGGAAACAAGAGAAGCCACCCCAGTGAGAAACCCAAGTGCGGCAACTAGAGAAAGCCTGCACACAGCTGCAAAGACCCAGTACATCTCAAAATTTAAAAAGCATAATTAGTGTTAGTCCCTCAGCCATGTCTACTCTTTGCGATCCCATGGACTATAACCCCCTGGGCTCCTCTGTCCATGGGTCTTCCCAGGCAAGAATACTACAATGGATTGACATTCCCTTCTCCAGGGGATCGTCCCAACCCAGGGATCAAACCTGGGTGTTCTGCATTACAGGCAGATTCTTTACTATCTGAGCCACCAGGGAAGCCCTAAATAAAGTGTAGTTGCATTTTTGAAAAAGAGAGAGAGCCAAGTACAAAATAGTAGCTACTGGGTACTACTGAACCACGTAGTGAAAGTTTTCCTGGAAGAGGTGTCTTCCTAACTGTGCCCTGAAGAGCCTGTGAAGGCAAGTAAGGTTTCCAAGCAGGTGGAGGCATGTCTTCCAAACATAGCCATGACTCATAAGTGAGTCACAGAATCAACTTAGGGGGTCTTGACCAGCAATTTTACTTAAATGGACTAGAACAGCATGTATCAGAGTGAATTGCGTGCAAAGAGGATCTTTTTGTAGAGCTTCTATTTAATTTATCTGAGTATCTATGTATATCTATGAGGTGAGTAACAAGTTATGATGTAAAATATATTGCTTACCGTGGGTGGATTAAAAAACCGCTTGCAAGCTCCTGGATTAGAGTATACACTGGAACGAGACAATGGTGAGAAATAAGGCTGCAAATGTGCGTCAGCCAGAACAGAGAACAAGTGACCTCGCAGTGACCCCCAAGTCTCAGGGGCTTAGAACAAGGGTCCAGTTCTCCCTAACGTGACTTGTCCGCTGAGAACTAGCGGGTGGCCAGCTTATTTCGCATTCACTCCAGGAGCTGGTAGATGGTAGAAATAACCTCTACGGGGAACATTACTGGTCTCCTGGGGGAGGGAAAGCGAGCCATACACTGGCCATTAAACTTCTGCCTGGAAGGCCCATTGCTGGTCACATTTCATTGGCCAAATCGAGTCGTGTGGCCAAGCTTGACAGTAAAGTGGCAGAGGAGGTAGAATCCTCTCCCCACCCCCACAGGAAGGGACAGTTGATGCAATAACGCAGTCAGCGCTGAGAGTGTAAGGCAGGGGAGGAGCCAGTCAAGATGCTCCTTAAAAATGACATCAGGATACTCAGGATTTCTCCTGAGGACAACAATGATTCACGGAAGAGTTTTAAGCGAGGTGACCACATTGACTCTTTAGAGAGCGCCCTGTGTCAGCAGCGTGAGAGTGGGTTGGGAGGAAGCCTCAGGAAACCAGTGAGGTTGGTCTTCTTGGCCAAACCGACTTGCTAGAGAAGCGAAGGGCCCCTCTTCCCTCCCCAAAGGCGATAAACCTCAAAGCCCCGTCTCAGAAATTCAAGGTCAAGAAACAGGACAGAGGAAGAAATTTAAGGGCTTCCATCTATTACTAGGCCAGAGAGCAGTCCCTTTACAAAATGGAGTGTTCAGGCCCTGTGATAATGCGATAATATATGTGTATTGGTGGAAATTTATATATATGTGTGTGTGTATGTGTGTGTATGTACGCACACATAAAATATGTATATATATATAATGTATATGTGTGTGTGTGTGTACACACACATAAAATGTGTGTATATATAATGTATATGTATGTGTGTGTATACACACACATAAAATGTGTATATATATATATATATAATGTATATGTGTGTGTGTGTGTGTGTGTGTGTATACATATGTGGGCTTCCCTTAAGGCTCAGATGGGAAAGAATCCACCTGCAATGCTGGAGACCTGAGTTCAATCCCTGGGTTGGGAAGATCGCCTGGAGAAGGGAAAGGCTACCCACTCCAGTATCCTGGCCAGGAGAATTCCATGGACTGTATAGTCCACAGGGTCGCAGAGTCGGACACAACTGAGGGACTTTCACTTTCACATACATGTGCATGCAGAGCTTCCAAGTGGTGCTAGTGGTAAAGAACCCAACTGCTAATGCAGGAGAAGCAAGAGGCGCAGGTTTGATGCCTGGGTGGGGAAGATTCCCTCGAGGAGGGCATGGCAACCCACTGTGGTACGCTTGCCTAGGAAATTTCATGGGCAGAGGAGCCCAGCAGGCTACTGGAAGGTGATATTGAGGCTTTTTCCTTTTTTTTCCGTTTCAAATAGGAGAAACCTAAGCTAAAGTTTAAATCTGGTGGGAAGAACATGCTAGAAAGGCCCACATAGGTGCTACGGACAAGAGGGGACAACTGCCAGCCCACAGCCTTGGGGAAGGGGCAGAAGAGGAGCAGAGACCCTGCTCGGGAAGGGCCTGGGGCTCCTGCTCTGCGGGGCAGGACAGTGAGGGGCAGGGCGGGGTACTCAGGGAGCGGGGACTCAATAGGGTGGCTAGGTTTGGGGGAGCCTTACTTGCTCTGGGAAGTAGGAGGCAGGGCATCTTTGGAGACTGAAAGATAAGAAAACCTGGGAAGGGATCAGGGACATTGCAGAAGAGTTAGGAGGAGTCCTGCTGGGCACCGAGGGCCCCTTGAGGACACAGCCTGGGGACGTCCTCCCCGGTGGTCAGCTCGGAGCCTCCCCTCTCCTCCTTTGCTTTGTCCACCCTTTAGCCAAGGAACCCATGGGAGTTATCCATCTGGACAACACTTCCAAAAAGGAGAGCAGGGAAGGGAACTGCTAGCGCAAACAAAGGAACACCAGCTTTAATTTTAACACGGTAAGAGCAGAGAGAAGGACCGACATGGCAAAGATCCACAGTCTTTCACTGCAAAGAGCTACAAGAGAGACTCAGATGGAGAAGGGCTGCTACAAACAAGAGCGTCTCAGGCAGTTTAGAGGAAGGGGTAAGGCCAAGAGCTTTGAAATCAGACTGATCATCTGCTACATGACAAAGACAGGACTAGAACCCGTTCACTTTTTCATATAGCAAATAACAATGGATTCTCTGCTGTGTGTTAGACATCAATGTAGGTGCTAAAAGCCCAGCAAAGACCAAAAGAAAGGCAGAGCCCTTCTGGGGATTATACTTAGTGGGAGCTACAGACACTAAGCAAAGAAATATATACCAGTGTGGATGGTGGCAAGTGCTGTAGAGAAAACTTGAGCAAAGGAATCAGAGCTGGGAGTGTGGGGGTAGGAAGGGGGTGGATTTTTAATGGAGGAGGATCTGGGAAGGCTTTGAGATGACCCAGATTTCCAGACTTTATTCTATGCAACTTCTTATTTTTTTAATTTTATATAATGACAGCCCTTTTCTTTGGTGCTTTTCCTTTTAGCATTTGGAGCAAAGCGTGTGCAGATCGGTGGTGAGACTGTGGATTTTCACATCAGCTGTCTGCTTGCTTGAGAGGTACAACTCCACCTCCGGCTTCCTGTGTGACACTGGGCACAGGGCGTTCCATCTCTCTAGCCCTGGGGTTTCTCTGTCTGCAAAGAGGGGCTAATAATAAATTCCTCACAAGTTTGTTGTGAAGATAAAATGAGACCGTGTATGCAAAGTGCCTGACTTTTAGTACGCTAGCAGGAACAGGGGTGGTCAAATTAAGCCTCATGAGCGGCAGCTCTCCTTAGGAGCACGTTGGGTGTGCTTAGGTTTTACCGGCGGGTATTCGCAGGCCCTGTCCCGGGTGTCACGGCTCCCTGAGAGCTACTCCAGAGATGCTCAGTGATCTGCTTCTCTTCATCCACACGTTGTGGCCTGCTTCTCCCTGTAATTCGGGCGATACACGAAGCCACAGCAAATTAAAAAGTGGAATTTTTTCAAATGTTTGCATCTTTGATATTACCATGCATCTTAAGAGTGGATGGCATTTTATAATTGATAGACTCTTTTCTTTCGTAGTTGCATTCTTTTTTAAATTTTTTTACAAAGTGATCCTAGAATCCATGGTGCTTAGTTACGACAAGCGTAATGATTCACAATAAACCACAACCAACTGATACACCCCGAGTCCCCACTGTGACCTAGGCCTAGACTGTTTTAATGAACAGGATCAGTAGTGCACGTCAGAATGAAGAAAAGGTGCTGGATCCAGAATCTATGAAATCCCCCCAGTTTTTTCTAGAGGTGACACACAGTGAAAGGTCTATGTGGTGACAGAAACTTGGAGAAAATTCCATTGATGGGAGGTATCACCATGCCAGAGACCTCAGGTTTTATTCTACTCACTCTTGAGTCTGAATGTAAAAACTTTTGAACCTACAGTTCCAAAAAGAGTATAACAAACACCCACGTGTTCCTCATTCAGATTCAGCAATTGTTACCAGTTTGCATATTTACTTCCCTCTCTCTCTCTCTCTCTCTCTCTATATATATATATATACACACACACATACACACACACCTCTCTCTATATATATAACACACACATTATTTTGTTGTTCAGTTACTCAGTCATGTCTGACTCTTTGCGACCCTATAGACTGCAGCACAGCAGGCTTCCCTGTCCTTCACTGTCTCCTGGAGTTTGCTCAGACTCCTGTCCATTGAGTCGGTGATGCCATCCAACAATCTCATCCTCTGTCATCCCCTTCTCCTCCCGCCTTCAATCTTTCCCAGCATCAGGGTTTTTTCTAATGAGTTGGCTGTTCGCATCACGTTATTTTAATTATTTCTATTTACTTTAAATTTATTTTCAGCAGAGTCATTTAAGAGTTTCTTGCTGATGTCAGGACACTTCACTCATAAAAACGTCAGCACTTCCAAGAACAAGGCCCTCCTGCCACAAGGCCAGAGTGCAGCAATCACATCAGGAATGTTAACACAAACACAACGTGACTACATAATATCCAGGTTCTCCAGTGCTCCTAAGAATGGCCTTTCAGCTGGACCAGTGCTGTTGAAATGAGAGGACATTCCTGCTGGAGGGTTTTTTTTTTTTTTTGGTTGGTTGGTTGACTTTTTGCAGTTTTCTACACACTCAGATTAATGAATGTTCTCCTGTCAACTAATTCATTTGATAAGAGAAAAATAAATGCCCTCCCACTAGAATTTAGGAAAAAGAAACAATTTTTTTAAGGCTGATTTATAATTTCTCAAGATATGCATACTAACGCATTCATTTTTAACAGATCTAGATCTATACCTGTCTACTCTCTAATAAGACCAGCTTTCTAAGAAGTGGACAAATGGTATCTGTAGATTTCTTTTTGACTCTAAATTCGTAGTCTGTGATTCCTCAGAAATACCACCGTGTTTAGAGTGTGGGCTCCTTCAGGTTAAGCTTGTGGATCACATCACAATCACTGTTTCATCCTTAGTAACTGGACTGCAATTGATCCATAGCACGAACTCAGTGAACGACAGTGTGAATGAGCTTTTTTCTGGCTCCTCCAGGCAGGCTCCGAGCCACATCTCTGCCAGTTTGCAGATATAAGTTCCCTTTTCCAGTTTGGCTGTAGTTTAATAAGATGCCACAAAGAAAGGGACCAGACCTTGGTCCTAACTCAGCAGAGGCAAGATCTTATTGGAATCGCAACAAACCTGAACCATGGTGGGTTTTAACTGCAAATACACGAAGAGACTGGGAACCCACAGGAAGTGAGAGTATTTGCCCTGCACACCTCCATGCCTTCTTTGAAACAGAAACCTTGTGTTAGGCAGCAGGTGGTGAGAGCTAGGGCAGGCTGGAGACTCTTCTTTTAAAAAATAGTCCACTGAGTTTCCCTCTGGGCTTGCGGGTCAGGTCCCCATTCTTGGACCTGTCCAGCTAGGTGAGTAAGGAAGAGAGATGAATGCCTTTCACTATAGTCTCAAACCTCACTGGCCCAGGGTCTCCCTGTGGTCAAATGTGGCTTCCGACTAATTAAGGGAAAAGGAAGGAGGGAGAAAGGGAGTTTTTGTTAAAGGTACCTTCAATCTTATATCAGCTCATCCTTGAAAGAGTCACACAAGGTCGATACACATAAATAAATAGGAACTATATGGATCATCTCAAAGCTACTAACGATACACTATGTGGATGTTTATATTTAAGAAATAACTCCTTGTTTGATCCAAACAAATATACTCTCCCAACATGCTCTGAGCTGATAACTGAAATTCTCTCATTATAGACATTGTACAGGCTTTCAGAGGGATTTTTTAAAAATTCCTTCTTTGTCGTTCAGTTGCTCAGCTGTGTCCAATTTTTTGTGACCCCACGGACAGCAGCATCCAGGCTTCNACCTGCAATGCTGGAGACCTGAGTTCAATCCCTGGGTTGGGAAGATCGCCTGGAGAAGGGAAAGGCTACCCACTCCAGTATCCTGGCCAGGAGAATTCCATGGACTGTATAGTCCACAGGGTCGCAGAGTCGGACACAACTGAGGGACTTTCACTTTCACATACATGTGCATGCAGAGCTTCCAAGTGGTGCTAGTGGTAAAGAACCCAACTGCTAATGCAGGAGAAGCAAGAGGCGCAGGTTTGATGCCTGGGTGGGGAAGATTCCCTCGAGGAGGGCATGGCAACCCACTGTGGTACGCTTGCCTAGGAAATTTCATGGGCAGAGGAGCCCAGCAGGCTACTGGAAGGTGATATTGAGGCTTTTTCCTTTTTTTTCCGTTTCAAATAGGAGAAACCTAAGCTAAAGTTTAAATCTGGTGGGAAGAACATGCTAGAAAGGCCCACATAGGTGCTACGGACAAGAGGGGACAACTGCCAGCCCACAGCCTTGGGGAAGGGGCAGAAGAGGAGCAGAGACCCTGCTCGGGAAGGGCCTGGGGCTCCTGCTCTGCGGGGCAGGACAGTGAGGGGCAGGGCGGGGTACTCAGGGAGCGGGGACTCAATAGGGTGGCTAGGTTTGGGGGAGCCTTACTTGCTCTGGGAAGTAGGAGGCAGGGCATCTTTGGAGACTGAAAGATAAGAAAACCTGGGAAGGGATCAGGGACATTGCAGAAGAGTTAGGAGGAGTCCTGCTGGGCACCGAGGGCCCCTTGAGGACACAGCCTGGGGACGTCCTCCCCGGTGGTCAGCTCGGAGCCTCCCCTCTCCTCCTTTGCTTTGTCCACCCTTTAGCCAAGGAACCCATGGGAGTTATCCATCTGGACAACACTTCCAAAAAGGAGAGCAGGGAAGGGAACTGCTAGCGCAAACAAAGGAACACCAGCTTTAATTTTAACACGGTAAGAGCAGAGAGAAGGACCGACATGGCAAAGATCCACAGTCTTTCACTGCAAAGAGCTACAAGAGAGACTCAGATGGAGAAGGGCTGCTACAAACAAGAGCGTCTCAGGCAGTTTAGAGGAAGGGGTAAGGCCAAGAGCTTTGAAATCAGACTGATCATCTGCTACATGACAAAGACAGGACTAGAACCCGTTCACTTTTTCATATAGCAAATAACAATGGATTCTCTGCTGTGTGTTAGACATCAATGTAGGTGCTAAAAGCCCAGCAAAGACCAAAAGAAAGGCAGAGCCCTTCTGGGGATTATACTTAGTGGGAGCTACAGACACTAAGCAAAGAAATATATACCAGTGTGGATGGTGGCAAGTGCTGTAGAGAAAACTTGAGCAAAGGAATCAGAGCTGGGAGTGTGGGGGTAGGAAGGGGGTGGATTTTTAATGGAGGAGGATCTGGGAAGGCTTTGAGATGACCCAGATTTCCAGACTTTATTCTATGCAACTTCTTATTTTTTAAATTTTATATAATGACAGCCCTTTTCTTTGGTGCTTTTCCTTTTAGCATTTGGAGCAAAGCGTGTGCAGATCGGTGGTGAGACTGTGGATTTTCACATCAGCTGTCTGCTTGCTTGAGAGGTACAACTCCACCTCCGGCTTCCTGTGTGACACTGGGCACAGGGCGTTCCATCTCTCTAGCCCTGGGGTTTCTCTGTCTGCAAAGAGGGGCTAATAATAAATTCCTCACAAGTTTGTTGTGAAGATAAAATGAGACCGTGTATGCAAAGTGCCTGACTTTTAGTACGCTAGCAGGAACAGGGGTGGTCAAATTAAGCCTCATGAGCGGCAGCTCTCCTTAGGAGCACGTTGGGTGTGCTTAGGTTTTACCGGCGGGTATTCGCAGGCCCTGTCCCGGGTGTCACGGCTCCCTGAGAGCTACTCCAGAGATGCTCAGTGATCTGCTTCTCTTCATCCACACGTTGTGGCCTGCTTCTCCCTGTAATTCGGGCGATACACGAAGCCACAGCAAATTAAAAAGTGGAATTTTTTCAAATGTTTGCATCTTTGATATTACCATGCATCTTAAGAGTGGATGGCATTTTATAATTGATAGACTCTTTTCTTTCGTAGTTGCATTCTTTTTTAAATTTTTTTACAAAGTGATCCTAGAATCCATGGTGCTTAGTTATGACAAGCGTAATGATTCACAATAAACCACAACCAACTGATACACCCCGAGTCCCCACTGTGACCTAGGCCTCGACTGTTTTAATGAACAGGATCAGTAGTGCACGTCAGAATGAAGAAAAGGTGCTGGATCCAGAATCTATGAAATCCCCCCAGTTTTTTCTAGAGGTGACACACAGTGAAAGGTCTATGTGGTGACAGAAACTTGGAGAAAATTCCGTTGATGGGAGGTATCACCATGCCAGAGACCTCAGGTTTTATTCTACTCACTCTTGAGTCTGAATGTAAAAACTTTTGAACCTACAGTTCCAAAAAGAGTATAACAAACACCCACGTGTTCCTCATTCAGATTCAGCAATTGTTACCAGTTTGCATATTTACTTCCCTCTCTCTCTCTCTATATATATATATATACACACACACATACACACACACCTCTCTCTATATATATAACACACACATTATTTTGTTGTTCAGTTACTCAGTCATGTCTGACTCTTTGCGACCCTATAGACTGCAGCACAGCAGGCTTCCCTGTCCTTCACTGTCTCCTGGAGTTTGCTCAGACTCCTGTCCATTGAGTCGGTGATGCCATCCAACAATCTCATCCTCTGTCATCCCCTTCTCCTCCCGCCTTCAATCTTTCCCAGCATCAGGGTTTTTTCTAATGAGTTGGCTGTTCGCATCACGTTATTTTAATTATTTCTATTTACTTTAAATTTATTTTCAGCAGAGTCATTTAAGAGTTTCTTGCTGATGTCAGGACACTTCACTCATAAAAACGTCAGCACTTCCAAGAACAAGGCCCTCCTGCCACAAGGCCAGAGTGCAGCAATCACATCAGGAATGTTAACACAAACACAACGTGACTACATAATATCCAGGTTCTCCAGTGCTCCTAAGAATGGCCTTTCAGCTGGACCAGTGCTGTTGAAATGAGAGGACATTCCTGCTGGAGGGTTTTTTTTTTTTTTTTGTTTGGTTGGTTGACTTTTTGCAGTTTTCTACACACTCAGATTAATGAATGTTCTCCTGTCAACTAATTCATTTGATAAGAGAAAAATAAATGCCCTCCCACTAGAATTTAGGAAAAAGAAACAATTTTTTTAAGGCTGATTTATAATTTCTCAAGATATGCATACTAACGCATTCATTTTTAACAGATCTAGATCTATACCTGTCTACTCTCTAATAAGACCAGCTTTCTAAGAAGTGGACAAATGGTATCTGTAGATTTCTTTTTGACTCTAAATTCGTAGTCTGTGATTCCTCAGAAATACCACCGTGTTTAGAGTGTGGGCTCCTTCAGGTTAAGCTTGTGGATCACATCACAATCACTGTTTCATCCTTAGTAACTGGACTGCAATTGATCCATAGCACGAACTCAGTGAACGACAGTGTGAATGAGCTTTTTTCTGGCTCCTCCAGGCAGGCTCCGAGCCACATCTCTGCCAGTTTGCAGATATAAGTTCCCTTTTCCAGTTTGGCTGTAGTTTAATAAGATGCCACAAAGAAAGGGACCAGACCTTGGTCCTAACTCAGCAGAGGCAAGATCTTATTGGAATCGCAACAAACCTGAACCATGGTGGGTTTTAACTGCAAATACACGAAGAGACTGGGAACCCACAGGAAGTGAGAGTATTTGCCCTGCACACCTCCATGCCTTCTTTGAAACAGAAACCTTGTGTTAGGCAGCAGGTGGTGAGAGCTAGGGCAGGCTGGAGACTCTTCTTTTAAAAAATAGTCCACTGAGTTTCCCTCTGGGCTTGCGGGTCAGGTCCCCATTCTTGGACCTGTCCAGCTAGGTGAGTAAGGAAGAGAGATGAATGCCTTTCACTATAGTCTCAAACCTCACTGGCCCAGGGTCTCCCTGTGGTCAAATGTGGCTTCCGACTAATTAAGGGAAAAGGAAGGAGGGAGAAAGGGAGTTTTTGTTAAAGGTACCTTCAATCTTATATCAGCTCATCCTTGAAAGAGTCACACAAGGTCGATACACATAAATAAATAGGAACTATATGGATCATCTCAAAGCTACTAACGATACACTATGTGGATGTTTATATTTAAGAAATAACTCCTTGTTTGATCCAAACAAATATACTCTCCCAACATGCTCTGAGCTGATAACTGAAATTCTCTCATTATAGACATTGTACAGGCTTTCAGAGGGATTTTTTAAAAATTCCTTCTTTGTCGTTCAGTTGCTCAGCTGTGTCCAATTTTTTGTGACCCCACGGACAGCAGCATCCAGGCTTCCCTGTCCTTCACCATCTCCTGGAGCTTACTCAGGCTCATGTCCATTGAGTTGGTGGTACCATCCAACCATCTCATCCTCTGTTGTCCCCTTCTCCTCCCGCCTTCAATCTTTCCCAGCATCAGGGTCTTTTCCAGTCAGTCAGCTATTCACATCAGGTGGCCAAAGTATTGGAACTTCAGCTTCAGCATCAGTCCTTCCAGTGAATATTCAGGGTTAATTTCCTTTAGGATTGATTGATTTGATCTCCTTGCAGACCAAGGGACTCTCAAGAGTCTTCTCTAGCATCTTCTTTACCATTTATTTTACTTTATTTTCTACTTATTTTATGCTTATTTATTTACTACAATTTATTCAATAACGTCTAAATGCATGAACGNAGACCTTGGTCCTAACTCAGCAGAGGCAAGATCTTATTGGAATCGCAACAAACCTGAACCATGGTGGGTTTTAACTGCAAATACACGAAGAGACTGGGAACCCACAGGAAGTGAGAGTATTTGCCCTGCACACCTCCATGCCTTCTTTGAAACAGAAACCTTGTGTTAGGCAGCAGGTGGTGAGAGCTAGGGCAGGCTGGAGACTCTTCTTTTAAAAAATAGTCCACTGAGTTTCCCTCTGGGCTTGCGGGTCAGGTCCCCATTCTTGGACCTGTCCAGCTAGGTGAGTAAGGAAGAGAGATGAATGCCTTTCACTATAGTCTCAAACCTCACTGGCTGAGGGTCTCCCTGTGGTCAAATGTGGCTTCCGACTAATTAAGGGAAAAGGAAGGAGGGAGAAAGGGAGTTTTTGTTAAAGGTACCTTCAATCTTATATCAGCTCATCCTTGAAAGAGTCACACAAGGTCGATACACATAAATAAATAGGAACTATATGGATCATCTCAAAGCTACTAACGATACACTATGTGGATGTTTATATTTAAGAAATAACTCCTTGTTTGATCCAAACAAATATACTCTCCCAACATGCTCTGAGCTGATAACTGAAATTCTCTCATTATAGACATTGTACAGGCTTTCAGAGGGATTTTTTAAAAATTCCTTCTTTGTCGTTCAGTTGCTCAGCTGTGTCCAATTTTTTGTGACCCCACNCTTTCCCTTCTCCAGGGGATCTTCCCAACCCAGGGATCGAACTCAGGTCTCCCACATTTCGGGCAGATTCTTTACCAGCTGAGCCACCTGGAAGCCATGAATACTGGAGTGGGGAGCCCACCCCTTCTCCAGCAGATCTTCCCGACCCAGGAATTGAACTGGGGTCTCCTGCATTGCAGGTGGATTCTTTACCAGCTGAGCCACCAGGTGAGCCCCTAGTTGCAGCAAGCTGGGGGCTACTCTCTAGTCGCAGCACACAGACTGCTCATTGCAGTTGCTTCTCTTGTTGAGAAGCACAGGCTCCAGAGCATGCAGACTTCAGTAGTTGTAGCTCCCAGCCTCTAGCGCACAGGATCAGTAGTTGTGGGGCACGGGCTTAGCTGCTCTGCAAAACGTGGGATCTTCTGGGACCTGGGTCTTGTCTCCTGCATTGGCAGGAAGATTCTTTACCAGTGAGCCACCAGAGAAGCCTCCATATAAACTTTAATTAAAAAAAAATTTTTATGTGTTACTTTTAGAAAGGGGGTGAGAACTGATCTAGCTCAGTTCTGTTGTCTTTCCCTTCTGCTAAGACCTAAATGCTTCTGAACAGGGTCAGATAGGCAGTCTCAGGCTTCGCTGGCTTATATATATATGTGTATATATATATATAATTTTTTTTTTCCTGATACAATTTTAAGACAGAAGTGGAGGGAAACACTGAATTGCCTTGATTTCCCCAATGTGATCAGTCTTTAGAAGGCTAGAGACAGAAAGGACTGGGAAAGGACAGGGCTGGAAGCAGACAGATTCCCTGGCCACTCTCTGCCTTCTCCATGAAGGACTATAGCCACGTGTTCATCTTAGGTCTTATATATTTCTGTGTAAATGTTACTATGCATCATCCGTACAACAGGAAAATCAAAACTTAATATGCCCCTGAACCTTCCCTGGCTTTTCTCTAAATCCTAGACTCCTGATCTTTCTGTTCTGCAGGGTCCAAACTCAAATCCTCTTGAATGGTCAACACTGTATTCATATATGCAAGGAATCGGAAAAAAATCTGACCAGACAGGCCTGTTCCAACCCATGGGAAACTTTCTTCCTGACCGAGGTGAACTGACCCTCTGAAAAAAATCTCTGAATCAAAAACCATCACTAAAACACTAACATGCAAGAGATGCCAAGAATTTTTTTTTTTTAAGTAAAAGTGAAAGTGTCAGTCATTCAGGCCTATCCAACTCTTTGTGATCCCGTGGACTGCAGCCTGCCAGGCTCCTCTGTCCATAGAATTCTCTAGGCAAGAATACTGGAATGGGTTACCATGGCCTTCTCCAGGAGATCTTCCCGACCCAGGGATTGAACTTGGGTCTCCTGAATTGCAAGGCAGACTCCTAACAGTCTGAGCCACCAGAAGTAAAGTTCCCCTCTATTTGTCAAACTCAAAGTTACTTGCAAAGTCAAGTGGGTAGAGGACATCTCCCCAGTTTGAATACCCAAGCAAGTTCCTGAGTCCCTCTAAAGCTCGGCGTTCTTATCCACCTAATGAAGATGGTAACTTTTTTTTCTGGTCACCCTGTGTGGCATGCAGAATCTTAGATGCTCAACCAGGGATCAAACGCATGGCTCCTTCTTTGGAAGAGTGGAGTCTTAACCGCTGGAATGGCAGAGAAGTCCCTTGAATTTAATAACCATTAATCTCATAAGGTTGCTGTAAAGAGTAATGAGATGCTGAAATTCTAGCTCAGTGCCTGACACAAACTATTATGGGTTGAACTGTGTGCTCCCAAAACACATATGTTGAAGTCCCAGTCCCCAGAACCTCAGAATGTGACCTTATTTTGAAATCGGGTCACTGCAGATATAATTAGTTAGGTTAAGATGAGGTCATACTGGAGCAGGGTGAGCCTTTAATCCAATATGACTGGTGTCCTTATAAGAAGTGGAAAGGAACACACAGGGAGAAGACAGCCCTGTGATAACAAATTTCTTCAACAAATGGTGTTGGGAAAACCTGACAGTCATGTGCACAATAATGAACTTGGGCTTAATTAACTCAAAATGAATTAAAGACTTACACACTGAACGAAAACTATAAAACTTCTGTGAGAGAACAAGGGGGAGAGCTTTATGACTTTGGATTTGGCAATGATTTCTTGAATATGACACAAGAAGCACAGGCAATAAAAGCAAAAATAAACAGGACTACATCAGGCTTTAAAATTCCTGCACAGCATAGGAAACGTTCCGCAAGGGAAAAGGTAACCTACAGAATGGGAGAAAATAACGGCGGACCTTGTACCTGATATCAGGTTAGTAACCAGAACATATAAAAATTCTCACAACTCATTAACAACCAAAAAGTCAACTCCATATAAAGATGGGCAAAGGACTTGAGCTGACTTTTCTCCAAAGACGATATACTAATGAATAGCAAGAACATAAAAGATGGTCAACATTACTAATCATTAGAGAATTATAAATCAAAATGAGATATTATCTCATATCCTTTGGTTAGGGCACTTTCAAAAAATAGAAATTATAATAATAAGTATTATCAAAGATACAGAGAAATTGGAATTCTTGTGCACTGTTGGTGAAAAGGTAAAATGCAGCTACTGTGGAAAACAGTGTGAAGATTCTTGGAAAACCTGAAAACAGGATTACCATATATGATCCAGCAACCCCACTTCTGGATATGTCCAGGAAAATTGAAAGAAGTTTCTCAAAAAGATATTTGCACACCTAAGTTCATTGCAACATTATTCGTGATAGCCAGAAGGTAGAAGCAGCCCTAATGTCTACAGACAAATGAGAGGGTAAAGAAGACGTGTTACATGCATATGTGCTGTGTGTGTTTAGTCGCACAGTCATGTCTGACTCTTTGTGACCCCATGGACTGTAGCCCACCAGGGGAGGCAGTTGGGAGGAGGCATCCTCTGTCCGTGGGATTCTCCCTCTGTCCTTGGGATTCTCCAGGCAAGAATACTGGAGAAAGGGGGAACTTTAGTCCAGGTGAAGCGAATACATGTCACCACTGGAAGAATACTGGAATAGGCTGCCATGCCCTCCTTTCATATGCACACAATGGAATATTATTCAGCCTTTAAAAAACAAGTGAACGCCTGTCACAAGCTGCAATGTTGATGAATCTTGAGGGCATGATGCTAAGTGAAATGTGCCAGCCACAAAAGGACAAAACTACAGGATTTCATTTATGTGTGTCCAAAGTAGCCTCACACTCGTAGAAACAGAAGCAGAAAGACGGTTGCCAGGTGCTGGGGAGGGAGTAAAGGGGAGTGGCTGTCCAGTGACAAAGCTCCTCCTCCTCTGCTGGCAGCTCCTCTGCAGGCTTGCCTGTGGGGTGCACAGGTCTTATTTCAGACTCTGGAGAAGGCACACTCTTTCAAGAAAGACGTCTAACATAATCGTAGCTCCTGCTGCTTCTTCAGAAGAAGGGAAGTGTGCATAAATGAGCATATTTTCAGATTTGAACATTCAACTGCATCTGTATGTAGCATGTGTTTCATTATACAGGCAACTGAGTTCTGCTAAAAACAAGGTTCCAGAATGCCATTCCTGTTGGTGTAATTCTGCGAAAGAAGTTCCAGAACTATGTTCCTGCAGGCATCGCCACAAAAATAGCGATGTGTATACATACATATGTATATACATGGATAAGTACAAGGTAACAAGCATAAATATAGCCATGGAATAGGCAAGCACATGTTTAGCCAGACTTCTATTCCGGCTTCACCATTTGCTAGTGACAGGAGCGTAGGCAAAGTGATAACACACCAATACAGACACATAAAACCCTAAACAAAGGGGTCTTTCTCTGACCACGGGACCGTGGTAACAATGATACGTGTGTCCACTACCGGAATCACATTCTTCCGTCTTTTCTGAACACTTGGCTCAAAGGAAGTGTCGTCATTTTTCTAACTACCACCCTTTTCTAATCACCTACCTTCTCTAGCCCAAGCGAACCTGACAGCTTTGTCCACTCTTCCTCTTCTTTACCTCAAAGGGTAAAGAATCTGTCTGTAATGCAGGAGACCCAGGTTCAATCCCTGAGTCAGGAAGATCTCCTGGAGAAGGGAATGGCAGACCACTCCAGTATTCTTGCCTGGAGAATCCCATGGACAGAGGAGCCTGGCGGGCTAGTCCATAGGGTTGCAAAGAGTCAGACAAAACTGAGCGACTAATGCTTCCTCCAACCAGCTGAGCTGAGCAACTTTCCCGCTCTTGCTCCGTGTGGCAGATTTTTTGGCCTCTCCCCCTCCCCTAGCTGAGGGCTTCTTGCAGACCAGTAAGTAAGCTGTCGCAGAGAGTCAGTGGAGAGACTGCAAAGCAGCCCCCCTGCAGTCCAAAGAAGAGCCCCTTTGAGAAATAGAAAACTGTCAGGAAGGTGAATAGAATGAACCTGATTTCCCATTATTTTTTCAAATAAATGGAGTCCAGTTTGCCTCAGCTATAATCCAGGCATAACATTTATATGAGAACATAAAATACTACATAGCTGTAAGTAAAACAATATGTGTGTTCCTGAATAATAGTGATACCACTTGCCAGTAAGACTGTATTTTGACCAAATAAAAGATGACCTAAATTTGACTCAGTGGGATGGGATTTACTACATGATTACTTCTTGAAAATAAAGGGCTACAGATACAGGGGATTTCCTGAGGGTAGAAGGCAAAGGACAAGGAGAACGACAGAAAAGTAGGATGGAAAGTTATGTGATTAGGACTTGATGTGAAAGCTCTGATTGTATAAAGAATAAAGGCCGTTTAACTGCAGCGTGTCCCTCCCAAATAAAACCTCATTATTACATCAGACATGCATATTGCAAAGTCTCACGTGGGCCAACATCAAACTCACAGAGAGGTGAGTTTTCAGCCATAACAGGAGGCCATTATTATAAACACCCCACTTTACTATGTTTTCATGCATTCCCCCACTCCTTCCTTCATTCACATGTATGAGTACTTCACAAATATGCTTTGTGGGCTTAATATGGAACAGGCTCTTGGGAGACAGCTCTGCCCTGAAGGGGTTCACAGCCTGTGGGGAGGGACCCCAGGAATGGGGCCACTTCAGTCCCGAGTGGTAAGGGCCATGATGGGGGAAAAACCTCTAACCAGGGAGCTGTTCCATTGGGGAGACACACACGAAGGGTCCAAAGACCACATACAAGAGGACATTGAGGGAACCAGAGGGACCAGAATGAACAACACTGAGCTGGGTTCTTAAAAAGGAAGCACAGAGGGTAAGTCAGAGAAACTGAAAAAGAGCAAAGCAGCCAGTTTCACCCAAATCACGAACAATAACAGGTCAAGCTCCCTGTGCACGGCTCTCACACACATTGTCACAATTGCACAATGCACAGACTGTTCCCAGATGCTCCGGTAAGCATACGCATTAGCCAGGACTTAGGTATGGCTGATGTAACAAATCTGAAATGAGAGCGGCTTAGGCAGGTAGGAGTTTGTTCTTTCTCACAGAACAGTCCAGGCTTGAGAGCAATCAAAGCTGTCTGGCAGCTACCAGCTCGATGGCATCAGTTCCTCTGATTCATGGCGCCGCCAACTTTAGGATGTTGTGTTCGGACCATTTGGTCCATTCCCATCTCAAGTCCAGCCGGAGGGAAGGCGGAAGGACAAAGGGGAGGGTGTAACGTTCTTCTTTAACAGTGCTACCCAGTGCTGCCCACATCCCTCTCCAGACACTATGGGCCAGAACTTGGTCACGTGACCATGCTTGGCTAAAAGGAAGCTGAAAACATAGCCGTTGTTCAGGGCAGACAGCTGTAGATGAATATGCCACGGAAGAAAAGGAAACGGATACGAGGCAGAAACGGACCATCTCTAATGCTGGGGAGCCCCCTGTCATACGCCCGTCTCCTGACTTCTTTCCCTGCAACCTTCTCCCCCTTAGTCACACTTCCTCCATTGAACCAAACATGATGGAATGCATTGTCCTGGTCAGGAGAGCATGCATGAGCAACTTAGGATATGCAGGTTATGGCAGGGCCGAAAGTATATTGCCATAAGCATCAAAAGAATCAACCTACACTCAGCTCTGATTAATGAGTTAAATAAACTGGGAGCTAGTTATTCAATGTATTTGTGCATCAATTACCTCAATAACAAAAGGAAATAAAAATACTTGTCACACCTGAAGACGGATTGTAGAGGAAAGCGGAGAAATGAAATATACATGTATTATTTTCTGTTGCTATGTAACAAGTCACCACAACTCAGTGGCTTAAAACAACAACCACTTGTTAGAGTTTCTGTAATTCAGAAGTCTGGGTACAGAGTAACCAGGTTCTCTGCTCAGGGTCTCATTGGGCTGAAATCAAGATGTCAACCAGGACTAAATTCTCATCTGGGGTTCAGTCTTCTTCCAAGCTTATAGGTTTTGGCAGAATTCATCTCCTTGTGGATATAGAACTGAAGTCCCTATTTTCATCCCAGCTGGCACTCAGGGACCACTGTCAGGTTTTTTTT
>SJYV01032627.1:1348983-1386346 GCA_006410875.1 Neotragus pygmaeus
AACCAGTCAATCCTAAAGGAAATCAACCTTGAATGTTCATTGGAAGACTGATGCTGAAGCTCCAATTCTTTGGCCACCTGATGTGAAGAACCAGCTCATTGGAAAAGACCCTGATGCTGGAAAAGAATGAAGGCAGGAGGAGATGGGGGCGACAAAGGGTGAGATAGTTGGATGGCATCATCGATACAATGCAGATGAGTTTGAGCAAACTCTGGGAGACAGTGAGGGGTAGGGAAGCCTGGCCTGCTTCAGTCCATGGGGTCACAAAGAGTCAGACATGACATAAACTGCAACAACATTGTTATTTAGCTTCTCCACATGCCAACTTCCTCCTCTGTACACTTGGGATAAAACCTACCACACGGGCTGTCGTGAGAATTCAATGACCTCATATTCTTGAGAGTTAAATGATATAATACGCATAGCATGGAGCAGGTGTGGATTCCAGCCCCTTCCTCTCCCTCCTGTCTCCTATCTCACATCATTACTTCCCCTCCTTTCTCCTTTTCTTCTTTCCATCAGCATCTCAAAGGACGTCGAAAGCTAGTGAAGCGATGGTGACCACATTAAGAGATAACTGCCTTGCAATTTCATTCAAACATTCCATCTGAATGCCAGCATAGTAAGTGGGTTTTGATGCCAGCCAATTTTCTGCATGCAAAATGACTCAGTTGACAGCACTGATCCCTTCATCATCCTGACACACATTTTTTAACTTGTCTTTAAAAAATGTGCTTGAACTGTGTTCTCATACTGTTACTACACTCTTAACAGATTTATGCTCCTTAGGAAAAGAGGTCTAGTCTTGAAAGTGTTCCAGATCGCTCCCTTACCAGGTTGCTTAGGCTAAAAGAAGGATTAATGGTCAAAAGAGAATGAACGGAAGAGCTGAGGCTGCCCAAAGGGAAATGTTAAGGACTGCCTGGCACAGGCAAGCACTTTCTGGCAAACTTCTGAAAGTGCTGAAATACAAGGGTCAAGAGTCGTATGCTTAAGTGATGGTCTCCCAGGCGGGATGTCGGGCGTCACAGTGGGCTAGTATTAATATATGTGTGTGACACGGACTTAACACAGGAACTGTCATGAGGCTCTTTTTTTATTTTTTTAATGCCAGTGCATGATTCCAGCTTGCTGGTGTTTTTCTGCAAATATGATGTTGGTCGCACGAGAAGGGTTTCAGAAGCAAGTCTCCTTGTTGACATTTCTAGGCTCCAGTGACCACCAAAGCGTGGATATAGGCACCTTTTCTGGAAAAAGAATAGAATTGTCGAGGTCGGGGAAGCGGGGAGAATGGCCTCTGCTCCTCCCCACCCCCAGCCCCAGGTCGGATGTTTTCTTCATCAGGAGGATGTTCAGCACAGAGGGAAGGGAAGGGATAAACCTGCACTGAGTTCTATCAAGATCAAGAGAGAGAGCGCTCATCAGCTCAGGCAGATCATGCCAAAGTCAAGCCTCCTTCAGTAAAAAGGCCCATCTACAAATCATTAGTGATTCAGGGTGCCAAGAAAGCTACTGTGTTAGCTCAGCGTTAGAGGCAGAAGGCCTGCGTTTGCCAGATGCTTTACAACTATTTTATGAAGTATTACTCATAATACCCTGGGAGATAAATGGACAGCGTAATCTCCATTCTATAACTAAGGAAGCGAACAGCCATTGAGGCATTCGGAAAGTGTCAGAGCTAACGTTAGAACTAATAACCTGACAAGCTAATGTTAGAACCACGGGCCAAACCCCTGAGGTCAATGCTGTTTCTAGTGAATAAGTTTCCCTGGTAGCAAGAATGTTCTTGAGTTGATATAAAACTAGCGTCTAAGTATTTTGCAGTTTGGTGGGGGGTGGTTATTTGGCTGTGCTGGGTCGTAGTTGCAGCGCGGGGCATCTTCAGTCTTCAACTGGAGCATGTGAGCTCTTAGTTCCAGCATGTGATATCTAATTCCCTGACCAGGGATTGAACCTGGGTCCCCTGCATTGGGAGCACAGAGTCTTAGCCAGTTGGCCACCAGGGAAGTCTCACATCTAAGTTGAAAATCTGAGCCAGAACAAAACTGACCTTGGAGAAGCTAACTTGGAATTTTAAGGGAGGTGGTCTACTTCACGGTAGAGTACAGGATTGTTTGAGCCGCATCAAGTGTATTAGTGAGGGTACAGTCACAGTGTCTGTAACCAGGAGACCCTAAAACATTAAAAAGACCCCAAGCATCCAAAACAGATGGACTTTTGTGTGTGTTTTATCCCTTTGTACCCACTCTTTTCTACCTAAAAGGCTGGCCTGTAAGGACAACATCAAACTCTGACTTCTGGTTGGTTTGGCCAGTGGGGAGCACCAGCAGATGATGAAGGGAGGAAGCCAGGGTCTCAGTCAGCCAGGCTGCCATAAAAAAACACCAGGCCCAGCGGCTTAACCAACAGACATGTATTTCTCATAGTTCTAGAGGCTAGAAGTTCAAGATCAAGGTGCCAGCCAGTTCAGTTCCTGGTGACATCTCTCTTCCTAGCTTGAAGAAGGACACCTTCCTTGCTGTGTTCTCACTTGGCAGGAGGAGAAAAACCCAGCTCTCTGCTGTATCTTCTTATAAGGATGTCAGTTCCATCAGATCAGGGCCCTTTCTGGTGACTTTATTTAACCTTAATTGGCACCTTATAGACCCTATTCCAAATACAGTCACACTGGAGGATTGTCCTTGAACATATAAATTTGGAAGAAGCACAATTCAGAACACGTCAGTCATCCTAGCAGGCCACGGCGAACTGGCTGAGCCCCTCAGCCAAAGGTCATGGTTCCTATGAGACGGTCCTCTCCCTAGAGCCTCTCCCGCCAGGTTTCTATAACCTCTTCCTAACCTTGCTCCTTCCACGCTAGGCACAGTGGCCCGCTACAGGTTATCTGCCTGGTATACTGCGCTTTACCTTTGGGTTCCCTATACCCCTCCCCCCCCCCCCGTAATTTTTTTTCAAACTCNTTTCCCTTTCTCCCTTGCTTTTTGCTTCTCTTTTTTTTCCCCTCAGCTATTTGTAAAGCCTCCTCAGACAACCACTTTGCCTTCTTGCATTTCTTTTTCTTTGGGATGGTTTTGGGAACAGGTCTTTAGATAGTTAGATATTTTCAGGAACTAATTTCATAATCCCAAATCCTTGCCTCTCTTCATATCTAGAAAAGCACTAAATCCCTTCATGATGACAACTGCTTGTAACTAGCAGGCAGCCTCTTTTAAAGTGAACATTTGATTGCATTAAACTTCCCCTTCGCCAAGATCGTATGTGTTGACCTCCCCCCACCACCTCTTTGCAGCAGTTTCTCAGAACTATCTGCGGTGCTGTCTCCCAGGCTGCAGCCCTCAATTTGCCCGGAATAAAAGGGAAGTCACAACTCTCAGGTTGTGCATCTTTTTTTTAGTCGACAAGGCCCTGCAGCTATTCAACCCAGTGTAACCAGAGTTGATGTAACCCAGCAATATAGCCACAAGGTGGAAGAGACAGGAGTTATAGAAGTCACACTGGTTAGACAGATCCAGTGTCAGTGAACCACTGAACTCATGCATATGGAATTTTGTCAGCATCGAGGAAAGACTGAAAGAATGTACCGTGTGCCCACCCAAAGCAAATACATGGCACTGGACATTTTGGAGGAAGGTCTGTGGGAATGCTATGGAGAGGTTGAAGCAAATCCCAAATTATTGGGTGTTTTTCTATAACAACTACCTCAATATCAATCCATTCTAGAATAATCTACTTTCCATCCATTAAGAGCAACTATTCGCCTGGCTCCCCAGGTGGCTTGGTGGTAAAGAATCTGCCTGCCAATGAATGCAGCAGATGCAGGAAATAGAGACAAGGGTTTGATCCCTGGGTTGGGAAGATCCCCAGGAGGAGGAAATGGCAACTGACTCCCGTATTCTTGCCTGAGAAATCCCCATGGAGAGAGGAGCCTGGAGGGCTACAGTCCATGGAGTCGCAAAGAGTCAGACCCACTGAGCACACACACATTCCTTCCTTCCTATGTCCTGTAGAAACGCCTTTGCTCATGCCCAGTATTCCCCAGCCTCCTCCCAACTCTCTGTCCTCCCATTCCTCAGGAGGGACTGCCTGGAATCATCCCACCAGTTACTTAGTCATTTCTTTTACTCTGCATCTACTTAGCATTAAAGCCTTCTTTTTTTTTTTTTTTTTTTTGCCTTTAATCCAGGGACGCATGGGACATTATCTTAGGTTGTATCAGGGATATCTGCCCAGTCTCTTCCTCAGAGTGCCCACATCCTGAAGGCAAAAGACAGACTTTCATGCCTAGTTCAGCTTAACTCCATGCCCACCCCCAGCTCCACCCTCCAGCATCAAGGGCTCCTCTAATGGAGGCTCAGGGCACAGAGGGGGCTGTCCCGAGCCACTCCCTTAGGAAGGGAGCACAGAGAGGGGTCTGGCTGGCAGTTTGGCCCCAAGTCGACTCACTCCTCATTCTGCTCTGACCTCACAGTTGATTCCACCGAAGTGACGGCTCTGTTCCTGGTGCCCAAGCCAGTGCCTGTATTTGGCTTCCCAAATCCATTTTATTTCTTCTGCTGGGTCTCCGTGCTGCCTCACTGCCCAGCACTATTATTCCTCCAAAGTTGCACTGCTCTGCCCATGAGTCTTTCTCAAGGACTGGAAATCTCCCTTTGACACCCACCCCTGGAGCTGGGCCTCCTTTTATCTGGGATTGTCAGCCCCCCTCTCTGCCCTCTGCCTGCTGTGGGCTCAGCACAATTTAGCCGCACCATGCCCTGCCCTGTGCCAGTTCGCCTACTCTGGCCCTTGAGGTTGGCCTGGTCTAGAGAATGCAGAGTGGAAGCAGTAGGCTAGTTTAAATGATGGTCTACCCTGGTACATGGCAGCTCTTGTGCTCGGCTGTTTTTAATTTAAATTTGAATGCTTTAAGGCTAGACAAACATTTTCCGCCTCCCCAGAGACCCCACAAATCCCCATGCAGCCAAAAACATAAAAGAAGAAACCCAGCTTTGCTGAATACTTGCCAGACACCAGGCTCTGTGTATATAATTGGCTCATTTAATCCCTCCAGCAACCCCAAGTGGGTGACATTACTATCTCTGTTTACCCGGGGGAATACAGAAACTCATGGAAGTTGGGCAACTTGCCCCAACCATACAGCGACAAGCGGCAAGTCATAAATAACAGATCTGAAGTCCACACTATTTCTACCACGCCATGAGTGGAAAGAGTAGGTCTTGATTAGACTCTGCAGTAAGGAGGCCCCCCTGCAGCGGTGTGGAGAGAAGACAAACAAGCAAGGCAGTGAGTGAACGGACAACTCAGGGATCACAGGAAGGAGGGGGCTGGACCGGGGAACTCAGGCAGCAGCCCCGGGGAAAGACAGCAGGTCAGGACTGGCTGGAGACGGGACGAGATGATGAGGGCACAGCAGGGATGTCTGTCAGGTCAGGGAGAACGCGGGGGAAGAGGGGCCTTGGGTGAGTGTCTAAGGGAATCCTATGAAAGTGAAAGTCGCTCAGTTGTGTCCAACTCTTTGCAACCCCATGGACTACACAGTCCATGGAATTCTCCAGGCCAGAATACTGGAGTGGGGAGCCTTTCACTTCTCCAGGGGATCTTCCCACACCCAGGGATCGAACCCAGGTCTCCCACATTGTGGGCAGATTCTTTACCAGCTGAGCCACAAGGGAAGCCCAAGGGGCTCCTGAAACATTACAAATCGAACTGGCCAAGAAGTTGAGAGGCAGAGACTTGATCAGCCTTTCCCTGGGAGCGCTGGTTAATCTTGGCTGCACCACAGGGCTCCAGGGGAGCCAGAGGACACAGCCATGGCCCCGCTCAGGGCGGGAAGAGGACGAGGAGCTCCAGGTTAAGGAAGGAAACATCAGTGGGGACAGTGCGGCCCCCTTCCAGGAGCCGAGCAGCAGCTGCAGAGCAGGCTGGAGACTGAGGATTAGCAGCCCTGGAAGCCTGCAAAGGGCAACCCGGGCAGCGGGGCAGGTGCACAGAGCCAGTGAGGAGGAGAACGCCAAGGGCAAGGGTGAGTGCCAGCTGCTCTTTCCAGAAGCTGGTTGGTGAAAGGGTGAGGAAGCGTGGGGTCTTGTTTCACAGAGACGGAGCATGTGGTGGAGGGGAAGGAGTCATTGGCCAGGGAATTATGAAGGGAGTGGGTCTGTCTCTGTCTCCAAGAGAGGCGAGGGCGGGATTGGGGGTGTAGATGGAGAGGGTGCCCTCCCGCTGGTCAAGAGAGCTCCTTTTCCTCGAGAGAGAAAAAAGCTGTAGAGGAAACCTCGGGGATGCTCTGGCTTGGAGAAGAGAGGTGATGATGGAGCGCGGGTCCAGAAAAAAGGCGTGAGGCTCTCCTGGAAGGAAGTGAGCTGGGTACTCCTTCCCACAAACGTGAACCTTGGGGCGGGGAGCTCCCTGGGCTCCCTCAGTCACCCCCGGGACCACAGGACTTGCGCCAACACTTGGCTGCACGCTGCTCTCTCTACAGCCCCGTCCCCGCCTGTATGTAGCACTGCCTGCCTCCAGGTGCCAATGGGCAGAAAGGACTTATCACTGTCACCGCAAAGGGACTTTGAGTTTTTCTATGAGAACCGCTGAGTGTTTTCACTTTTATTTTCCCCCTGGCCCTCCAGCCCACTTCCTCACAAGACAGGGCCTGCTGGGGACCCGAGGGGAACGGCTGCTGTCTGGCCCTCCCAACGCAGTTTCGCTCTGAGCAAAGCACCAAACGCCATAGCCTGGATCTGGCCTCAGCAGCCCTGGGGGTGACTGCTGCCCTGCAGCTTATTCCCCGACACACACACACACCCCACCTACAACACTACTGGGGTGACAGCTCCTGCCCCAGAGGAACGTCAGGAAAAGTCACCATCTGAACAAGTATTGCTGTTCAAAGGAGGCCTCAGCCGCTGCCCTCCTCCCCCTGGTCTCCTGACTTATTAAAGAACCCGGATGGGTGACAGAGGTGTCAGGCAACCTTTGATGAACGCCCTTTGGGTCCCCCCACCCTCCTGCCCAGAATCCTGGTTTCCTCTAGCCACAAAACTATCAGAGCTCATGAACTGGAGTCAGTAGACATGGGCTGGGGTCCTGGCAGCTCCCCACATGCTGTGAGATGTTTGAAGTCACGTCTGAGGCCCAGCTTGCAGCCCGGTAATGTACAAGAACAGCAGCTGCCTCTCCCTGCTCTCGGGGAGGTGGTGAGAAGTTCAGCAGGTGAGACAGCTCTTTGTCAGCTGGATGGCGCTTCGCTGACTTCGGGGTGCAGATGAGTCCTGTTGGCAGCGCAGTGTCTCCAGAGCCCCACCCAGGATGCATTTCCTAGCCATCGGGCCCTGGCAGCTCGAAGCCCAAGTGGGACACACTTCCACTGAATTCAACGCCAGCATCTGTTGAGTCCTCCTCCGTGCCAGACGCCAGGCTACAAACAAGACCAGATACCCCGAGTCTCACCCTGAGTTTGCTGGCGGAGGTGGAACTGACACAGGTTGTGTCAGTTCAGGCCGTGGCCAGAGTCTCCAGGAGAACTTGCTCGGTGTTACCGGGAACAGATCATCCAGGCCTGATCAGAGTCTGAGTTCACTTGTTAGTTGCTCAGTCATGTCTGACTCCTTGCCCACCAGGCTCCTCTGTCCCTGGGATTCTCCAGGCAAGAATACTGGAGTGGGTTGTCATTCCCTTCTCCAGAATATCTTCCGAAACAGAGATCGAACCTGGGCCTCCCACACTGCAGGCAGATTCTTTGCCCTCTGCGACAGCAGGGAAGCCCTGGTGGCCCAGCAGTAAAGAATCCACCTACAATGCAGGAGACTTGGGTAGAGGTGGGCTCGATCCCTGGGTTGGGAAGATCCTCTGGAGGAGGAAATGGCAACCCACTCCAGTATTCTTGCCTGGAGAATCCCAGGGCCAGAGGAGCCTGGTGGGCTACAGTCCTTAGGCTACCGTCACAAAGAGTCAGAGGCAACCAAGTGCGGCAGCATGCAGGCACCTCCCCTCGTTCAGCCCTCACTGAGCTGGAGGTGGGTGGATGTAGCTCCGAGAAACCAAGGTGAGGGGCCTGGGGCAGAGGAACACAGTCCTTGGAGACCCAGGCCTGGCCCAGCAGTGGTGCCCAAAGGGTTATTTCACTCAGTGCTTTACCCTCCCNGGGCCAGAGGAGCCTGGTGGGCTACAGTCCTTAGGCTACCGTCACAAAGAGTCAGAGGCAACCAAGTGCGGCAGCATGCAGGCACCTCCCCTCGTTCAGCCCTCACTGAGCTGGAGGTGGGTGGATGTAGCTCCGAGAAACCAAGGTGAGGGGCCTGGGGCAGAGGAACACAGTCCTTGGAGACCCAGGCCTGGCCCAGCAGTGGTGCCCAAAGGGTTATTTCACTCAGTGCTTTACCCTCCCCATCTGGGCCATGTGGACAATAATCCTGCTTTGGCCTGACTCTCAAGGGTATCGTGGAGGACAAAACGAGAACAAAATGTCCAGAGCCATGGGAAAAAAGCTTTGAAAGGGGAAGGGCTTTATGAACAAGGCTTTCATATTTTCTTCTTCAGGGTCCTCTCCAGTAAAGCTGAGATAATCACAGAAGGTCTGTTTCTCAGGCTAGCCTGATGGGACTGACTCAGAGACATCTAGCCCCCTCTCTCTGCAATCATTCCAGTGGCGACAGCGAGTACTTCCAGCGAATGGGATCCCATCACCTTTCCATAGTTTTTCCACTACTCTGCCACCCAGGTTGGGTGGATGATGCTTGCGGATCAATGGAAACCCTGCTTGTCCTCACACCTCAGCCCAGAGGACCGGAGAAAGTCTCCCCCTCCACCACCACCCCTCTGGCAGGGCTTCCACAGTTTGGCTCAGACAGAAGGCTTTCTTCTCCCGGTGTCCAGAACCCAGGGAAAGAGAGATTCCAGCATCTGAGGGTCAGCTCATTCCACTGAGTTCAAAACAAGAGCCCAAATAGCAACAGCAACAACCTTGATAAATAAAAATTGGACATTTTCTGCCTCCGTTTTCTGCCTCCAACACACCTTCATCTCTTCTGCAGCAACGTCTGTCTCTCTTGTTCAAGTGAGAGTGTTCAGATGATAAGGTTTTCACCCAAACCATCAATTGCGCTAACAGCCCTGTCTTCAGCTGTCTGCGGGGAAGGTGGGGAAGGCAAGGCAGGCAGCTGCATGCTCCATTTGAGAGGTTCTAGCCCAGTCTTTCCCTGCCTAAAATTATCTCACCCCCTCCCCCAGAACTGTTCTATACCCAGAAGCACTTCAACCAATTTCTTTTCATTTTATGTCTTCTTTTAAAATGCAAGTATCTCTGAAAGAAGGAATGTATTCCACTGGCCCTTCCTCACTTCTCAGCCAGCACTGGTGCCCAATAAATATTTACTGAATTCAGTTGGTTACTAGAGGCCTGTCCGGAAGGGACACGGGTCAGAGCCCGGGGCTGTGGAGGGTGGGGTGCGCAGGGGACAGTCCCGGCCGGGAGCCACGCCTCGTTTCACCAACCCCACCGCAAGCGCTTAGCAGCCCTGCCTGTCACTTCGAGGTAACTGACTTCTGATGAAAGTAAATCTGAAATAGCCAAATATGGAAACTGCAGGATGGGGCAGAAACAGCCCAGAGAAAGGAGACGCCCGGGGGTTAGTAGCAAGAGCAGTGGCCCCAGAATTCACTGAGAATTCTCAGAACTGTCAAACCCCTGCAGAGCAGTAACAAGGGCGAGGCCATCTGCTGTGGAGAACCCAGTTTCCACCAATTCTCTGGATGTTCCCTGGGCAACTCGTTCCTACCTGAGTCTTGGTTTCCTGCAAGACCCCTTTGAGCTCTCCTTGGCTGGGTGGTTCTAAATGAGCACGCCCAATCGAACGGCTCCCCTGAGGTTCCATGCATGCCAGTATTTAAGCTTCATTCTAAAATATTCTGGCTGTAAAGTCCTGCAAAAGTGGAAAGAGGGGATGCCTCACGGCGCGACGGGGGAAGACAAGGGTTTGCAGGCGCGCGTGCCAAGCACGCCTAAAGTCCTTCCCCGCCCGCGCACCCCGACCTGCCTCTGGTCCGCAGAGTGGACACCCTCACCCTGGAGGCGCTCCCCAGCTCGGGACCCCCAGTCTCTGTCTCTTATACACATCTGGTNTTCAACTTCATCTGATCTTGACTCCGCATTCCTCTTTCCCCAACAGCTTTTGTACCTAGATCCTATCCCCACATCATTCAGTACTGGGTTGAACTGCTCTCTCAACATGGCCTGGGATTTGATCTTGTTTCCTAACAAAGGTATGGCCCTCTGATTGTCAAGATCATCTTCATTTGTCCCCTTGCCCCACCACCAGGAAGATATAGCACATAATGTTTGCCAAGAGAGTGTCACAGTTCTTAACTTCTTGAATCTCTGGGTGTGATGTGGGATATTTCTTCCTGGTTCCAGTTTGGCACAGCAGTCTGTCTTCTGCAGCTGTGTCTGTAAATCCCTGCCTGCTTTAAGTTATATCTAACTCAATATGTTAAAATACCTACTATCAGAAGTATAATTTATAGGAGAGGGTTAAAGGGTTAAATATATATGTTTAGAGGAACATCTGAATTTATTTTCCCAAAAAATTCAATACATTTTTTTACACTTAATCAATCACACTGTAAACTGATTAAAAAAAAAAAAAAGCTTTCATATGCCTAGCACTGTGTGCAGGGGAGAAAAACGTTCCTCCACCCTCTTAGATTCCACTACTAGGGCCTGAAAATTAAACTGATGGAAGACAGATTAACAGGAGAAAATGTTTATTTTGTATGTGTATGAGAGGTCTGATAGGAAAGAAGTGAAAACCCCCAAGAAATAGACTTAGTGGCTTATATACCACTTTAACATAGGGCAATAAATTGTGGGAAAATAGCTAGACAAAAGAAGGGGGGTAGCTGGGATTTCTAGGGGTTGTAAATTGTAGGAAGATAAATATATAGAGGAAAATAATCAAAGATAAGTGTTGTCGAGGAAGGTTGCGCTTCAGTTTAGTGCCTTCTCCATTGATGAGAGTCATCTCAATGCAGTGTTCTTATCCTCTTCCATGCATGGAAAAAGGAAACATCTTTATAAATGAAATTTATGTTACCTTTCTCAAAAGGAAATGTATGTCCTGCTTTTGGACAGAAAGCGAGAGGGCAGAAAGTTGTTTATTGTCTTCAGCTCAAAACAATCCTGATGGCTCTTGTGACCCCATAGACTATAACCCACCAGGCTCCTCTGTCCATGGGATTTCCCAAGCAAGAATACTGGAGTGGGTTGCCATTTCCTTCTCCAGGGAATCTTCCCGACCCAGAAATCAAACCCAGGTCTCCTGCACTGCCGACAGATTCTTTACCAACTGAGCTACAAGGGAGGCCCCATATTGTGGGGTAGTATGCTTTAATTCCCTTCTTGCATAAACAGCCAGTGAGATGGGGGACTGGCAGTGAGAAGAGGAAATGTCAAGCAAGACAACAGGATTGTCAAAAGATTTAGGAAACGTTTGCAAACTGCATGGATAGTTGTAAAGCATTATTTACAGCTAACCTCCCTCAATTCTGGAAGTCTGATTTTAGAACTGGAATTTTTGTGTCATTCCTCTGTGGGTCTTTTTGAGGAGGAGGCAAGAAGGACAGCGTGACCCATAGTGGTAATGATGTGTGACAGCAAAAAAGAAACTCCAAGGAAACACTGCAGACATAAATATCTGTGTGTGATTATGCAATAACCAATCCTCGGTTAGCTATGGAAGACACAAACTATATGTTTTCAATAAAACACAGAATTATCAAATCGATAATAATGCTTGATTCTCAATCCAGTGTTCTCTCTTTACAGAGAACTTTATTGAGAATCAAGGCTCGTATTCCACATCAAGTGTTGTCTAGCAGGAACATTAAGGGAGCCACATATGTCATTTTAAATTCTCTAACCGCCACACTAAAAGGAACAGGAAGAAGCAGACTAAGTTAACTCTAGCCCAGTATGTCTAAAATCCATTATTTCCACATGTCATCAATATAATTATTGAGATCTTTTACATTTTTTCACACCTGGAAAAAGATTCTCTCAAACCCAACACCTGGGACTTCCTTGGTGGCAGAGTAGATAAGAATGCATCTGCCACTGCAGGAGACACGGGTTTGATCCCTGGTCCAAAGGGATTCCACACGCCACAGAGCAACTAAGCCCGTGCCCCGACTGAGGCCGTGCCCTAGAGTGGGTGAGCAGCAGCGACTGAGGCCCAAGTACCTAGCGCTCACACTCCATAACAAGAGACGCCCCCACAGTGAGAAGCCCATGATCCAGAACGAAGAGAAGCGCCCTGCTCACCGCAGCTAGGGGAAGCCTGTGTGCAGCAGAGAAGACCGAGCACAACCGAAAATAAGTAAATAAAATCCGATCTCTGTTTCACACTGACAACACCTCTCAGTTTAACCAGATATCCAGTGCTCATCACCAGCACATGTCTGGTGGCTATGGGACTGGACAGCTTTACTCTAGACTCTGATACCTTGGCTACATGACCTTGGATATAACCTCCCTGGTTCTAAGTAACCTCACTTTCAAATTGAGAGGAAGAAATAAACGCCACCCAGACTTTTTATTTATTTGTTTATTTATTTTGGCCGGGCTGGGTCTTCGTTGCTATGAGGGCTTTCTCTGATTGCAGAGGGTGGGGGCTACTCGCTAACTTCCATGCAAGGCTTCTCATTGCAGTGGCATCTCTTGTTGTGAAGCGCAGACTCTTGGAGCATGGGCTTCAGTTACTGTGACTCATGAACTCAATAGATGTGGTGCATGGGCTTAGCTGCCCTCCTCTAGGATCAGGGACTGAACCTGTGTCTCCTGCATTGGAAGGCAGATTCTTTACCACTGAGCCACCAGGGAAGCCCCCCCAAAACTATTTTCTAATTTAAATTCCGTTGTGTCTATAACATGTATACTTTTTTAATATAAATTTATTTATTTTAATTGGAGGTTAATTACTTTACAATATTGTATTGGTTTTGCCATACATCAACATGAATCTGCCACAGGTATACACGTGTTCCCCATCCTGAACCCCCCTCCCTCCTCTCTCCCCATACCATCCCTCTGGGTCGTCTCAGTGCACCAGCCCCAAGCATCCAGTATCATGCATCGAACCTGGACTGGCGATTCATTTCATATATGATATTATACATGTTTCAATGCCATTCTCCCAAATCATCCCACCCTCGCCCTCTCCCACTATAACATGTATACTAATGGAAAGACGGTCAGTTCAGTTCAGTCTCTCAGTCATGTCCGACTCTTTGCCAACCCATGGACTGCAGCATGCCAGGCTTCCCTGTCCATCACTCCCAGAGTTTGCTCAAACTCATGTCCATCGAGTTGATGATGCCATCCAACCATCTCATCCTCTGTCATCCCCTTCTCATCCCCTTCTCTTCCTGCCTTCAATCTTTCCCAGCATCAGGGTCTTATCAAATGAGTCATTTCTTTCTATCAGATGGCCAAAGTATTGGAACTTCAGCTTCAGCATCAGTCCTTTCAATGAATATTCAGGACTGATTTCCTTGAGGATTGACTGGTTGGATCTCCTTGCAGTTCAAGGGACTCTCAAGAGTCTTCTCCAACACCACAGTTCAAAAGNGGGAGTTGGTGATGAACAGGGAGGCCTGGCGAGCTGCGAGAATTGGACATGACTGAGCGACTGAACCGAACTGAACTGACCTTCCTTTACAGCAGGAGCAATTTGCCAGCCCCCTCCTTGCTGGCCTAGCAATCCCTTAGAGTTGTAGGGCTTGCCATTGTACCTAGGACTCTCCAGACATCTGTGATCTTCAAAGCCTTGTGAAGTAGACCTGGGCATGCCCATTTTACACATGAGCCATCTGATGCAGAGAGAGGTGACATGAGGTGATGTGCCCAAGGCGTGACACCCAGCAAGCGCCGGAGCTTCCTCTCGAGTCCAGCCTCCCTGCTCCCCAGTGTTGGACGCTTTCTTACACCACTTCTCTCCATGAGTATATGTTCTAACTGATATTTGTATTCCACATAAATCTCCTCTGTGAAGGTTGATGGAGCATGAAGATCATGGATTTTAGAATATAAAGGGCCAAAATTCCAATTCTAGCTCCTTCACTTTCAGTTAGGCAACCTTGGGAAATTTACTCAACTGCCTGGGCTTCAATTACTCATCAAAGAGGGTTAATAATAACATGCACCATTCAGACAGGCACAGGAGCCGGGCAGAAAACACACAGGAGAGAGGTGAAAGATGTAGTCGCAGGGAACAGGAGGGATACCGCTGCACTGAAGACCGTGTGTGGAGTCCAGAGGAGCAGACAGGCTCCCTGCAGCCTGTCCTTATCTGATTGCCTCTTTTTCAACAAGAGCCAGAAATCCAGCTTCAAACCTTTTGGTTGGCAAGTCAGATTAATGATTTCATGGAGAGATAGGGCCTGTGGTCATCTTCACTTACGCTTGCCTACACGTACCTCCTTTCTCATGGTCCACCCTTCACCCCCACACTCCCCAGGATTCTTACAAATCAAGATGCTTTTGTAAGCTTATATCTCCTCTCACTGGCTAAAAACACAATGTCTTGAATGCATATATGCAGGTATGCTCAGGGCCCTGGTACTGTTACCAATATGATTCAATTGTCTCTCTCCATCCCACTTACCCATCAGTGGAGTAAAGCAGCCTATTTGTCTCAAGAATGATATCCAAGCTTTAAATACAATGAGATCAGACTCTGGGATAGAAAGTGCATCTTTTAGTGGTGGGAAGGGGAGGCCACATAACTCCAGGGCTGGGAGTCTCAGTGGGAAGACAGAGGAATTTCAGATAGGTGGTAGTCAAAACTCAAGGACATGTTCCCTTGTTGATCATATAGCCCTGGGCAAGGTGTCTGGGAGAAGAGAGAAAACCAATCCTGGGACCTAGCTGATGAAGGAGACATTATCTCTCTCCTCAAGGACCTTGAAAATGGATGGGAAGAAGAGGACGTAAATACACATTAAATAGTAGAAACACACGTTAAACATTAGAAGATGATAGCTCATATTGTTTTATTATACACCGGGTACTGTGCTCAGTGGGGCTTCCCTGGTGGCTCAGAGGTTAAATGGTCTCCTTCCATTCTGCCTGGAATGCTGGAGACCTGGGTTTGATCCCTGGGTCGGGAAGATCCCCTGGAGAAGGAAATGGCAACCCACTCCAGTACTCTTTTGGAACCTGGTAGGTTATAGTCCCTGGGGTCGCAAAGAGTCAGACACGACTGAGCGACTTCACTCACTGTGCTCAGTANCCTGGGTTTGATCCCTGGGTCGGGAAGATCCCCTGGAGAAGGAAATGGCAACCCACTCCAGTACTCTTTTGGAACCTGGTAGGTTATAGTCCCTGGGGTCGCAAAGAGTCAGACACGACTGAGCGACTTCACTCACTGTGCTCAGTATTTTATCTATATTTACCCATTTAATCATCAGCCCTATTTTACAGTTTGAAAAGTTCATCTCTTGAACACTTTGCCCCAAATTGTAAAATTCTTAGTTTTGGGGGAGGTGGGGATTGAATATGGGGAGTCTGGTTCTTGTGGGCTTTTGGCACAGATGGTAAAGAATTTGTCTGCAATGCAGGAGACCTGAGTTCAATCCCTGGGTTGGGAAGATCCCCTGGCAAAGAGAATAGCTACCCACTCCAGTATTCTGGCCTGGAGAATTCTGTGGACAGAGAAGCCGGGTAGGGTTCTGTCGGACATGACTGAGTGACTTTCACTTCACTTCAGTCACTACACCATATTGCCCCTCAAAAAACTGGTTGATGTGACATCAGACAAAACAGCTGAGGAGATGAAGTTTAGCAGGTTTAGTGTTCTCAAAATATTTGCAGTATTCCAAACAGAATCCAGTTTTCAAGCTAAATTCAGTTCAGTTCAGTCACTCAGTCGTGTCCAACTCTTTGCGACCCCATGAATCCCCCGCCAGGCCTCCCTGTCCATCACCAACTCCCGGAGTTTACTCAGGCTCATATCCATTGAGTCCGTGATGCCATCCAGCCATCTCCTCTTGTGTCGTCCCCTTCTACTCCTGCCCCCAATCCCTCCCAGCATCAGAGTCTTTTCCAGTGAGTCAACCCTTCGCANCCCTCTGGGTCGTCTCAGTGCACCAGCCCCAAGCATCCAGTATCATGCATCGAACCTGGACTGGCGATTCATTTCATATATGATATTATACATGTTTCAATGCCATTCTCCCAAATCATCCCACCCTCGCCCTCTCCCACTATAACATGTATACTAATGGAAAGACGGTCAGTTCAGTTCAGTCTCTCAGTCATGTCCGACTCTTTGCCAACCCATGGACTGCAGCATGCCAGGCTTCCCTGTCCATCACTCCCAGAGTTTGCTCAAACTCATGTCCATCGAGTTGATGATGCCATCCAACCATCTCATCCTCTGTCATCCCCTTCTCATCCCCTTCTCTTCCTGCCTTCAATCTTTCCCAGCATCAGGGTCTTATCAAATGAGTCATTTCTTTCTATCAGATGGCCAAAGTATTGGAACTTCAGCTTCAGCATCAGTCCTTTCAATGAATATTCAGGACTGATTTCCTTGAGGATTGACTGGTTGGATCTCCTTGCAGTTCAAGGGACTCTCAAGAGTCTTCTCCAACACCACAGTTCAAAAGCATCAATTCCTCGGCACCCAGCCTTCCTTATAGTCCAACTCTCACAGCTATACATGACTACTGGAAAACTATAGCTTTGACTAGACAGACCTTTGTCGGCAAAGTAATGTCTCTGCTTTTTAATATGCTGTCTAGGTTGGGCATAGCTTTTCTTCCAAGGAGCAAGTGTCTTTTAATCTCATGGCTGCATGGAATGGAAAGACATTGCAATGGAAAGATGTCATTCCCAAATTCCAAATGTAGTCATGACATTTATTAATAATATGCTACATTTTAGTGTAAATTTAATACAAGCCTACTGTGGAAAATGTTTTTTTTAAGTATAAAAATCTATAATATCCAAGCATATGTATTATTAATATTTTGATAAATTTTCTTGATGATTCCTTTTTTTTAAACTCAAGGAACAAGGTTAAAACTTTGGGAAGCAATAATTATATTGCTATACTCTTCCTTAGGTTTTTTTTTTTTTAAGTCATGTAATTTAGTTTCCGAGAAAACAAATTTACCTTGTATATCCATTTTCCCCCTCTCTGTTTCTTTTTTCTTTTCTTACAGAGATATAAGGGACATCTAGTATTGTATGTTTCAGGTACACAACATGATACATATGTATATATGACAAAATGATCCCCACAATACATTAACATCCATCACTACACATATTTACAATTTTTTTTTCTTGTAATGGGAATTTTAAGATCTCTACAGATTTATTCATTATAGTCATCACTCCCTACCTTACACCCATAGGGTTTATTTATCTTATAACTGGAAGTTTCTACCTTATGACATTCGTCACCCATTTCACTCATTTGTGTATATTTTTGATATGAAAAGAATCCAAATCATTTTCTTTCAAAATCAGTTCATTAGAGGATAAACTTTGCTCACGAGAGGGATCTTGCTTTGATCAGCTTCTGTTATTTCTGTGTAGCCTTTTATTTCCATGACCCCTTGTCTTGAGAGTCTTTCGTTTCCTTCAGTTTTCTCTCCTCTCTCATCATCTGTCTGCAAGATCACCCACACCTGCATGTCTACTTGGGAACCTCTCTGTTCAAACTGCAGAGGCTGTCCTCTCCTGGGGACGATTTCCTAGGCAGTTCCAGCATCCCTTCTTAGGTGAGAGTAGCCAGACCGTCCACGGCTCAGCTTGACCAGCAAGGGTTGCAGCGACTTTGGATGAGCACCTCAGAGCTATGGTAAAATGTAGTCTGAAGTGTGTCCCCCTCCTTCCTGAAGGGTTTTTATTTTTTAAACCCAGCAATTAGCCAAAACGTGGGCACTAAAATAGCTATTGAATACTTAACATATTTATCTGTGGGAGTTGTTGGATTTTAGAAAGGGTTGAGAATAGTTTATCTCCCTTAAAATGCCTCCCTTTCCTTTTCTTTCTTTTTTTTTTTTCATTTCTGATTCCTTTTTGTCCTTCGGGGAGGAGTGTGTGTGTGTGTGTGTAATTGTCAAAAGCACACAGCCAGAAGAGGAGAGGAAATGGAATTAAAGGTGAAATGAGTAACCACCCTGGCAGCGGGCGCGTGTTAGCGAGGTCCTGTATCTCCTTACATCCCAAACGTAGGCCCAGGCGCCCCCCACCTCCGCAGCCCCCTTCAGGACAACCCCCCTCGACTCTTTGATATGCTAATTGTGGCTGTGGGTCGGTTCGAGCTGGCAAGAGAGCAGAAGCTTTCAGAAGGCTGACACGTTACAAAGCTGCAAACTTCAAAGCCCGGTTTAAAAGGGTCTGTTCTCATCCAGCAAAATAAGTTTGCTTTTTACAATGCCGAAGAGAAAATCCCAACAAATTAGAGTGGAATCTTAAACAATGAAGCAGGCCCAACTCAGAAATAAGGAACCAATTAATGCTATCAACATGGCTTCTATCTGTCCTTAGGACTTTAATCACTTCCAGATGAGAGCATGCATCTGATTAGGGCCCTCTGGCAGCTCACTTCTCCATCAGAGCTCGGTGAAAAGAATGAACAGGAGGCTCCGAGGCTGGAGTCCAAGGTTTGGACTCATCAGCTGGTTACACTCTACCTTGAACCAGGTTGACGTGGTTTCTGGCAGAAAGTCCAACAGAGGGTAGGACATCAAAGAATGCAACTCCTGCTTTTCAGAAACACATATATGATTTGTTGGAAGTTATTTCAACTCTCAATAAATATCGAGATACCTCACCAGGATTGGCCCTAGACATCCACACAGTACGTCCTTCCCCCCATCATCTCATTCTGTGGTCCAGGATCTGTAACCAAATGCAAGTTCATGTGTTCAGTGCAGTATGAAGCCCACAACCAGAATATTGTCGTATGGAGCAGAGAAAGGCTTATTGCAGGGCCAAGCAAGGAGAACAAGTGGCTCGTGTTCAAAACCCCCTGAAATTCCCAGTGGTTTTCGGAGTGAGGGCTGCAAAGTGTGTGACTTTCTTCTCATTGGTTGGTGGTGAGATAACAACGTGGTGCTCCAAGGGTCTGGTGAGTGAGTGACTGATAGCCACTCAGTCGTGTCTGACTCTTTGCGACCCCATGGACTGCAGCCTGCCAGGCTCCTCCATCCCTGGGATTCTCCAAACAAGAATACTGGAGTGGGTTGCCATTCCCTTCTCCAAGGGATTTTTCCGACCCAGCGTCCAAACCCGGGTCTCCCGCACTGCAGGTGGATTCTTTAGTGTCTGAGCCACTAGGGAAGCCCCTGGCTGTGAGCGTAAGGGTCTGGTGATCAGCCTGAAGTCACCATCCTCCACCTGAGTGGGGCTTTACTTCCTGCAGAAGAACCCAAAGATGCTATTAAGTATATCCCTTGAGGAGGAGCCAGGACCCTGTCTTAATCACTTCATATAGTTTCTTGATTGCTCCTTTTTTGTTTATGCATTCCCTTCCTTCCTTGATGAGCAACGGTTTGAATCTGCCCTCTGGAGTTCAGGGAAGGTCTGGGAAGGTCTAGGAGGCCTAAGACTGATTCCTACAAACAAGAGGGGAGGGAAGACAGAAATGATTTGTACCTGGGAGGCTCCTGCTCAGTTTCAATCTACAATTCTACCATTTTTTTAACTTTATCTCCTTGGCTCTTATTTCCTATTTTAGTCGCTCAGTCCCATCCAACTCTTCAGCGACCCCATGAACTGTAGCCCACCAGGCTCCTTTGTCCATGGGATTTTCCAGGCAAGAATACTGGAGTGGGTTGTCATTTCCTCCTCCAGGGAATCACCTGGACCCAGGGATTTAACTCTCAACTCCTGCATCGGCAGGTAGATTCTTTACCGCTGAGCCGCCTGGGAAGCCCTTGGCTTTTTTAATTTTGGGTTGCTACTCAGGCTTTCTTTAGTTACCGTGAGAGCAGGCTCCTCTTTGGCTGGGTGCGCAGGCTTCTCACTGAGACGGGCTTCCCTCGTTGCAGAGCACAGGTTCCAGGTTCCCAGTCTCAGTTGTGTGGCTCACAGGCCCTAAAGCTCCGGCTCAGTAGCTGTGGTGCATGGGCTTAGTTGCTCCAAGGCGTGTGGGATCTTCCCAGACCAGGGATTGAACCCGAGTCCCTGCACTGGCAAGCGGATTCCTATACATTGTACCACCAGGGAAATCCTATCTCTTTGGCTCTTAAAGGCAATATTTTACTCTTTGTCCTGGTCTGCTTGGGCTACCATAACAAAATACCACAGACCTGGTGGTTTAAACAACAGAATCTATTTTTTCACAGTTTCAGAGGTGTTGGCAGGACTGGTGTCTGATGAGAACTCTCTCTTTGGATTGCAGGTGGCCACCATCTTGCTGCAGTTCACGGAACCTCTTCACTGAGTGCATGGTGAGGGGAGGTCTCTCTGGTATCCCTCCCTCCTTTTTAGAAGGACAGTAATACTATTGGATTAGGGCCCCACCCATATGACCTCATTTAACTTTAATTTTCTCTTTAAAGACCCTATCTCCAAATACAGCCCCTGGGGTTAGAGCCTAAAAGGGTTCAGAATATGTCACTCCAAAATATACCACTTTGGTATGAGGATTATTTTGAGCTGAAAGTAACTGGGAGTCAACAGATGCAGAAAGAAGCCTTCGCTTATCAGACTAAAAGCAGCAAGTTCTGGGAAATAAGGCTGCTATAATTCCCTCTCCAGGGTGAATCTACTCCCAGAAGAGAAATAAAACCTACCCCTAAATCCATCCTCCCTGGGAGTTTAACTGCCGTGAAGGAGACAGAACTATCACTCAGACCTGTATAGACAAACATGATCACAAACTTTCTTATCTGTCCTTTGTTCTCCTAAAAACCCATTTGTCTTTCCTAAAGAAACTATTCATTCTGCCATAAAAGCCTTTTCTCCCCCACCCCTTTCGCCTACTAAGTTAGGTATATAAGCCTCTAGCTTTTACCATTTAACCAGCCAGCTACCTCTTTTGTTAACTCCCCTGTGCATAAGAATAATCTTTTTCCCCTGTTAATCTGTCTTTTGTTAGTTTAATTCACAGGCCTCCAGTTTTCAGAACTTAAGAGGGTAGAGAAAAATATTTTCCCTACAGGCTTCAACTTACGAATCTGGGTTGTGGGTCATGGAGGACAAAATTCAGTCCATAACAGTCTTCAGGCTTCCTCAGCGAATCAAAACCCTCATGCATACTTCTGAAGTACAAAAACAGTCAGCAAGGGCAAGAGCTATGTCCACGAGGAGAGAATGAGAGGGGAATTAAGGTAATGAATCCTGACCTAAATGGCGCATGCCTGCCTTCCTCCCTGGGTTATACCTGGGATCTCCACTGCCTTCAGCCTTACTAGCTTTGCATTTTTTTCTTTAAAGGACTGTCTTTTCCACTGGCTAATGAGTATGGCTTCCCTGGTGACTCAGATAGTAAAGAATTCGCCTGCAACGCAGGAGACTCGGGTTTGATCCCTGGGTCAGGAAGATCCCCTGGAAAAAAGAATGGCTACCCACTCCTGTATTCTCGGCTGAGAATTCCATGGACAGAGGAGCCTAGAGGGCTACAGTCCCTAGGGTTGCAAAGAGTCAGACATGACTGAGAGACTAACACTTGCACAATGTGTGTGACACATGTGCTGACCTATGTGAGTTAGTGGGTGGTAAGGAAGGTTGAGGAAGATTCGTCCTGACTTTGAAAGGGAGTAGAGTATGCCACCCCAAAATATGCCTCTTTGGCATAAACACTTTGAACTGATTATTTTTGAGAAACTACGGACACAGGAGAATCTCTGAATCTGAGAATCTCTGATTGGATTTTGACAATGCAATAAAAAGTGGATTTTATACCACAACCCACAATGACCAGCTCAGTGGTTGGACTGAGAAGAAGCTCCAAAGCACTTCCCAAAGCCAAATTTGCACCCCAAAAAAAGTCATGATCACTTTTTGGTGGTCTGGTGCCAGTCTGATCCACTACAGCAAACCCCAGCGAAACCATTACATCTGAGAAGTATGCTCGGCAGATGGATCAAATGCACCAAAAACCACAACACCTGCACTCAGCATTGGTCAACAGAAAGGGCCCAATTCTTCCCCATGACATTGCCAGACTGCATACTCACAACCAATGCTTCAAAAGCTGAAGGAACTAGGCTACAGAGTTTTTCCTCATCCACCATACTCACCTGGTGTCTTGCCAACTGACTACCACTTCTTTAAGCATCTCTGAAAGCAGAGTAGACTTCATCCTTTTGTGGGAGATACTTACATTTACAAAGGAATCCTCTTTTTGTCGGTGTCTCCCTCTTTCTACCAGGAAGAGAAAGGTGGCTCTAATTCACAAGAAACTTTTATCAGTGGGGAAGGCCCCAACTTAATTCTGCGTAACAACCTACTCCTGTTTACTGGGTTCAACTCCCCTCGGTGGTCCTCTGACCACCAACATCTTTAGTCTTTAGCTGAAGATGGTATTTAAGGTGGTACCATCCGGGGGAGTTTCATGCAGTTTTCCTGGGTCTCTCCGAATGTAATACTTGCTTCTAAATCTCTGTTCGTTTTTTTTTTTTTTGGCTGTGCCACCTGGGTTTCAGGATCTCAGTTCCCAACCAGGCATCTGATCCAGGCCCCCTGCCATGGAAGTACTGAGTCCTAACCACTCACTGGACTTCCAGGGAGTTCTCTGTTAACCTTTGTTTTATTAAAGGGGGTTCTCAACCACAGAACCTAGAGAAGAAGAAGGAAATTTATTTTTCCTCCTCTATAGCTTGAATAATTCAGGAGAGCCCCACAGGACAGCCTGAGAGGCACTGGGCAGCTGAATTTTCAAAAACTCGCTCTCTGGCTGGCATCGTTGTTGTTCAATTGCTAAGTCAAGTCCAGCTGTTTGTGGCAGTAGGTGGAGGCCTTGGTGGATTTCCACCTCCTTTGGGGGCTGATGCAGCCATCAAGAAAAATGATCATAGAAGGAGGGCAGAGTGCCCCACTCCAAACACGCCTCTTTGGCACCTAAGAGACACAGCTTACATTTATAAGGAAAATCTCCATTTCTGAGGGAGTCTCCCCCCTGAACCAGGAAGAGGAACAGACTAACTCTCTAGAAACTCTTATCAGTGGGACGACAACAACTTAAATCTGCATGACAAACTTTCCTTTGTTTACTCTGCTTTTCCTGGGAACCTCCCAGAACCAGTCTCCCCACACCACCCAAGGTCTTCTTTTGTCTTTAGCTGGAGATGGTATTTGGGGTGGTGACTTGGGCCATTTCCGGCAGTTACTCAGTTTTCCTGGGTCTCTCCCAGGTCTTCAGGAGGGGTCCGTGTGATTACACTTGTTTGTTTTTGTCCCGTTAATCCCTCTCTTATTAGAGGGGGATCTAGGCAAGAACATAGAAGGGTAAAGGGAAAATTCTTTTCCTCCCCTATACTGTATACAACAAGATTAACTTCATTTTAAAAACTCAAAGAAAAAAATACTGGAAGGAAACAGAGCAAATGGTTTTCTTCCTATATAGACAGCACCCTAAATAATTGCATCCTCTGAGATTTACATAAATCCCACTCAAGCCCCCTCTCCCAAGTCCAGAAGGAAGTCTGGGATCCTCCCCCGGGTCTCTTGAATTCCAGAGGGCTCAGCTGCTAAGATCTGCAGCTCCTGTTTCCTGTCCCCCTTCACCCTTAGTCCCACCGACATCTCATCACCCTCAGCTCTTCTCCTGGCCCCGCTTTTTCCCCCAACTGCTTTGGGTGTAACAGCCTTAACTGGTGGTGTGGGGAATGGGGACTGGGCGGTGTAAACAGAGAGCCGGCTGCCCAGTTCATCACAGTGCTTAAATTTCCTCCAGCCACCCACCCTGGTGAGTTTCTCTCCCCCCGCGTCTGCACAGCCACCACCCTGTCTCTTATACACATCTCCTGGGATCTCCACTGCCTTCAGCCTTACTAGCTTTGCATTTTTTTCTTTAAAGGACTGTCTTTTCCACTGGCTAATGAGTATGGCTTCCCTGGTGANATTGAGATTGTGGAGGAAAAAGTAGATGTCTAGCTTCGATTCCATTTATGCACGATTCCAGCAAAATATTTTGAACAGAAAAGCAGGTTTATGGTAGAGCATTTCCAGTTTAGAATTTTTTGTTTTCCTACTCTTTTAGTCAGAACTGAAAATCCTAAACGTTAATGTTCGTTTTAGTTAAATGGAGAGATTTTCTGGCTAGGTATTCTATATTTCCTAAAGTTCACTATATCAGTTTCTTTTAAAGCATCAGCCCTTCTTGGCACTCAGTTAGGTGCTGTTATAAAAATAATTATTGGCTATTCACATTGTAATAGCAAAAGTATATATCCACCAAGATGTACAAAGACCTAGTTCCAGGCTAGGATAGTAGGAATAAAATAAGTGAACAGTGTTCTCCATTTAGGATTGTCACAGACAAAAGGCTTAATGCTTTCACTCGAGAAAAGTCTTTCACTATCAGCGTGTTAGTTTGCCCATTTGAAGCTGAGAAATATTGTACTTATGTAACTTTTCAGTAAAATTAATATACTTGGAAGTGTATATGCTTCATTTCTGAGTTGTGGGCTTTTGAGGTTTTCATTATGGGTTGTTTTTTATATCTGTGTTCAATAGTAAATGAAAGCACCCTGTGGCAACTATACCACATAAAAAATACCAAGAGTAGCATATGGAATAAAGAAACTCTTCAAGAAACAATCAAACAGATCCAGGGCATTTTATGGGTACAGAAAAAAAATGAGAACTTTGAGTCTTTATATTTTCATTTGTTCGTGTCTTGTTTTATAGCTTTTCTAATTCAACTTGCCTTCTGTGCTACCCAATGGCATGAGTACTTATAAAGTTTACCATTAAAGCTGAACATATACTAAATTTTTAAAGACATGTGTCTTCTCAAGAAGCCCTTCCAAATTATAGCACACTAGGGCAGTTATATCTCCTCTGTGTTCAACCAAAGAGAAATGTTTATCTGAGAGATTTCTCAATTTGTACCTACATTATTCATTTTCACACATCCAAAGGCATTTGGCAACAGAATTGTAATGTTCATTCATATTAATCTATTTTGAAAATGTTTAAGGAGATGTGAGCCCCCTAATCTCCATATCAGTGCTACCCACTAATGACGGCTGTCCGGGTTCTTGCTTGAGAAAACATTTGGTTGATTTTGTGAAGGAAACAATCTAAGACTTTGTCTCATCTGCTTGACCTTTTATTCTTTAAAGCTTGGAAGGATGAATGGTGAGGGTGCTTTGCTAAATGAGAATAGAAAGATAACTCTGAGAGTTATCAGAAGAACACCATGTCTTCATGGAAAAGCGAGACAAAAATTGTGATCAAGAAACTGTAGACCTTAGACTAAGAGTAACATTTTTTATTTCCAAACAAAGTTTTGCACTCTTCTTAAATTAGTAAAATACACAACCCAGTGAATTCTTTCTCATGTGAACCCTTTTGTCTCCCACCAAGCATCCACTACTTTTTTTATTCATTCAACTATTTTTTCCAGTTTTATTGGGAAATAATTGGCATGCACTGCAATATAACGTTTAAAGTGTATAGNCCCCGAATAAAACAGTAGGGTCCCCCAGGGCACGCGCTCCCGCGCCGCCACAGCCTTTCACCACCCTCTCAGCCTTCCCACCCAGCCCTCCTGGGAGAGGTCCTGACCTCCTGTCTACTCTGAGCACTGGTCCTGAGCAGTCCTGTGGCGCTTGCCACATGCCTCAGTGACGATGTCTCGTTCTGTCTCTAGTCTGGGGGACATCTGTCGCCACCGCTGGGCTCAATCCTGATGGCAGGGCCACATGGGACTGGCTCTGCAGTGCCCTCTTGACCTAGACACGTGCACAGAGTTTCATTCATCCCACCTGCGTTTACCAAACATGCATGGAGCCCTCCCGGGTTCAGATGGGAAGCCCTGCCCCAGAGTCTACCTCCCCTTCTGAGCCCAGACACACCAAAGCCTTATGTGCCGATGGCTCAGTTTCCCTGGATACTTGCAGGGCCTCCTGTGAGTCCTTGCCTGACAACCAGGGACACTGGGGGCTTTTGCCTTCCCTGTGTTTCCCACACTTCTTGGGAGCAGCACATGAGGACCCTTCTCCACCACAGGCAGTCCTGGTGTCTGTCAATCATGAGAACTTGGTGGGTACAAGCCCAAGAGGCTCGTCAGGCCCCTCGCTGTGATGCTGACTCTTCAGCAGAACTTTTCATTCTGATAGACCCCCCTGAGCCTGTACTTGAAGGTCTCAGTCCTGAGATCCCGGGTGCTGCTCTGACTCCTGTCCTTTCTTTCCAAATCCCCTTGCCAAGGTCAGTTTCTGGTCCACAGATTCACAGAGGTCTGGACAATGCCCCAAGGTGACTTCCAGGGCACTGGGACTTAGTCCATCACCTCTCCCGAATGTGACATCTCATTGTCTGTCCCCACTTAGGGCAGGGGTCTGAGTCTTCTCCTCACCTTGTCTCCCCAGCACCATGGACAGCGCCCGCCCATATCAATGACCAAGAATGAACTGATGGTAGGGATGCCCTTTGCAGAGATAAGGACAATGTGGGCCCAGAGGGGGAGCGACAAGTCAGGACCCAATTTTGTGTCTTTTCTCCCCAAGCCTGGGACCCCTCCCTCTTCTGGTTGCTCCCAAATACCAGCTACTCCCTCTCCTGGGTTTCCTCAAGCCAAGGGGAATCCAAGTCTGCATTAAGACCATGGCGGGGGTGGGGGGGGGGTGTGGCAGAGCAAGCCTGGTATGCAGGGCTAACTGGTTGCAAGCGTCAGGAAGCTCCGGGGTTGCCCTGGGAGGCTGCCAGACAGCTTCCTGAAGCCACAGCAGTGCGGAGCCCGCTCAGGCCACCTCTCGGTCCCTGTGTCAGGCCTCCCTCTGCTCGGGTTGCAAAACCCTGGCAGAGACAGGCAGATGATCCTCCTGTGGCCAAGGTAAGGCTCTGATGGACAGACCCCACTGGGCTGCTTCTGTTGAAGGAGAAGCCCCAAGAGGAAAAGAGAGCTGTTACTCCCCAAAAGAGGAGTGAACTCAGGCAACCTAAGTCCCACAGCCCATCAGCCAGGCTGCCCAGACTGAATTTCTGGTTTCTGCCTGGCTTATCCTCCCAAGGGCTATTTTGGGACCCACCCAGTTGTTTAGAATCCCCACAGGGTTAAGGTCACAGACTTGGAGATCGAGGGCTCCTCGGAGGGGACTGACACTGTATGTTCTGTACCAAGGAACCCAAGACCTGTGGAGAGACAGTGACGGAGCCCAGATCCTTCCCACCCCAGCACGGGGCCAACCCTGACTAAGGACCCTCCAGGCTCCACCAGGGATGAGGCAGCATGGATGAGGGCAGGAGAGGTGAGCTGTGTGACCCGTGGCAGGCCACTGAGATCTGAGCTCCCATGTCCTCATGTATAAAAGGAGGCTGCTTCTCAGGATTATTGTCAGGATTAGACAAATATGAAGTTTATGTGCTCCTATGAAAATACTTGGAATGCAAGTAAAAACACAAGTCCACACAAACACTTGTACATGAAAGTTCGTAGCAGATTTATTCATAATTGCCCCAAACTGGACACAATTCAGATGCTCCATCAACGGACTAGTGAAAGTGTCTGCAGGATGGAATACTACTCAGCAGTAAGAGGGACCAGCCTTGTATGGGCATGGCAACACTGATGCCTCTCAGGAGTATTATGTTAAGAGGCAGAGCCAGACTCTGAAGCGGGCGGCTACCCTGTGATCTCATACACAGAGGATCATCCTCCTATAAAGTCACTATAGACACTGAATTTGTGAATCTGAACCATCGCTCCTGGGGGAATACACACTGGGTTAGGTTCTAGCAAGCCTTTGGTCACATCTGTGTCAGCCAATCAATACAGAACTTTGTTGTGTGTGTGTCTCTGTTTAGAGAAAGGCACTTTAATATATATATAGTTGAGTCATTAACATTGAACTCACAGCCAGCGGCGCTAACTCCTGTCTGAGCAAAGCTTTTCTAACTCGCGTATTCTCTGCACTGGGCACATCACAGCCTTCTCGCGCTGAGGAATGTTAGACAGCACTTCGGCACCACACTGCGTGTGTGTTAGTCACTCAGTCATGTCTGATTNCGGCGCTAACTCCTGTCTGAGCAAAGCTTTTCTAACTCGCGTATTCTCTGCACTGGGCACATCACAGCCTTCTCGCGCTGAGGAATGTTAGACAGCACTTCGGCACCACACTGCGTGTGTGTTAGTCACTCAGTCATGTCTGATTCTTTGTGACCCCATGGACTGTAGCCTGCCAGTCTCCTCTGTCCATGGGATTCTCCAGGCAAGAATACTGGAGTGGGTTGCCAGCTCTTCTCCAGGGGAATCTTCCTGACCCAAGGATCAAACCCGGGTCTCCTACGTTGCAGGTAGCTTCTTTACCACCTGAACCACCAGGGAAGCCCTACACTTGGGGTTCATTTTAAACAGCAAAACCACCACCGACCAAAAAAAAAATTAAATGCAAAAAATGCAGCACTAAAAAGACTGCAAAGAGAAAACTTGTTTACAATAGGAACTGAAGCAAAAAGAAGAGTCTTGCCTTGTTCAGTCTCAGCTGGGGACGTAAATCAGATGAATTAAATTTTTTACTGCTCTTAATGTGGCCACAAAATGACCACACAAGCACTGCGAGGGTTGATTTCAAGGTTACAAATAAATTTTAGCAAATAGGTGAGTTCTCAGACATGGGATCTGCAAATACTAAGGACTGACTGTACAAGAAAAAAATCTAAGCTGCAAGGCAGTGATTGGGCTGGAGGTGGGGGAGGGTGTGAGCAGAGACTAGCCAGGAGGGACCACGGGACGCCTTCTTGGTGATGGCAATGCTCTTTATCTTGATCTTGGGGGAGGTTACACAGGGAAAACGTTTGTAAAACTCACTGAAATATACACTAAAAATGGGTACATTCTATTGTTTGTAAATTATACCTTCAGGAAGTTGAGTTTACACAAATGACTTAGAAAAGGGATATCGGATTGTTTTTCCATTCCTCTTGGGATCTCAGGGGCCAGCCCCCTTGAAAGAATCAGCACAGAAGAAAGAAAGAGGCAGGGAGTGCTGACTCAGGCTCCATTTGGAAGCTGTTTGCACTGCCCTCCCAGTCCTGCCCCTGTATGAGAGAGAGCATGTATGACTCAGAACTTCAGCTTCTCCAACTCAGACACTCTCATTTCCACTGGGTCTATCAGAACTTTTTTGGTTGTAGGTAAACAACCAAACAGGTAGACAGAAACTCAACTCAAATCAGCTTAGACAAAAAAAAAAGTGGGAGGGAGGGTGTGGTGAGTGGGACATAGGAAACAAATTTCGGTTACCAAAGAGGAGAAGGAGGAGGGGGATGGATGATGAATTTAGGTTTAACAGATATACATACAATATACAAAGTAGATAAGCAACAAGAACAGCACCGGGAGCTATACCCAATATTTTGTAACAACCTATATGGCAAAGAATCTAAAAAATAAGATATTAATATACATACACGTACATATATATAACTGAATCACTTTGCTGTATACCTAAAACATTATACATCAACTATACTTCAATAAAAAAAGACTTATACACAAATTTAACAAACTGGAAACTGGTGAATGAACAGCAAATTATAGTATATCCATACTATGAAATATTATTTAGCAATAAAGTGAATAAATTTTTGATACATGTAACAATANATCAACTATACTTCAATAAAAAAAGACTTATACACAAATTTAACAAACTGGAAACTGGTGAATGAACAGCAAATTATAGTATATCCATACTATGAAATATTATTTAGCAATAAAGTGAATAAATTTTTGATACATGTAACAATATGGATAAATTTCAAAATAATTATTCTAGATGAAAGAAGCCATACCAGAAAAGTACATAGTGATTTTATTTATATGAAGTTTTAGAATACGTAAAATCTATAATGAGGAAAGTAGATCAATGAGGGTAAAGAGAAGAGGGACAGAAGAAAAGAATCCCAAATAATCCCGAGAAAACTTTAGGGACAATGATTTGGGGGTGTTCATTTATTGATCAGGATGATGATTTCATGAGTGTATACTTGTTAAAATTGGTCGCATTGTACACTTTAAATATGTACTTAGTTGTATGTCAATATTACCACAATAAAACTGTTTTAAAGACTGGGGTAAAAAAAGAGATGTTAATTGCTCATGTCACTGGGAAGAGCAGGGAAGCTCTGCCATCAGATGTGACTAGATCTAGGGTTCAAGTATGGTCACCAGGCTCTCCTGACTTATTCCTCTGTGTGAGCTTCACTCTGGGACCACTGGCAGGAAGGTCACCAGTAGCCCCAGAATGCCAAAGAGAGGGAGCTTCTCTGTTATCAACACCCGGGAGCAGGTATCCTTTGCTCAACCCTCCACAGCCAAGGGGCCTGGGTCCTGTTCCTACTCCCCTTAAAGAATGTGGACTAAAGGTGGGGGAGATTTCTCTCTAAAAGATAACTCAGGTGCTGTTCCCAGAATATGGGGGAAGAGATGGTGACCAGGCAGAGACAGTAGGTACCCAACAACCAATTTGCCTCGAGCCAGAGCTACCTTTCCTGAACATATAGATACATCAAAAACTGAGCCTGGCAGGGACTGAATGGGACGTGGGAATTAAAATCAGCATTCTAGAACCCCACAGAAAACAGTGGAGTATTCTGACTATGTGTCTCAAGAAACAGCAGAAAGATTTCCTGGGGCCTATGCCTCTAATACCCACAGTTTTCACAGGCTAGAAGATACAGTCTGACTCTGCTTCCCAGCTGTTTGCCTTAAATGCAGAATCCAGGTGCCATTTACTCCTCTTGCTACAGAGATTCCACTGACTCAAGTATCTTGCCCCTGTTTTGGGGTCAACATAAATCATTTTTGAAATCTCTCTTCCTGGCACACCAAGAGCTCGCTCACTCGATTCTGATCTCAGGGAAATATCATACTTTTATCTTTTTGGCAGGACCATGATGATGGACCCTGGAGAAGAGAATGGCAACCCACTCCAGTGTTCTTGCCTGGAGAATCCCAAGGAGAGATGAGCCTGATAGGCTACAGTCCATAGTGTCGCAAAGAGTCGGACGGACATGGCTGAGTGACTGACACACACATAATGATGGAACTTCTTGAATTTTCTCAGACTCTTGCTATTAGCAGATCAGTTTTGCCTCCACCTTCTTCAAGAAATTTATTTGAGGACATACTGAGTTTTCTTTAGTTTAACAAACATGTATTAAGTATCTGTTTAATTGGAAGCAAGATGAATGAGATGCTCTCTGCCCTTGTTTCTTTTTTAATCTTTACACTTATTGATTTTCTTGTGTTATTGCATTGGATAGTTCTCCACTACAATGTCAATACTTGGTATACTTGTCAGATTCCTGCTACTATTGTTTCAACATTAAGTGTAACTGGTAGATGCTCTTTAACAAGTTAAAGAAATTCCCTCATTTCTAGTTGCTAAGAAGTTGTGATTTTAAAAACAATGTAAAATCAGTGTTTACATTTATCAGATGCTTTTTCTATATCACATTTTCTGGAATCTGTAATTCAAAAGGTATACTACACTGAGCTCTAGTAGAGCGGAGGCAGGGGATAAAGAAACATTTGAGTAGGTCCTTCAAGGATGTGACAAACTCCCCGGCCTCAACGAGGGGATTGACACTGTGCACTGGGGGGACAATCTCGGCAAGGTTATGCAAGTGTGAACACACCTTCAGAGAATGGCTTCTAGTCTGAGTGGTTCTTTCAGATGAGAGTCCCTCCCCTGGTTTGCAAATATCTGCCCACAGTGGGATCAAGACATGCCTCAGCCTCACAGTAACAGTAACTTGGGCATTCTACAGTGAAGTCTGAACATATGGAAAAAATCAAAAGAATAGTCAAGATTATCCAAGAAAATTACTTAAACTGTCCATAAAAAACATATATGCATTTTATGTCTGAAACTCTGTAAGAATTCTAGAGTGCTCCTGCTTGCCTGCCAGGCTCACTCCAACCTCCTTCTGGGAGCTGTATTAGCCTTTGCCCTTCAATGTTTATGTTCATTAATATGTTTGGTTCTTTTTAAAATATTTATTTATTTGGCTGTGCTGAGTCTTAGTTGTGGCATTCAAGATCTTTGATCTTCGTTGCAACATGCGGGATCCTTTAGCTATGGCGTGCAAACTCTCAGCTGCAGCATGTGGAATTCCCTGCCCAGGGATCAAACCTAGTTCCCCCACGTTGGGAGCAAAGAGTCTTAGCCACCGGACCACTGGGGAAACCCCAATATATTTGTTAGTTTCTGGGAGGGTACTTGAAATGCATCTCAGGTCAACCAGAAGCTAGATGATGCAGGATGTCATTGCGCTGTACACAGAGCAGAGACTGGATACCTTCCCCCAGAATGATCAGCAAGGCCTCTGTGTCTCCTCTCAGTCAGGCTGAGGTCAGCCTGACACCCCTGAAAGTCTGCCCCTCCCTAATCTGTAGGCATATGACCAGAGAGTGACAGGGATCTTTCCAAGCCTGACTCTGGCCCAGCTGACCCAGGTCAGACTTTTCTCTATGACTTTGCACATGGCTAACACCACCTGGAACGGGGACCCATGCACCATGACCCCACAAGCCTGGCAACTGGGCTTCTGCCCTTGACCATGATCATCCTTACCTTGTTGCCACCAATTTCTCCACTCATTTCCTCCTCACAGGCCATGGTCCAGCCACACTGGTCCCTTCCTCTTTCTCCAACACCCAAAGCTCATGTCGGCCTCAGGACTTTTGCTCTGCCCATTCCCTTTCCCAGAGTGCTTTTTCCTTGTCACTGTTCAGGTTTCAACTCACATGTTACCTCCCCCGGTCTCTTCCTAAAGCAGCACTCCATTCAGGCATTCCGATCACGTAACCCCATTTATTTTCATCTGAGCATTTATCACCATTTATTACCATATTAAGTATGTATTTTCCTAGTTACTGTCCATCCCCCTGACTATAAAGATCTTGACTATTTGGGTCACCTAGCAACTACCCAGTGCCTGGTACATGGTAACCACTTAATAAATACATGTTGACTGACTGGGCGATGGAATCCGTGGCTGGCCGATTTGGCTTTGGGGTGTCTTGGTCCCTCCTTCACACAAGACTAATTGGGGACCTGCCTTACTTGGGCCCCAGCACTCACTTCCTTTCTGGGATGCCATCCCAGAACTCCAGTACCTCCTCGGAGACTGGCCTTTGCCTCCAACAGGCAGCTGAATTCCAGAGCCCCTCTGCCCACCAGTGTGCTCATCTGGACCCAGGGTCAGATTGAGGGCTGGATGGCAGCCTGGAGGAGTGGGCAGAGGCAGCCGTGGACTGCCCAGCTGACTCGAAGGCCTCCTCAGTGCATCTCCATCTCCTGCCCACCTCTCCGCCCCGCCGGGGCCTCCTGGTGAGCGTCCCTCAGAGGCACCTCCTGCGCCATTCATCCCCATTAGCCGCTGTCCATACTGGGCTGGTGGGAGATCAATTACCAGTGCAGGCCACTGAACCGTGTTAATGAGGATGTACTCTCACTCCGCTGGTGGCGGGGATGGGTGGGAGGGGCAGAGGAGGCAGGGGCAGAGAGGGGCAAGGGAGGCTACCTACTAAGGTCTTGGGCGGGGGTTCCCCTCTAAGGACCCTGGGAGATGCTTGGGCAGAGACCCCGGGAACCAAGGCTTAGCTCAAGCTGTGTGTGGGAGCAAAGGAAACAGCCTGGCTGGAGATTCAGGCCTCGGTGGGTCGAGGTGACATTGATAAGAGGGGCTGCTCGGGCTTGGCCTCCCATTCTTTAGAGCCTTTGCTCAGACCCTCCCCTCTACCAAGAATGCCCTCCGTGGGTCNGTGCTCTCCCCACTCACGGGTCTCTCTCTACTTGTGTGCATTCTTGTTCCACATCCAGGGACCTGCCAAGCAGGTGACCCAAACCTGCTGGGAGGAAGGCCTTACCTCCCCCCGAGGATTCACCGAGAGTGGGTGGGGGGTCTGCTCTCTGGGGAGCCAACAGCCTCCCTTGCACTCAGCACCAAGCAGGCCTCTGTGAGTCAGGAAACGGCTATTGTTTAAAGCTTTGGACCCAACGTTGGGCACGCCACCGCACTTTTGCGTCATTTTTCATAAACGGGATGATCCTGGCCCTGGTCAGCAGAAGCCCACGCAGGATGCCGGTGGGGCGAGCTTTGGGTGCTGCCGGGGAGGGCCAGGCTGGCTCATCTAGCTGCTGGATGGACGGGTCTGCTGGCGGCCTCGGCAGGCTCGGGGGCTGTAGATTCCTCTCTGGGCGGGTGATCTTCAACAGGCTTAGCACAGGTCTTCAGGGGCCAGCACCCCCTTCTTGAGGATGAGATTCCCGTAGAGGGCTGTCTCCCTGCACACGGAGCAGGCTGAGCACCGGGCGGGGATGGAGAGGCCCCGGCTGCCCGGACCACCGCTTTGGCCCCGCCCAGGCACACCCAGCAAACCCCTTGCCTCTCTCGTTCCCTGTGGGGCGTTTAGTCCAGGGGCAGGGGCTGCACGGAGGGTGGAGAGAGCTCTGGAGTGGGGAGGGGTGGGGACCCTGCTTGGCAGACGTAGTGCGACCCAGTGGACCCAGTGGATCCAGCCAGAACTCACCCAGTTGCCACAACAGCAAAAGCCTTTTTCGCCCGCTCATAAAACGCAAACCTCTCCACTATCCCCAGGGAGAACTGGAAGGCAGAGCAAGAGGGTTGAGGCTCAGGCCTGGGGGCAACGGGAAACTCTGCAGGCGGGGGCCCCAAGGACACTGGCCTTCTGACCTGTGCGGACTGGGCAGGCAGGGACACAGGGGGCCGTGGTAGCCACCTGCTTGGGGCCTCTGAATCACCTGAGCTGCAAAATCCCATGGGCAGAGGAGCCTGGTAGGCTGCCGTCTATGGGGTTGCTAAGAGTCGGACACGACTGAGCGAATTTACTCTCACTTTTCACTTTCATGCACTGGAGAAGGAAATGGCAACCCACTCCAGTGTTCTTGCCTGGAGAANGGCAGGGGCAGAGAGGGGCAAGGGAGGCTACCTACTAAGGTCTTGGGCGGGGGTTCCCCTCTAAGGACCCTGGGAGATGCTTGGGCAGAGACCCCGGGAACCAAGGCTTAGCTCAAGCTGTGTGTGGGAGCAAAGGAAACAGCCTGGCTGGAGATTCAGGCCTCGGTGGGTTGAGGTGACATTGATAAGAGGGGCTGCTCGGGCTTGGCCTCCCATTCTTTAGAGCCTTTGCTCAGACCCTCCCCTCTACCAAGAATGCCCTCCGTGGGTCTGCCCCATAGCCCAAGGGCCAGCTCACACAACCCTGGCAATGCTCCTGGACCACCTCTACCCTCACCGCTGACTGAAAACCCACTCCAGCCTCTTGGCTCCCGGCCCCTCTGGACTTCGCTCTGGGTAATTCTGACTACCAGAATCTGGGCTTCCCTGATGGCATTAGTGGTAAAGAACCCACCAATGCAGGAGACGTAACAGACGCAGGTTTGATCCTGGCCGGGGAAGAGCCCCTGGAGAAGGGCATGGCAACGCCCCCTCCACTGTCCTTGCCTGGAGAATCCCATGGACAGCGGAGCCTGGAAGGCTGCAGCCCACGGGGTCTCGAAGAGTTGGACACGACTGAGACTATTGAGCACACAGCACACCAGATTGTGCTGATTTGTGTGAAAAGATACTCAGCCTCTGTCATAAGAGTAACTCGAAGGAAAACCATGAGAGGAGATGGTTCTCTTCTATCAGATTGCGAAGGTAGAAAAGGTGGATGAAGGCAGTGCAGGCTCTGAGGACTGCAGCGGGAGGGGCAGGTCCCACCTTAGTAACTGGCGGAGTGTGACCTCTTCAGAGGGTAATTGGACAATAGCCATGTAAATTCCAAAGGTACCTGCCCTTTGACCTAGACTTTCACTTCCAAGCATTCATACTCTGACACATGAGTGCCCAAAGATAAAAGTGCTCACTGCCCGGAAATGTCCTCCGTGTCCATCAGGAGGGGTCGTGAGAGTCACTCAGGCCATTCCACACAATAGGCATCCCTGGTCTCCTGCCTGCAGAGGGAGATAAGCAGAGCGTCTATCTCCAATATTCGGGGAGTCAATCAGTTAATATAAATAAAGGGCTTAGAGGAGCGTCCAGCACAGAGTAAGTATAAGTTCTTGATATTATTATGGGTTTGCTGTTGTTGAAAAGCATTGGGTGGATCTGTACACACTGCTATGTAATTATCTCCCAGAAATGCTGGTCAGTGAAAAATGCAGACAGAGGCTGCTGGTGGTGCAGGACGCCGCTTAAGTTCTGCTTTGTTTCTAGAGGAGATCTGCTTTTGAATGCATAGACCATCTCCGGAGGAGTGGTCCAGGCTGACAGCGCTGCTCTCCGGGTAGGGACAGGAGAGCAGGGGACAGGGATGAGAGGGAGATTTGCACAGAGCCTTCCAGGCAGTCTGCAGTTTCTAACCACATGCCTGCACCACCTATTCAAACAAATAAACCACCCGTAAAGACTGGTGATTCACCTGTCTGTGTCTCCCACCAGACCATGAGCCCCCATGAGGGCAGAAACTGTGTTGGAGCTGCTGCAGAATTCCTGGCCTGGCCAATGCTGGCTGATGGGTGAGCCTGGCCAGTGTTGGCTGGTGGGTGAGCTGGCTGCAATTCCACATAGCCCATCTGCTGGGAACCACTCCCCCCCCACCACCACAAGCCATGATTCCCAGGAGACACCAACAGATTGGGGATGGGGCATGCTGGACCAGCCTGGGGAGGGTCTGGCCTCAGCAGGAGGCAGGGCTGAAGAGCTAATTCCCAGAAGATCATTTCTGGAAGCAGGATCCAAATGGCCCGGTGCTTGGCCAGGCCTCCAGGAGCCTAAAGCAGCAGCCTTCCTCAAGGACTGGGCTCTCTCTTGGGCCACAGAGCAGGCCCCTTTGTTTGCAGGAGGCTGATATTCCCGTCAGTCTGCGTGGCTGCACAGGGGATCAGGAAGGCATTACCGTGGCAACAGCCTTCACAGCGCCAAGAGGCTAGCTGCGGGGCTTTCGCACCTCTGATGGGCCGAGTTCCAGGCCCCAGATCTGTGGTAATGCAGCCTGCCCAGACAGTGCCTGGGCCAAGGGGCAGAAATGAGGCCCCTGGGCACAGGAAGGGACCTGCTGAGGCCACCTCTGCAACCAGACCTGACTTAGGGCCACACTTTGCTGCTGCCCTCATCCTCCTGTTTAGTTAATGACGGCTGCTCCAGCTGGAAACTCAGGAGAGAGGG